>CM043015.1:195568013-195733215 GCA_023690525.1 Holotrichia oblita
GTTTCAAATCCTGCTTGACGACTGTTAAGCGTTGACTCATAATACTAATGGTAGAAGTGTCTCGTTTTTCAAATTAGGCAGTCGTTTGCTTGGAGGAATCTTCACCTCAACTGGTTTTTTATTTTTATTTTCGATGTAGTCTCCTCAAAGAGCAATACACTTTTTCAAAAAGGGTGCTCCAGTCTCTTCAAGCCGTTGGAAAAATAGGATGTTTGAGGTATGCAAAATAATCTGTAGCAGCGATAACCTCTTATTTGAGGCAAATCTTTCTCCCGCCAGCGATTTTTTCAGGTTTAGGAATAGGAAAAGTCGCTCCCTTCTGGAGATAGTCGATGAAGTTTACTCCTTGGGAATCCCAAAAACGGTCGCCAGGACCTTTCCGGTCGACGAAACGGTCTTTGCTTTCTTCGGAGCTAATTCGCCCAGAAAAATCCACTGCTTCAACTGTTCGTTGGTCTCCGGTATGTAGTGGTGGATCCAAATCTCATCCAGGCTTACGAAACGCATGAAGAAATGCCTTGGATTGCGTTGAATCCTGGCCAACCACTCACCCGATTTCGGTTTTCTCCGATGTGAGCTTTTCAGTGACAAAAGAAAGCATCTGTGTGGGTCCTCAAATTCGACAATTAATGAATACAAAGGCTTCGATGCGGCTCTGCGAGCTAAAGAAAAGGTGGCATTATTTGAAATCTGCAGTATCGGCTTCTTGGACAACAACAAAGCGGAAAATTTCCAGAATCTCGTGCATGAATTGTTGACAGCTTGTCATAAAATGGGATGTCATATATGTCGTAAACATGTATTATTTACATTCTCTGTAAGTGACAGACATGGCGAGCGTTTCTATCAAAACCTTTCAACGTTGGAAAAGAAGTTGGACAACATGTTGGATGATTACTGTTGGTCAATGATTAGAGAAGATACTAATACATTGCTACACATTTTAGGTCCGTGAAGAGGGGGATTCTGGTGAGTTGAAATTTGCAAATTGATTCCGAAGGTCTTGTTCTCTCTTTCAGGACTAAGCTGTTGACTGCTAAGCCCTCCTGTCTTCGTGGAATAGCCGGTGCTGACTATGAAGCGTTACTGGACCTTATAGTGAACTCCTAAGGTGTGCGATCATTTGCTGAACCGTCTTTGTAACAGCACAATTTGTGTCCGGGTCGAGCTCAGCTGCCTGTACCACGACTGGATTGGACGACGTGGCAAGGTTTTGGGTACCAGCTGAAGGGCGTGCTAGTGATAGGAGGAAACCCCAAATCGGGTCGAAGCATTCAGCATTAATTGATGCGTGGCTCGAACACTGATCACTAAAAATCTTAGCGTCTCTTTGCGTCTGATAAAGCCTTAAAAAGTTTTTTCAGAAAAAAACGTCCTCACCAATCATTAGTATTAAGTCTGCTCTTGAGAAGTAAATGATTTCTCTATTTTTAGGGTTAACCGTTTATTTGTTTGCAGCAATCATAGGTGCAATTATCACATTAGAAGCATTTATTCTTAGGATTGAAAGAACAAATTATGAAGTACTGGAAGCCCACATTAAGGGGCGGGGGTTGGTTTAAAACTTGCGTTGTAATTTGACTCGGTTTTACACAATAAAATTGTATATTTATTGAATATTTTGTATACTTAAAAAGTAGAATATTCATTTGTCCCACTATTATCAGTTTATTTAAGTCTTAGTTACTAATTCTCACCATTTTTAGGGCGAAGATCACCACCATTCAAACTGCAATATCAACTCCACTCGAAAGACGAAACGATCACACCATTAAACTTGAGCCAGAAGAGGAAACCATAATTCCAAATCAAGAGAATTATCCGGATATAGAAGATAAATCTTTCCTAATCTTCTGCTGTAGTAAGTGTTACCAATTCTTCGAATCAGAAGAGATCCTAAACGCCCACAAAACAACGATTCACGGTGATGAACAGTGGAATAATTATACTAACGCAGAGTTAATCGCCCCTTATTACTGCGAAGTATGCGGTGCGAAGTTTGCAACGAGTGCAAAATTATTAGAGCATCATTGCGATCAAAAATTATCCTGCATAGTTTGCCAAAAAGAATACTCTTGCACGAGCGATTTAATCGTACACCAAACAATTTACCACACCGTAGCTGTGGTGGCTCCGCGAAACGACAATCAGTGCCATATTTGCAAGAAAACCTATTCGACACCTTACAGATTAAAAGTGCATATGCTGAGCCATGAGAAGGACGAGGCGAAGGCGAAACCTCACCAATGTGAGGTGTGTCGTAAACGTTTCAGTCGGAAAGAGTGCCTCGTTAACCACAACAGGATACATATAGGAGAAAAACCGTTTAAATGCAGTTATTGTGAGCAAGCCTTCATTAAAAAGTACCGGCTTACTGTGCATATGCGACTTCATACCGGTGAACGACCTTATCGCTGCGATCGCTGCGAAACCTGTTTTAGAGATAAATCCAGTTTAGACGCGCATAGGAAGAGGCACTCGAAGGATAAGGAGTTTAAATGTAGTTATTGCCATCAGGGGTTTTCAAAGAAGAGTAACCTTCATGTGCACGAACGTATCCATACAGGGGAGAGGCCTTATAGTTGTAACGATTGTGGGCAACAGTTTAAATATGCAAATTCGTACCGAATTCATATTAAACGGCATACTGGTGAAAAATATTATTGCTATCATTGTCGTAAAGGATTTATTTCTCAAACGAAGCTAAAACAGCATATTACGATTTGTGCCGTCTTCGGGAAGCAGGAACCAATCAATGTTGAGCAAGAAATTAAAAAGGAATTGACTTGAATTATTGTTTGTTTTGTTTTGTAATTTCGTTCAAGTTGAATTGCTTAATATTCTTGATAAATGTTAAAATTAAATAATAACCTGTGTAGTTCCAATGTATTTATAAATCTCTTATGTATAATTAAATTATGTGTCACCTAGCCTTTTCTATCTGTGTTAATAAATGTTAGATCCAATCTTATTTTGAGGAGCAAGATCAAATGATCATAAGTAGGAAGATTCATGGCCATATTTATTGTTCGTGCGGAGGTTGTGCCGATGCTTGAGCACGCGCTAAATGATCGATTGTGTATTCTGGTGGTACTCATGGTGGACGAAATATAGATAATATTAAATGATATCGAACAGTGACGGAACAGTTGTCTTACATCAAGAAAAAGGATTCTTGAAAAAAATTGTTTTGTGTCAAGAAAATTGTAAATTGTAAATGTAAGCGTCTATGCGCCATATTGTTTTCAACATTTCACTATTTATAAAATCATTTGTTAAATTTATAAATATATGATTGATTTATTTATCACAAACAATATAACAATACTGCTCAAAAAAATTAGAGGATACTTGGACAATATAATTATTATCCTCTATTATTTTTGAGCAGTGCATGAAGTTGTGCAATTTCGTAAATAAACAAATTAACACATCACAGATTATAGTTTTGACAACGTATTTTGACGAATTATACAGAGTGAGTCACGGTCTCTTGTGTCTAAACGCTAAAAGATATCAGTTTCAAATTTTAGTCTAATATGTAGGACGATAAGAAGCACATTTTAAAATTATTTTCAAGTATACAGGGTGATTCAAAAATGTACACCATATCAAAGTTAGGTTATTTTTAATGGAACACTCTATATTGTATACCATTTTTGGATTCTACGTCATAAATTAGGATCACTTTGTTAATAGTTCCCTATACCTATCTGCTGATTTTTATGAAAATGTCGGCTTTCGCGAAGAAATTAAAAACAGGAAAACTGTATGACTTGGACGACTTACATTTGTAAGAAGTTATTTTGACAAAACGTGCTTTCAATAAACCGGTAAAACATTTTGATATTGGCTACATGACATTAAGCAAAGCAATTTATACTTTATATTTTTTCAAGCATCAATAACTATCTTAAGTGAAATAGAACACCCTGTATTTATCCATCCTATGTGAAAGCGCATTAAACCCCTACCAAAAACTATGAAAATGTCTATATCTAAATGTAACGATTAAAATGTTATTAACGATATTCTCTAAAAACCGCATAAAACCGATGCTTGTTCCATCTAAATGGAGGCCATGCTGCTTTAAAATTAGCTGTTCATCTAGTTGCCTGTCATTAATTTCTACATATAAATCGTATATTTTAAATAATTATTACGTCTAGTAGATGAAGAATAAAACAAACAAACAATACTCCACCTACCATTCCCGAAGATATGAAACTAAAAATAATGTTATTTCAAAGTCTGTGGTCTCGTATGATACAAATAAAAATCTGTCTATTAGTCCCTGAAACATGTCTCCTGAATGAGTTAATTAAACGTTGTGATGTTGGCGTTACCGATTTTTATATGTATTATAAATGTTAACAAAAAATGTATTTCATTCGATTATATCAGGCATTTTACGGAAGAAGGTTCTTCTTTTGCCTATAACATTATGCGTAGAGTAAGATGGTCAATCAATGTGAACATCTACTGTAATTTTTTGCATTAAATAATTTATTTATATTTATTCAACTCAAACGAACATTTAATAGAGTAGGCAGAGAAGAACTTATTAAATTCATATCAAACGAATATGTTAAATGTGAATGTGGTTGACAATTTTATGTCTCATTTACTTTTTTTTTTCTAACATATTTGTAATTTTATTAATTTGTCTATGATATCTGTTACTTAATCATTTTATTTTCAATTCTAATACCATAACTTATCAATAGATTATACACTAAGAGGGGAGTTTCGACATTTTGAAATTCGAATAGTCAAATATTCATACGATTCAAACAAATAATATTCAAATACTCGACGAATAGTCAATTACTTGAATGATTCATTTGAACTTCAACTTACTCTTTAACAATGTATTAATCTGATATTCAAATTACGTCAACATAATTTCCAGTTTTATTTATCATTAGAATACAACTTACAAGGAACATAATTATCCACAAACAAATAATTAGAAAACATGGCCTACTTAGATGAGAAAAGTATCAACTTCAGAGCATTTTTGAAGAATTTCGTTAACAACATTTTATTCGTTAAATTTAGATATAGACATCTTTATAGTTTTTGGTAGGATGTTTAATGTGCTTTCACATAGGATGGATAACTACAGGATGTTCCATTTAACTTGAAAGAGTTATTGATGGTTGAAACAATATAAAGTAAGTATGAATTGTTTTACTTAATGTGATGTAGCCAATATCAAAATACTCTATCGGTTTATTGAAAGCACGCTTTGTCAAAATAACCTCTTACAAATGTAAATCGTCCACGTCATACAGTTTTCCTGACTTTAATTTTTTCGCGAAAGCCGACATTTTCATAAAAATGAAATTTTCTCGAAATTGGCAGCAAATAGGTATAGGGAACTATCAACAAAGTTATCCTAATTTATGAAGTAGAATACAAAATGGATATACAAAATAGGGTGTTCCATTAAAAATAACTTAACTTTGATATGGTGTACATTTATTAATCACCCTGTATACTTGCAAATAATTTTAAAATGTGCTTCTTATCGTCCTACATATTAGACTAAAATTTGAAACTGATATCTTTTAGCGTTTAGACACAAGAGACCGTAACTCACACTGTATAATTCGTCAAAATACGTTGTCAAAACTGGAATCTGTGATGTGTTAATTTGTTTATTTACGAAATTGCACAACTTCATGCACTGCTCAAAAATAATAGAGGATAATAATTATATTGTCCAAGTATCCTCTAATTTTTTTGAGCAGTATAGTTATATTGTTTGTGATAAATAAATCAATCATATATGTATTTATAAATTTAACAAATGATTTTATAAATAGTGAAATGTTGAAAACAATATGGCGCATAGACGCTTACATTTACATATAAACACAAACGGCACAAAACAATTTTTTGTGTCCTTATCGTCTTACATATTTGACTAAAATTTGAAACTCATATTTTTTGCCGTTTAGATACAAGAGACCGAGGGAATAATCGTGACTCACCCTGTATATAAAGCAATAAGACACTTGAATTTAGTATACTAAAATTATTAAATTGTGTCTCCATTTAAATGAAACAAATTGAAAATTTTACACAATTGCCCAAAAAATGTTGTGTATACCTTGTCGGCGAAAACTCTTAACGTACTCGTAGGTACTCAAATTTCTCTCGTGGTACGTTAAAGTGTGTTTTCGCGGCCTTGGTATACAAATAACTATTAATTCAGTATTATAATCAAAATAATTTGGAAAATCTTCTTAATTTGCTTCTGACAATTTCCAAATAGCTTCATTTATTCGTCAAGAATAGGTACTAAAATTTGTTAGAAGTGCAGACGATCATGTACAGTCTATTCCAAAATTAATGTCGCTCCCAAGGCTAAACAAACCCATAAAAATGATGTTTGCCGTAATCCAATACGATTTTTCGTTAGTGAATACTAATCTTGTAAATGCGGTGCAAACCAAATATCGAGTAAACTTCATGCATCTAATTTGCATTAGCAGTTATAACGTGTTTTTCGGCACAGGGGTGACATTAATTTTGGAACAGACTGTACATAAGTGCGAAGTTAGAGAGAAAGATGATCGATGCTACTGAGTCCGCCGACATACTTTGTGGTACAATAAATAATTATCTGTTCCACTTCTTCTTTTGATATTTTGCAAACTGTTTTTCTAAGCATTTGCAACGTAAATGAAAATTGTCAGAAATGCACCTTAACATGTTGTATTTGCAAAATCTTCCACATTTTCATCAACTTCTGACAACACTTCCTCTTCCACCTACCCTTTAGACAATTGTTTTCCTATTTTCTATCATTATTTACTTACTTTAAAAACACGCCTCGTATTATCGGTTTTATAGGTTTAAATTTCTCCATGGCATCCAAAAAGATTCCAAAAGAGGACATTACATCCCCGGTAAAACCATCCATTCGCCCACTTCCTAAAGAAACTGCCGATATCACACGTCCTCCAGCGGTCGAATGTCTTTCTTCCGCGAAACCTCCTCAACAGAACTTAGCCAAAGTAGCATGTATAGCCCTAAGTTGTCTCCGTGCCACAAAAGAGATAGTTATTCTTATATAGTCATTCTGGACAAATTACAGTATGTGGCCAAAATATCAAATTTCTTGGCAGATGGCAGCTACACCTCCTTGTCACGTGATACCACCTCAAAATTTGAACGCCAAATCACTTCATTAATTAAATCCTCCGTCATTCCTTCTGATATTTCCTCCTTTTCAGCTCACATCACTACCCAGCACAAAAGCAATCAGTAATCGGCTCTCGTGTACACAACACAATCTCAACTTTCCAAACCGACAACATCAACAGCATTACAGATCACATCGGTAGAATTCTCCTTAAACAAAATGTTAAACCCATCTTTAAATCTTTAAAAAATCTCCGAAATTCTTCCTTCGCCCAAGGACACTCGCCATGTCCTCTCCCATAAAGGCATTTACAAAATTCTCTATTATTGTGGTTCAGTATAGATAGGCGAAACTGGACGGTCAATTCAAACCGGAATCAAAGAACACAGTCACGTTCTTCGACACACTCAGCCTTAGTCGAAAATTTTCTCGACACAGGCCACCTTTTATGTTGTACACAGTTAGCTTATAGCAATAACTCATACGTTTTGATACTAATTGCAATTATTTTCAGGAATGAAACCACGGCAATACTAACTCTAGAACAGGAAGGACTAGACGGGATTCATCAACAGATGATTAAGGTAGAAACATCCGAAATTGTCCACGAAAGTTCAAAAACGGAAGGCAGCAACAAATCATCGTGTTTTTACTATTGTAATATATGTTATGAATTCTTCCACACTAACGAACTTCTTGAATCACATAGAATGAAGACCCATTCCAACCCAGAGGAACTCAAAACCATGCAGTGCTCTTACGAAGAAATAGGTCACTATACGGAATGTTTTATCAAAGAGGAGGTATTGAAGGTAGATGCAAATCCCATGTCGTGTGTGGTTTGTCAGAAAGAATATACCTGCCCAGAAGAGTTGCTTACACACCAACGAACTGATCACGTAGTAACAATTAACACAAAAAGAAGGCCTTATAAATGTGAGCTATGCGGGAGGTGCTTTACTCGCAAACCTAGCTTAATGGTTCACACCAGAAGACACACCGGGGAAAAGCCTTACAAATGTGATCAGTGCGAAAAATCCTTCACGCACCATCATAATCTAATAGACCACAATAGAACTCACACCGGCGAGAAGCCTTACAAATGTCATCTATGCGATAAGTGTTTCTCTCGAAAAGGGCCGCTGGTATATCACAGCAAAACCCATACGGGAGAAAAACCTTACAAGTGTAAGCTGTGTGACAAGAGTTTTATTGAAAAACACAAGTTGGCCATTCATAACAGGACCCATACGAGAGAAAAACCTTACCAATGTAAGCTATGTAACAAGTACTTTAGTAACAAAAGCTATCTGGCTACTCATATTAGAACGCATACAGGGGAAAAGCCTTACAAGTGTAATGTTTGTGGAAAATACTTTAATCAGAAGAATTATCTGTCTTTTCATATAAAAACTCATACTGGGGAAAAGAATTACAAGTGCGACCAATGCGGCAAGTATTTCGGTAATAGAAGCCACGTTACTAGTCACATGAAAACACACGCGAAAGGAAAGGATTATAAATGCGACTCGACTCATATCGAAGGGAAACCTTACACTTGCGATCTGTGTGATAAGACGTTTAGTCGAAAAGACTCGCTCTTCCATCACAAAAGAATACATACGGACGACAGGCCTTACGGTTGCGATTTGTGCGATAAACGATTCACTCAAAAGAAGCACCTTATCCGACACAATACAGTACATACCGGTGAGAAACGTTACAAATGTAACTTCTGCGACAAGAGTTTTAGTCGTAAAAATGCTTTAATCGCTCACGAGAAGAACCATACGAAAGAAGAGCTTGAGGTGGTAAATTGTGGGACAAGCATTGCTGATGACAGTCAGTGTGCTTCGGGAAGTATGAATGAAGTAAGGAACTTAGATGAATTAAATAAATAGTGAATCGTGGTCTAATTCTTTTGTTGCTGTTGAATTGCAAATGGATAAGGAAAAAAAATTCAGAGTTAGGAATTTAGCAAGAGCCATCTAATCAGTTTTATTAATAATTAAAAAAACTGAGGCGGAAGACCTTGATGTAGTATATAGATAGATACATATACACGCTGTCTCAGCGAGACCGTTCATTAGAAGTTTATGGCGTTCTGGTCAAAATATAAATTTGAATTTGAATAATTATATATAGTCGATTATGTGTTCCTCAATGAAAATATTATTAGATTTCTAGCGCTTCCGGCTATACCGGAAGTCGCCATCTATTTTATTATTTTTAATGGAACATTGTTACATATTTGGATTCCCCTATTTTTAGACTTTATGAATATCTTTACTTTTGCAATTTGATTCGGACGTTTTGTAGTTATTCGATTTTTTCTGAAAAATTTGCTATAGCAGACATTTCTTCAAAAAATCAGAGAACACTCGACTTTTCAAATATCAATTTAAAATTCATAATATACTTAAACAACATGTTGGAGTATATTTTAGCGCCGAGAACAGCTGTCTACATTGCGTGATTACTTTACTATGGCACGTTCACACTTCGAAATTTTCAAGAACCATAACTTAATTTTTTCAAATGGCACCCTTCATATTTTATTATTTAACCGTGTTCGGGGTCCAATTCTACATCTTTCATGTCCCACATGTACTACACCTAAAATTAATAGTTTAGGAGATAATTAGATTTTTTGAAAAATTGCACACATAAGTCATCGATACTTATCCAGTGTGCCATGGAAAATAAGCGTTCTCAATGATTTATTGTCAAAGTCTAACGTCAAAATCACACTTCGTCGTTTGATGCTTGTCAGTTAATAATTATCGGTTAAAAGCCTTTACACTATTGCTATAAAGAGTTGAAATGGGTAATAATAACGAAAACAATGTTTACACATATCAAGCAATTCTTAATTTATTTTTTAAGAAATGGGTGTAAAAAGCTAGAAAGCAAATAATTGTTGTTGGCCGTTCGGATTCAAGCACAGTATTAAACGTGAAGAAACACCCTCAAGTTTTGCTCTTCGTAGATTTTGAGAAGATAGTCTGTCGAATACTACTCGCACACGTGGTCCTCAAAGGAAAAAGTCCACAGGTGTCATATCTGGAGATCTTACAGGCCAATTCGTAACCGCCTTACTCACCTGTTTTAGAATATTAAGGTGTAAATATTGTTGTCGTTATTGTTATCCATTTTAACTCCTTATTGCGATAATATAATGACATTCACAAGTATCAAACAACGAAGTGTGATTTTGACGTTACACTTTGACAATAAATCTTTAAGAACGTTTATTTTCCATGGGACACTGGATAAGTATCGATGGGTTGTGCGTATTTTTCAAAAAATCTAATTATCTCCTAAACTATTAGTTTTAAATATGTATATAGTACATGGGGGACATGAAAGATGTCGAATTGGACATTGAAGACGACTAATCAATAAAATATTCTTCAAAATTTCGAAGAGTTAACGTGCCATAGTAAAGTAACCACCCAATGTAGACAACCGTTCTCGGCGCCAAAATATACTCCAACATGTTATTTAAGCATGTTATGGATTCTAAATTGATATCCGAAAAATCGAGTGGTCTCTGATTTTTTCAAGAAATGTCTGCTATAGCAAATTTTCCCAGGAAAAATCGAATAACTACAAAACGTCCGAATCAAATTTCAAAAGTAAAGATATTCATAAAGCCTAAAAATAGTGGAATCCAAATATGTAAAAATATTGAGGGTGTTCAATTAAAAATAATAAAGTAGATGGCGACTTCCGGTATAGCCGGGAGCGCTAGAAATCTAATAATATTTTCATTGAGGAGAACATAATCGACTATATATAAGTATATATTTTCAAATTTATATTTTGACCAGAACGCCATAAACTTCTAATGAACGGTCTCGCTGAGACACCTGTATGTATTGTACGCATAATATACCTTACGAAGAATGTGTGCTTTATTGTTCCTACTTTATGTTATGTATTGGATGTGTATTGAATTATTTGATTTATTTTCTAGTTAAATCCATTAAAAACGTTTAACATAATACAAGTTATACGTAAAAATATCTAAAAAAACAGAAATCATTGACACATCTTTTTATTTTTAGATATTTTTATTAAGAGGCATGTTTATATGTTTTAATATTATTGACACGTATTAAATGTGAACTCCTTTCAGCCAAGAAGTATTTTTAACGAAAACATAATAATTTATGTTCTGGAATAAATCGATGTTTTATTAAGTCTTGTTTTATTTGATCTACAAGAATTAAAAGTTACATTAGGAAATTAAGTTTTGGATTGCTCGACGCAGTTTTCTTAATTTCTCGCAGTAATTTTCAGAATTTATTGTTTTACCACGAGGCAAAAAGTTTACAAGCAGCGCACCCTTCCTGTTCCAAAACACGGTACACATGATTTTCCTGACTAAAATTGTCTGCTTTAATTTCTCTTTCTTGGATGATGTTGAATGCCTCTATACCACGGATTTCTGCTTTGATTCCAGCGTAACGTAGGCCACCTACGTTTTCTGCCCTGTTCCCACCATTGGCAGCATAATGCTGAAGGAATGTCAAAGCGCTGCCTAATCCCTTGGTTTTGTGCTCCTTTGTCAACACTTTTGCTACCCATCTTGAGTTCAGTTTCAGATAATGTCAGCGTTCGGTCACAATTTCATATAGAGCACTTATGGAAACTTGAAAAAAATTCTTCGCTTTTGAGGACTTGTTGCAGAGCTTGGCTGGGCCTCTGATGTTGAAGTCAGGTCGCTATCGCCATCATATTCCTCTCTTCCAGCCGGAACATTTAACTTTCTGTTTTTCTGCTGCCTTCTCGGTTGTGTTTCTTTCAGGTAAGCTTCAAATGACTCAGTCCTAACTTTGCTGGAGTCGACGCTAGTGTTACCAGATTCTTTATCCTTTCAGCCTGATGGAAGTCTCTTCAGCACTTTCTACCTATCCAAGGAGTTAATGCCTGATGCCATAAAACCACTCTTTAGATTGTTCTTGATATTATCTTCACCATTTTTTAAGAGTCGCGGAAACTTATCCTTAGGAACAGAGCCATGATTGATCTCCTTCCACTCATTTAAAATCTCCCCTTAATATTTAGCGGTCTGAAACACGCCACTTCCAATGACTGAGTAACCTATAGTGTCTGCTATTTGATGGAAGCAGCACAAACTTGATGTTGTTGGTCTTAGACTCACGAATAATGTATGATGAAATGTGGCTTGACAAGTTATCTCCCATCAAGACCTTTACAGCATCTTTGTCAAACTTTTTAAAGTACGGTAAGGCTATTCTCTGGAATCAATCTTCAAAAATATCAATGGTAAACCACCCACTCTTTGACTTGTTGTATTATACATATTTCTTGCTTCATACGCAATATACTTGCTTTTGAGAAATCAATAATCCGTTCCGGGTGACTTGAGCTCCTTCTAGCTATGACTTTTTTCTTCCAGGGTCATCAGTAATATTCGTTTCATCATAGTTCACAGTCATGCTTGCTTTAACTTTATCAAGTGTGACTGTGAGTTCATAAAAGTACCTATTCACGGTTTCTTCGTTGACAGCAGCCCTGCTTCTTTTAATGTTTTGGCACAGTCTATTAGGAAGCACCCTACCATGTAGATTGATAACTGATATCACAAAATCGACACCAGGCATGTTATTTCTAAATCTTGGCTCAGTTCATCAAGATATGCTTTCACGATCAATCTGATGTCAAGCATAGTTAGTGGAAATCCCCTATTTCCAGCCAGGGTCACACATTCAACGAGTTGATTTTGTTCTTCCATACTTAAAACAAATGACCTGCCTACTTTTAGCTTTTCCTTTTACTACAGCTGTAAGACCAATTTTCGAAATCCCATATTTCTCAGCAGCCTGGCGTAAAGATAGGCCATTTTTCACTTCCTCTACCGCTGCATTAATGGTTTTTTTCTGTGTAGCCTTTATACTTACACGCCCCGATAGGCCTCTGGTAATTGCGAGACATTTTCGATCCTGGAAAAGAACAAAACATTATTAGGTAAAAGCCACTACATTGCCGTAGCCATCGTAACTCAATACTGGAGACAGCTGTTAACTTTTAAATGTAAAAAAACAATAGGAAGTATCATGTTCGAAAAACAGCACGATAAAAAGTGATGTTTAACATTAGGATTGATAATTAGTTTACTAGATTTGACTTTGAAATTTCCTCAGTATGTAGGTGTAAAGTTATAAAGGATTATAAAATGTAATAAATTAATCGTGAAATATATATAATTATAGTCACTTACTTTTTAAGGTAATGTGATATTAGAATAGTACATCCATAAACTGAAACAACAGGAAACATAAGCTCGCGAAAAGAAATAATTTTTCTCTAACAGTCTTCCCTTAAGTTACCTGGTTCTACGATAGTCATTCTTTCTGTCATTCTAGACAAATCACAGTATGTGGCTAAAATACTAGATCTCTTGCAAGAAGGTAGCTACACCCCCTTGTCGACTGATCCCACCTCAATCTTTGAACGGTAAATCACTTTATTAATTAAATCCTCCGTCATTCGTTCTGATATTTCCTTCTCTTCAGCTCACATCACCACCCAGCACAAAAGCAATCAGTAGTCGACCCTCTTGTACACCGCACAATCCCAACTTTCCAACCCGACAACATCAACAGCATTACAGATGACATCAGTAGAATTAACCTATCCGTAAGCAATATATTAAACCCATCTTTAAATCTTAAAAAAATCTCCCAAGTTCTTCCTTCGCCCAAGGACACTAGCCATATTCCCTCCCATAAAGGCATTTACAACATTCACTATGATTGTGGTTCGAATCAAAGAACACCAAGTCACGTTCTTCAGCACACTCAGCCTTAGCCGAACAGTTTCTCTACACAGGCCACCTTTTATTTTGTACACAATTAGTTTATATCAATAATTCATACGTTCTGATACTAATTGAAATTATTTTCAGGAATGAAACCACGGCAATACTAACTCTAGAACAGGAAGGACTAGATGGAATTCATCAACAGATGATCAAGGTAGAAACATCCGAAATTGTCCACGCAAGTTTAAAAATGGAAGGCAGCAACCAATCATCGTGTTTTTACTATTGTAATATATGTTATGAATTCTTCCACACTATCGAACTTCTTGAATCACATAGAATGAAGAACCATTCTAACCGAGGGGAACTCAAAACGATACAGACCTCTTACGAAAAAATAGGTCACTATACGGAAGGTTTTATCAAAGAGGAGGTATTGAAGGTAGATGTGAATGCCACATCGTGTGTGGTTTGTCAGAAAGAGTATACCTGCTCAGAAGAGTTGCTTACACACCAACGAACTGATCACGTAGTAACAATTAACACAAAAAGTAGGCCTTATAAATGTGAGCTATGCGGGAGATGCTTTACTCGCAAATTTACCTTAATAGTTCACACCAGAAGACACGCCGGGGAAAAGCCTTACAAATGTGATCAGTGCGAAAAATTTTTCATGCACCAATATAATCTAATAGACCACAATAGAACTCACACCGGTGAGAAGCCTTACAAATGTCACCTATGCGATAAGTGTTTCGCTCGAAAAAGGGCGCTGGTATATCACAGCAAAACCCATGCGGGAGAGAAACCTCACAAGTGTAAGCTCTGCGACAAGAGCTTTATTGAAAAACACGAGTTGACCATTCATAACTCGACCCATACGAGAGAAAAACCTTATCAATGTAATCTGTGTAACAAGTACTTTAGTTACAAATATCTGGCTACTCATATTAGAACGCATACAGGGGAAAAGCCTTATAAGTGTAATGTTTACTCTTGCGATCTCTGTGATAAGACGTTTACTCGAAAAGACTCGCTCACTCATCACAAAAGAAAACACACAGGAGGGAGGCCTTACGGTGCGGTAAGCGCTGCTGACAGTCAGTGTGTTTTGGAAAGTGTGAATGAAGTAGGGAACTTAGATGAATTAAATAAATAGTGAATCATGGTCTAATTCTTTTGTTGCCGTTGAATTGCAAATGTACAAGAAAAAGAAATTCACGTTAGGAATTTGGCAAGAGCTATTTAATACGTTATAATCCTTATTTTAAAAACTGAAGCGGAAGACTTTGATATATAGTACATGTATTGTAAGCATAATATGCCAAATACTATACCGGGTGAGTTTTTTAACTTGAGACAATGGAATATCTCCAAAACACTGCATCAAATAAAAAAAATATGTTAATAAGATTTGTTATAATGTAGGGGGCTCATTGAATGGTGCCAAACTCGATCTCCCACATCACCTCCTCAGAGTGGGAGGGAGCACAACTTTGAAATCTTAAATGGGAACCTCCATTTTGTATCGCAGTTTGCAAAATTCGGTTCAACAGAACCGGAATTATAAGCGCTCCTTAAATAGTTTCAAACAAAATACAAACATGTTGTCCGATGTAAAATATGCAAAATTTTCAATAGACTTCGATTTTGATATTTATGATAGATCTTAAGTTGGTAAATTTTATATTAAATAAGAATTAAAATTTTTGGTGATCAGTTATGCCCTCTAGCGGTCATCCTACGGTTTTCTAAATAGTTTCCAGATGTTTGTCGAGGTCGCTTTAGTCAGTAATATTTTTCTTCCCAGAGCTATACTGTAAACCGTTCCTGAAATATGGCCGAGCGACATTCTTAGTTGGTCACCCGGTACATATGTATCAATATACCTATGTGTGTGAGTATGTGCTTTATCATTTCTACTTTATATTAGGTATCGTATGTGTATTGAATTTATTTGATTTATTTTCTAGTTAAATCCATTAAAAAAGTTTAATATAATACTAGTTATACATAAAAATATCGAAAAAAAAACACATCTGACACATCTTTTTACTTTTAGATAGTTTTGTTAATAGGCATGTTTATATGTTTTAATATTATTGAAACTTATGTCAACTCAATTCAGCCAAGAAGTATTTTTAACGAAAACATAATAATTTACGTTTTGGAATAAATCGATTTTTATTAAATCTTGTTTTATTTGATCTACAAGAATTACAAGTTAGGTTAGGAAATTAAGTTTTGTTTAAAATGTCTTTGTTGTTGAGCTTTACGCTTACAGTCATGCAAGCCAATGTCAAGTTGTTTTTGAAGAGTACAATATACAACATTATCCATTATATACAAGTCAACAACAGCATCCCAAAATTGTGTTTGAATACGGCCACAAAAGGACCTTGTACACAGTATGTCCCAGATTTACTCAGACTGGTCTAAAAAATATAAAGCGTTTATTATTTTGATTTTTTATTCTTGCTTATTCAAAATAGTCTCCTTCTGAGTCAGAGCAGGAAACGTTCAACAATTTTTTCGAAACATTTTTTATACTCATCGGCTGGAATGGTATTTAGTATGACGGTTGAAGTTTTTTGGATGACCGCGATAGTATCGAAACAATCTCCTTACTTCGCCAATTTCAGTTTGGGATATACCCAGAAATCGCACGGGGTTAAATCAGGTGAATACGGTGGATGATCGATAACAATGATGCCTTTTTTGGTAAGGAATTTACGTAATATGATGGCCTTGTGCAATGGTGCATTGTCGTGCAACAAAAACCAACAGCATTGCTCTCGATATTCCGGTCGAACTCGTCGAATTCTGGCCCACAAGCGTTGTAGAACTTCCAGATAATATTCTGCGTTCACCGTCTGACTTTCTGGGACGAATTCACTGTGAAGGATTCCCTTTGAATAGAAAAAAAAAAACGGTCAGCATTGTCTTGATTTTGTTCTTCTGAAAGCGTAATTTTTCTCTTTTGGCCCTTCTGGTGGCTTCCATTCTGACGTTTCCTTTTCGGCGGGTATAAAAAACAACACGCTTCATCACCAGTTACAATGGCTGACATGTTGCCGGATTCCTTTGAGACATTTTTAACATGTCCTTACGATCCTGAACTCTCCAATCTATTTGGTCATCTGTCAGACTGTGTGACACGAAGCGCGCAAATATTCGGCCAAAATTCGATAGACTCTACTTTTCGGTATTCCGGTTTTCTCTTCGATGAGTCTCACGGACACACAGCGGTCGCTTCGAAGAAATTTTCTTCATTGCGAGTCGTTTTTGGTGTTGCTGCCCGGTAATCATCTGCAACATCTTCACGACGGTCGTGGAATCGTCTAGACCGATGCAAAAACTGTGCGCGGAACATGAGTTCATCTTTACACACATTTTTTAGCATTTTGTACGTTTCTGTACCACCTTTACCTAATTTAATACAGAATTTAATATTCACTCTTTGTTTCATGTTGGTTATATAGAATGTCAAACCACACGAAATGTAGGTTGCCGGACCCAAAGGGAGTCAGCTGCCGACCGACCTAAATGGTATACGGCGAATTCAGGGGATGCAAACACTCCCCAGGACCGAAGTCATGAGGGCGAAAACCAGCTGCCCGCACGAGACCGATTCCTCTGGAAGAGGACCGGCGATCCGTTGGGCTCCTCTCCCTCGTGCTACCAATGTTAGACAAGTTTCCTTGTCAACGTTGGATGGGTCACCGTTGGAGGCGCTTTAGCGAACTCCTACCTCACATCTCACCCCACGGGGCCTAGGCATCCTTGCGGATGGCGATTATCGGCCAGCGTAGGAAACGGAATCTGTCCGTGAGGTACAACCAGCCCACCCGTGAATTAAGCCTGAACTACGCAGACGGCCGGGCCGAATCCCTACCCCGAAAATGCCAACCGCGATGCTCTTTCTCCCAACCGGAATAGAGATACCGCAGCAGCTACAGTGAAACCGTAGGGTCCCAGAGTCACCGAGTTGTTTTAGGATGAAACCGAGGTTTCCCCAACCAGACAACCAGCGGGCGGACTACTCCTCAGCGAACCGACTTTTATCCTCCCTTACTAAGATTCTCTCGCCACGCCCGTTCCCCAGCGTGTGACCTACAGGGATGGAGTAGTGAAGCTGCAGAGTTCTTCTGGGTAAGTGCCGTAGGGTACCTTACTTACCCACCGTATATTCCGACGGCGGTGGCGGACACAAGTACCCTCCCTTATTAAACTTTACTCCAAGCCACATCCGTTACCCTGAAACTATGAGATCAGGGATGGGGTAGTGACAGAGGAGTTTTAAGGGTGGAACGCAATAGGGTGAGCGCCCACCTTGAATATCAAACCACAGTGAAATATCAATCGAATTCGCTCGAATTTTGAGGTTATGTAGAACATTCATCTACAACCATCATATAGTTATAGATGTCTGTGCGCTAAGAACTTTGATGGAATCAGTGTCATCGCATCTGGGAGTGATTGTATATAAACCAACAACAAATTTATTTGATTTAATAGCTCGTCCGACTCTCAAAGTAAATCGACCACCAATAAACTTTCGAACTGTCAACACGTCGACCATCATTCGAAAGCAAAAGGGGGTCGCTGTTTGTTGTCAACATTGAATCGCCCGTCACTTACAAAGAGGGTTTGTCTTGCAACAGTATGTATCGTCCATCACAAGACCAGGAGCTAGAATTCGGGAGGGTTCAGATAGGAACTGACCTTGCCCTGCATGCCAAGCAGGGTTTTCTATATTTGAAAATGGTATCCTGTGTCCGTTACTGGACGTCATTAAAAGTGTGTAGCCCATCATACACTCTTTTCTAAAAGTCATATATGTTACGGATATACTCAAAATTGAAATTAAAATTACGTTCACGATTTCGTTCAAGATATGCGGTAATAGCTTAGAAATATAATATAATATAATAGGAGAGAAATGAAAAGCGGTATGGGGTAATGGAGCGTATGGGGTTGTCCGCTCCATTTAGGTTGTGAACTTTACTAGTTTAAAGACTTCATGTTCCGAAAATAAATGTATTTATCTCTTACTAGAACTTTTCTTTTCGAAGCATCGTAGTTAGTTACTAACTAATCTTACATTCCTATACTGATACTCTCTATTTACAGGTATGAGACTGCCACAACACGCGTTGCTTGCTTGAATCAAAGCTCAAAAATAGTAGAAGCAAATCATCATGAAGATATTAAGATAGAAACATCTCCGATCGAAGATTGGGATTCGGAGAAGGAGAGCGACGACAAATCGTTCTGGTTTTATGTTTGCGACGATTGCCATGAATTCTTCCATTCTAGCGAACTTCTCGAAGCGCATAAGATGAAGGTTCACTTCCCAGATGACAAGCAACGAAATGCGTATTGTTGTAACGCGTGCAATGAGAAATTTTTAACAGAATTCGAAATGATACGACATTCTTGCGAAAAGGACTACCTAATCAAACCAGAATTAGTGAAAGTAGAAAGTAATCCCGTAAGATGCGCAGCTTGTCAGAAGGAATATGTTTGTATCGAAGATTCCCAACCGTGTAATTGTAGAATAAATACAAAACTGGATGTAGGAGAAAAGTCTTACAAATGTAATCTGTGTGATAAGTGCTTCACTCGTAAACGTACTCTAATAGCTCATAATAGGACTCATACTGGAGAAAAACCTTATAAATGTGACGTATGTGATAAGCGGTTTGTGCGCAGCGATACCTTAATAATTCACAATAGAATTCATACAAAAAAGAAGCCTTACAAATGCAACCTGTGCGATAAAAGCTTTAATCAGAAGAATTATCTAATTCTTCATAACAGGATTCATACAGGAGAAAAGCCTTACAAATGTGATATATGTCATAAGAGGTTTGTGCGCAGAGACACCTTAGTCGTTCACCATAGAAGTCATACGAGAGAAAAGCCTTATAATTGCAACATATGCGATAAACGCTTTATTAGAAGGCAAAATTTGATTATACATAATATGATACATACGGGGGAAACGCCATACGAATGCGATATGTGTGGTAAACGCTTTAATCAGAAACAGAACCTGACCAGTCACATGAGAATTCACACAGGCGACAAACCTTACAAATGTGACGTTTGTGAGCGGCGCTTTACCCACAAAGCTACCCTAATGACTCATAATAGAACTCATGTAAAGGAAAGCCCTGATGATACGATCTCTGCGACTGCTGATTTACAGTGAGGAGAAAACGAGTTCTTCTTGTTGTTGTAAAAAATGTTTTGTTTAGTCGATATTAGAAAGAATGAACAAAATAATGAATGTAACAAATGTTGGAACATCAAAATAAAAAGTTGAGAAACTTGTCTTAATAAATAGTTAATCATTCAGTTATGCATATATCAAAAATGTAAGATGTACTAGTTTCAGGTAAAAAGTGTGACTTTAATGACTATAAATGTGGGAATACTGAATAATATGTAGCTGTGGTTTCCTCAATTGTACCTAGCTGACGCATACAGTGTAAGTAATAATGTAAGTAATTTCAAAACGATAAGTGCTGTTGGCGATAATTATTAGTTTATAATTAAGTAATATCAAGCCAAAGAGGATGTTGCTGTATATTTATGTCTTCACATTTCAACAGCTATGGCTAACAAGGAAACACAAGGAAGTCTTTCTCATCAATTTAAATGAAACTTGGTGGGTTTATAGACTGATGCAGTATAAGAACAACGGTAACTTTCATAAATGCTAAATCGCCCGTTTTCGGAGGATGGGGCGCCATAAAACGAACCCTACCTTTCGCTATTTGCTTTAATATCTCCAAACCTATACTTATGACATATCAAAAAAAAATTAAAACAAATATATAACTGTTTTATGAGTACTAAAGCGTAGCGACAATAGTTTGCCTGTCATGGTTCTTGTTTTCTAGAAATAACCTCCACCTCCCGTATTTTTTAAAATTCTAAAATTTTGATTTGCTGGAAAATACACAAAGTTATGCAGAATTCGCCCATCAGGGTGTCCCAGCTGACGCGGTTTTTTTGACAATTTTTTTATTTTACAGTATAGAGAAAAAAGTTTCAAATAAAAGTTGTCCCTATTTATACGATGCATAGTTAGAAAATATTTTCAAACATACAGGGTGACCCAATTATAGAAAAAGAATATGTAACTTTATTATTTTAATAATGGATCACCTTATATATTATACAGCGTTAGTAAAAAGTCCCGGAACGGTCGAATAACTTTGTTATTTGAAAATTATGATTTCTGAAATTTGGTATGGGGGTATAGTTAATATAAATGCATTTTATGCAGTACAGTTTATATTTTTTTCACTTCCGGTTTAATCGGCAATACGTCCAACTTTTTTTTTAAACGGAACACCCAGACCGGAAGTGAAAAAAATATAAACTGTACTGCATAAAATGCATTTATATTAACTATACCCCCATACCAAATTTCAGAAATCATAATTTTCAAATAACGAAGTTATTCGACCGTTCCGGGACTTTTTACTAACGCTGTACATTTTTTAGATTCTACATGATATTTTAAGTAACTTTTATTAGGGCCTTCCTAGGCCTATGTACTCTTGTTTTCAAGAAAATAAATATTTTATCAAAAATTTTGCCATTGCAACGCTCTCGCTAATCAGCTGTAGGATCAAAACTAAAAAAAGTAGAAAATTTTGGTTTGCGCAAATTGATACGTCTTGAATTGCTTTACTATTTCCAATATTAACATGTACGGATCCTTTTGTTGACATACAGTTACTGGCGCCAACATTTGGAAACATTTAAATGCCAATAACTTTTTTCTTAAATAAGACACCCTATATCTGCTTACAGAGTTGGATGCAAAATTAAATTCTCTTTCTTTTGATATCAGAATGTACCCATTTATCTTCAACCGTTTTAGAGAAAAATGTGTATTTCTTCTGCTACTGTCGAAACAGACCACTTCAATTTGCACAAAGTATGCTACGTAACAATAATATTATGACAGATATATTTAATAGTGATTTGTACCATTTATAATTATACACAAGTAATCAGAATCCGAATCGAATGACTCTGCAGCAGTTTGATCGATTGACGAATATGGATTTTGTAATTGTTCATCTTCAATTTTATCTAAAATATCAGAAATAACACCATCTTCTTCATCACTGTCCTGTATGCTTTCTTCCTTATCTGATTCAGACTCAAACAGAATTCTTAGTGTTGCTCCAACATCTTCCCCTTTATATAAGTTGAAGACTTTCTGTAAACTCATGATTTCCTAAAGAACAAATAAATGTAAAATAGAAGTCTACTATAAGCACAAGGGTGGAAACCTGAAATCATAAATGAAATATTCCTACACACCTTTTGCTACCCTGGGGTGCAGGTGCACCCCACATAAGCTCTACCTGCTAAATTTCCACTGTTGAAGGTCACTGTGAAACTAACTCTCTGAAATATGAAACTACTAGAAGCCAGCGATATGAAGCGCCATCTGTTAGGAAGAAATTTAACTTTTTGATGTGAGTAGGGTACAGGTGCATCCCGTGTAGCATTTCAGAATTAAACAATCTGCCCTGGTATTCTGTTTATGAAGCCGACTTAATAGACGACAAAATATGTATATTTAATAATTTAATTACACTGCTTATTTTTCATGTTCATGCCCCTGTTATTACTATTTCTTCTTGGGACCCTTAGATCAACACCGTGACTGAGGGATAATATATATAAGTTGTGGCAATCCCTCAGATATAAAGCTCTAAAAAATATCCGACCTTGCCCCATCAGTATTTTGTCGGTTTTAGCGAAAGCATTGGGAAAGATTGTTATGGCAACTGCATAATCACATATCAGCGCTTCTCATCTTACCTTCTTTTCAATCAGGTGTTTCGATTAATTTATGACAGGATGTAGGAAATCTGCTTGACAAGTAATTTGCAATGGAAATCAAAGATTACAACCGTTTGTTATTGTAAATTAACAAAGATGATTATCACTTATTTATTAGTCAAAAGGGCGGTCCTTGATTATCACTTATTAGTTCAGTAGAAGAGATCTAGTACATGCACTAGAAGAAAATATTATATATATCAGCCTTTCGTCTAGATGTTAATACATAGGTACCTAATCTAATACTTATACCATTTTCAGGAACCAGCAAAACCGACTAGAATTAACGAGTAGAATCCATAAAAAATCTATTAAATTAGAAGCTTCTCGCATTGAAGATAGCGCTTTGGAAGTGGAAGAGAACGATAAATCATTCTGGTTTTGTGTTTGCAATGAATGTAATAAATTCTTCGATACAAAGGAACTCCTCGAAGCACATAAATTTAATGTCCACTATCATCAAGACTTGACCAACTCCATAAAACCTTAGAAATGCAATTTTTGTGATAAACGGTTTGCGCGGAGTGACGACCTAACGGTTCACAACAGAATTCATACGAGAGAAAGGCCTTACAGATGTAACCTCTGTGAGAAGAGTTTCATCCGCAAGAGTTACCTGATCAGTCACTACAGAACTCATACCGAGAAAAACCTTACAAATACGATCAGTGCGATCAACGTTTTACCCAAAAACAATCTCTAGTCACTCATGGCAGAGTACATACAGGAGAAACGCCGTACAAATGTGATCTGTGCGGTAAGCAGTTTCCTAGAAAGCAAAACCTGCTGAATCACGACAAAACGCATACCGGGGAAGCGCGTCACAAATGCGACCTCTGTAGTAAGTGCTTTAGTCAAAGGCAGAATCTAATAAATCACAACAGGATACATACAGGAGAATCACCTTACATATGTCAGCTGTGTGACAAGCGGTTTATCTCTAAAAACCATCTGAGGAATCATCACAAAATTCATACGGGGGTCAAACCCTACAAGTGCGATTTATGTGATAGGCGTTTCGCTAAAGGTGGAGACCTCACCCGTCACAATAAAACTCATACAGGCCAAAAACCTTACAGGTGCGACCTGTGTGATATCTCATTTATTAATAAAATGAATCTGATTACACACCACAGGACTCATACGGGTGAAAGACCTTACACGTGCGATCTGTGCGAGAAGTGCTTCACCAGAGAAAGCTACCTCATCAATCACAAGAGGACCCATACGGGAGAAAGGCCTTACAAGTGCGAAATGTGTGATAATCAGTTTGCTCAAAAACAAAATCTAATATCCCACAACAAAACGCATACAGGAGAAACACGTTATAAATGTGATATTTGTAATAAACGTTTTATTCGTAGAGATAAGCTTGTGGCTCATCACAGAATTCATACAAAAAGAAAGACCATACGAGGACAAAACATAATTACACAGTTAGTTTATTGAAGTTGAATAACAATTTTATAGTTAATAAAAAGATTAAAGAACATTGTTTCTTGTTAAATACTGTTTTTCCCCTTAAACTATTAATTATTTCTTGGCAATTATGTGGTTGTATTGATTCTAATACTTAATGATTTTAGGTACTCGAAAACACCACGGGTAATCGACCTCCACACAACCAAATCGGAAACATGTTCGACTGAAGACAGTAGCCCAGAAATAGAAGACAACGATCAATCGTTCTGGTTTTGTTTCTGTAATGTGTGCTGTGAATTCTTCGACACAAAGGAGCTACTAGAAGCGCACAAAATTCAGGCCCATAGTGATCAAAAACTACCGAACTACACCCCGGAGAAGAATCTAATTAAGGATACGGACTGTTTGAGTGAACAGGCAAGACAAGAGACGGGCATTATTTGCCAGAAAGTATACCCTAGCGTCAATGATTTATTTACACATCAAACGAATACTCATTCAGTAACAGTTAGTATAGCTTTTTTGGAAAATCAGTGCCGTATTTGCAAGAAAATTTGTAGATCGCGACTTAAATTAAACAGACACATACGAAGCCATGATAGTAGAATGAAGGGTAATCGCTATTGCTGCGAGGTATGTGATAAAACTTTCGAGTCGAAGTTCCAATTAACTAGACACAACAAAATTCATTTAAGTGCAATGTCCCTGCGTTGCAAACTTTGTGATAAATATTTTAAAAGTCAGGCGGACCTCTCATCGCATTCCTTGAATCATGGAGAGAATCCAGTACATAAATGTGGTTACTGTCATAGAACTTTTTCCCAAACATGGAATCTACGGCAACATGAAATAGTTCATACCCGACCTGATAAAATAAATAACGATTGCAAGGTTTGTGGTAAACGATTCTCCCGTAACTCAGCGCTTATAAAACATGAGCGTACACATACAGGTGAGAAACCTTACAAATGTAAAGTGTGTGATAAAAAATTTACTGACAAAGGGCACCTACGTGTTCACAACAGAATTCATACCGGTGAAAAACCTTACGAATGTAGAATCTGCGACAAGAAATTTTCTCAACAAGGGAGCTTAGCAAGTCATAATAGGACTCATACAGGTGAGAAGCCTTACAAATGTAAAGTATGTGGTAGAAGATTTTCTCGAAGATTGCATCTAAACAGTCACAGTGCAACTCACTCTGCTCAGAAACCTTATGAATGCAAAGTTTGTAATAAAGGATTTTGTCGGAAAACAAGCTTAGACCTTCACAGTAGATTTCACACAGGTGAGAAGCCTTACGAATGTAAAGTATGCGGCAAGAAGTTTTCTCAAAGGCACCTTAAGCACACACAGAAGAACTCATACAGGTGAGAAACCTTTCAAATGTGAACTGTGTAATAAAAAATTTCCTCACAAGTCAACCTTAGTAAATCATATAAAAGCTCATAGGGGTGAGAAACCTTACAAATGCGAAGTGTGTGAAAGAGAATTTTCTCAGAGAGTGCACTTATACACTCATAGTTCAATTCATACTGGCGAGAAACGTTACCAATGTAAAATATGTCATAAAAGGTTTTCTAGTACAACCGGACTACACTATCACAGTAGAATTCACACAGGGAGAAGCCTCACGAGTGTAAAGTGTGTCATAGAAGATTTACTCAGTACCCGCACTTGCTCTGTCATGTTAGGCTTCATACAGGTGAGAAGCCTTACAAGTGTAATGTGTGAAACAAGATTTTCTCAGAAGTCGAGCTTAAACATGCATAATAGAATTCACACAGGTGAGAAACCGTACGAATGTAAAATATGCGGTAATAGATATCGTCACAAAGCAAGCTTAAACATTCACAATGGAACTCATGCAAGCGACAAGGCTTAGGTGTAAAAAGTGTGTAAGAAACGTAAGCACATAAATATAAGGTGCACAAAATTCTTCCATACAATTGCTTCCTTTATAATATCGCTGTAGAGCGCATGCAGATGGAGAGTGTAAATTTCATGGTCTTCTAAAAAGAGGTTGTTAAAATTTCGCAGGAATAGAAAAATATCCAGATGCGCGATATGCCGTTTTTCTTCTCGCTTCGATCTCCTTCTTGGTCCTCTTCTTCTTTTCTTCTCCATGTTTCAGGTACTCGTCTTAGACAATTTTATTTTTGCTTCAATATTTTGTATAACGTTCACCACACCTTTCGCCTGTGATGATTTTTTTGAAAATATTTGAACCGTCTTTTAATGCCATAATTCGCTTGATCTTCCTTGAGAAGCCTCGGCATGAACGTTGCTGCCACTGGCTAGAGTTACAGCTTAGGGCATTTTCTAGTGAAACCTGGTATATTAATGTGCTTAAACAATAATCAAGAAAAAATCTGCTCCGAATCTGCGTATACGTGTGCATTATGTGTTCTTGTGCCTTTTTACGCCTTTACTTGCTTCCATTAGACGTTAGTCCAATTGTTTAAGGTTCTGCTTCAACTTTATGTATAGTATTTGATGGTGATGCAGTTGCATGTTTTTCTTCGAGACTGTTGCTCAACTGGTAAGTGCCTGGTTTGCTGAAATTAATGGTAATGAAAGTGGATAATGTGTTGTTGCTATTGTTTAAATATAAACAATACACGATATCTCTTAATTTGAATTTAAATGATTCAAAGGCATCCATATCTAAATGGTTGAATTGTGTAATTTTGGGTTATCGGAAACAAGCAAAATTAACCTTCTTTCGAAAAGTTCACATGTTGTAAAGGTGCTTGGGAACCTCCAATAGGAGATTTAAAATTAAAAAATATTAAGTAGCAATATTTGACTAAGCTAAGACAAACTTTGTAAATGTGTAGTTACGACATATGACCTGCCATATCTCAAAATACAGTTATTATTCGAATTTAAATGATATGTTATTATTATTGTTTCTATTATTTCATATTCCTTTATTGTATTTTTAAGTATAATTAAATATAATAAGAAAACGTTGTTATTTTGTTTTCATAACGGGGTGGGCATAAGTCACCTGGCAGCCTTGAAAACAGGGCATGCGTCAGTTAGTAAGTTAGTATGCTTGTCGACCTCGAGACAGGTCAATACCGGTGCAGTAACAGTTTTATTGTCTTAATCGCAATTATGGAGCCATTAAGGAGGTTTTAGAGAAAGGTGGCCTGATACACAATTCCCAAACCGCAATTACATGAATGAATTAGCCAAAAAGTTTGAAGAGACCGGTAGTGTTCAACATGCAAAGAAGATTTCAAACATTGGATAACGATCGAGTTCGATATCATTAATGAAGACCTCGCGATGGTCGCCCGTATTGTTAATTCGATCGAAAAACGTTATTTGAAGTATGTCGAGATGAACGGTGAACATTTTGAACACCTATTGTAAATATTTTTGCGGTGTAAAGAAAGAAATCCAACGTTTTTTAATGTTGTGTTATCGTTTTTTAAATTACTTATTTTTTTTTTAAATTTGTGCAAATTTGCCAGGTGATTTATGCCCACCCTGTAGATTAATTTATTTGTGCTTTTGCTCTTATCACATACATGTTTACAATTTAACAGTTAAACATTGTAACCTTTGGAACACTAAATACTTTAACCCTCTAAACACCAAACAAGTTTTAACTAAAACACCGACGCGTTTCAACAGCAATGCTGTCATTATCAAAGACTACACCGCGAGTTGCAGTGATAGCTAGACAAGCGATACAGTTTACGGAGTCACTGCAACTAAGCACCCACCACATTATAAAAAAAAAAATAAAAATAATGACAGCATTGCTGTTGAAACGCCTCGGTGTTTTAGTTAAAACTTGTTTGGTGTTTAGTGGGTGAAAGTGTTTAATGTTCTACTTCTGCACCAAGAGATCCAGTGAAAAACATTGTAACCTTTTAATAAATTATGATGTAATGTAATATCATGTACTATCTTCTTTAAACTAAATGCAAATTTGACAGCAGGGAATGTGTATTTATTAAATACAAACGTTGTTTTAAAGCAAATTTAGTTACTCCAAAGAAATTTATTGAAATAGTAGCCTTCCGTAAAGAAATGGAATTTATTTTAAAGCAAAGTCTGTACTTACTCAATGGTAATTCACCCCTGAAAAAGTCGAATTTAATTTGAAACAGATAGTACTACATTGTCGTTTAAGCACCAATTTTAAGTGATTACGACTGTACATATCTACTTAGAGCTGGCTTTTAAGACGCCAACAGATAGTAGTAAGTTGCTGTAGCGCAGAAAAGGGAAGCAGTGTTAGTACATACATAACCCCGCCAATATTGACACCGCTGTGCGTCAGAATAATGACTTGTGCGGCGTCAGTTGAGTGTTATCTAAAGTGTTGAATCACTTAAATTTATTGCAAGGGTTATTGGTGGGGTACAACGATTTGTGTGCGTGGTACACATATTGGGAGAAGAAGTAGAATAAGCGGTGTTGGAAATCACTAGGAAAAGGTTAGGTTTCTATAGACTTTGGTAGTACTGCCATGACGAAGAAGTTCTAATTAATAGCTCAAAAATGAGCGCAAGCGCATGTGCGTCATCCACATACCTACCTTTGTTTACAAATGGTTGATTTTTATATGTTTTATATTTAGATACGCTATGTATGCGGATATTTTAAATTCACTGATATTTTTATACGTGACTCGACATTGATTTGGATATCTCTAGTGAACCTATGCTATCCTCATTCTTGATGAATGTAGAATAAATCTAAGGTATCCTTTTCCTATAGTTAATTATTTCATTCGTGATTTTGATTAATAGATTTAAACTAAGTTTAGTATTCACTCACGTAATATTAAATAACTAGTGTACAGGGTGAGTTATTTCGGTTGTCTTTGTAGGTTATCTTAGAATCCAGAATAGAAAAGGCAAAAACTGATGGCACACTCTCGATCTCCTTTTTTTGAACTTTAATCACTGGTTACAATTGATTTTTTCTAGTACTTGTTATTTGGGAGATACGAGGTAAATCGAAAAATAGTCAATTTCAATAAATGGTCATATCTACGTTATTAGGTGGTTTATACTAGTACTACTACTACGCGACGACTACTACTACAATCTCGTAGATTTTCTAATCTAAGTTACAAAATGGAGGTTTCGTTTGAATCTGCATTGCTTGATTACTCCCTATTGCTACAATACGGTTTACTATTTTCTACCATTATATACCCCTGTGGCATATTTTTCAACAAACAATAAACACTTCATAAATAAATCTCTATGATGATATAAGGTACGACAAAAATAAGAATGGTTAAGCTGGTTACAATATACCGGACCATTCTTGATTTTGTCGTACTATATTAATATTACTAAATATGAGACACTTTCTTATTGTTAACACCGAACGTATACTTCATTATTAGTAACATACTGTTGTCATTGTGAATTTTCAATGGTAAATACTTATTTGTCGTTGCTATTTGCACGTAAAAATTGTTAAAATGAACAATAGTTACAGTTAAAGCGGAAAGAATGCTGAGGCTGCTTGTGCATTATATTTTCAACGATACCCCGAACGTTCTCAACCTAGTGGGAAGCTCATGTGTCGAGTTTGAGTAATTTGGAAATATATCGAATAAACCTCGATCAAAAAAATATAATAAACGAAATGAGGCAGATGACAGTATAAATACGAGGGAGCGTTTTATATTCGCGGAATGAGCGGGTTGTAGGGAGGTGATTAGGCGCATTGGGGGCGTGGCCTGTGCAGCGACTCATAATTAGTATAAATACGAAGTTTCATTGTTATTAGACAGTTAGTCTTTGAGCTATCGTCAACCAAGTAACATAATGAAGAGTGAAAAAGTGAAATATGGAAAAAATCGAATATCGTGCCGTTATAAAGTTCCTTACCAGGCAAGGAAAATCAGTCGCGACCATAATGAATGAGATGTCATTGGTTTACGGCGACTCTTGTCCAGGAAAAACCATGGTGTACAAGTGGCATAGTTTGTTTAAACAAGGAAGAATCCTTGAAGACGACCCGAGGCCGGGCAGGAGCATTGAGGTGACCACGGCAGCACTTATCAAAAAGTTGAAAAAATTGTACTCGAAGATGCTCGACTAAAGAAGAAACAACTCGCAGAAATGGTTGGAGTATCCGATACAACAATTTTAAAATCCGATCATCTCGGCATGTCTAAGGTCAGCGCAAGATGGGTGCCGAGAATGCTCACGCCGCCGCAAAGACAACACCGCGTAGAGTGTTCGCGTGCATTTTTGGACCTCTGTAATGAAGACAAGATGGTGTATTGAGTCGAATTGTTACTGGAGACGAAACTTGGGTTCATCATTATGAACCTGAGTCCAAACAAGACTCCATGCAGTGGCATAAATGGGTACAGCACTTCCCAAGAAATTTAAAGTGTCACAATCAGCTGGGAAACTCATGGCAAACGGTATTTTGGGACTCGGAAGGAATATTGTTGATTGATTATAAAGATAAAGGTGTTTCTATAACCGGAGAATATTACGCTTCAATATTAGAGCGACTAAAAGAAAACCATTAAAGAGAAAAGACGGGGAAAATTGACGAAAGATGTGCTGCTTTTGCACGACAACGCGCCCGTTCCCAAGAGCCGCGTTGCGTTAGCTGCCCTGCATAAAGGTGGGCTTCGAAATTGTGAATCATTCACCTACAGCCCAGACCTGGCCCCGAGTGATTATTACCTGTTTCCGAAAATGAAAAAGAGCTGCGAGGTAAAATTTACTGCCTATGATGAAGTCAAGGAGGCAGTTTCGGCGTATTTTGCAGATAGAGAAATCATTTTTTTATGAGGGGTATAAATAAATTAATTGAAATATGTGAAAAATGTATCCGTCTTGCAGGTGAATATATTGAAAAAGAAAAATAATTTGGTTTTTTTATTTCCACCCCTTATCCCCCATTCCACGAATATAAAAACGTTCCCTGGTATTTTAGGATATTTTACCGCCCAATCCAACAAAATCAACCCGAAATGCCGAAAAAGATTTAGGCATATCTCTCGCATAGTTTCTGTATTGAAAAAAAACATAAGTATAAACCTTACAGAACCAGAAAAGTGCATAAACTTCATCCGGTAGATGCTCATAGAAAGATTACAATTTTGTAGGTGGTATTTGAGGGAAAATTCGACAGAATCAAAATTTTGGGAGAAATGTCATATGGACAGACGAAGCACGTATTAGTATTGATGGAATTTACAACCGCTACAACAGTTATGACTGGTCTGAACCTGTAAGACAAGGAAATTGTCGGATTTAACGTATGGGTTGCTATTTACAACAACCGAATAATAACGTACCATATTTATGATGATAATTTAAATGGCGCTTTATACAGATATATTCTGGAAGAAAAATTAGAGTTTTTAGATGACTTGCCATTGATAGAGAGACAACAAATAGTTTTCCCCGCACATTACGCGGGATTGTTAAGAGTACTTTTAAATGGTACCTTTCCAAATCAATGGCTGGGAACGAGAGGAGCAATACCTTGGCCTGCAAGATCGCCTGATTTGTCTGTTTTAGATTTCTTTTTTTGGGGGTACCTACCTAAAGGATATAATATATAAAGGAACAATGAACACGTTACGTGAACTGAGGGATAATTTTGAAACTTTAATTCGAAAAATTACCAACATCCACATTCATAACGCAGTCAATGCTGTTTAAAAGAGATGTCGATTATGTATTCGGCAAGGGGGCTGCAATTTGAACATTTAATTTAACATATTTTGTGTTTTTGCTGTTACATTCTCGATGTTCAAATTAAAATATAGAAATCTCCTTGATAAATTACTTTGTATTGTATTATCCTTATTCCAAAGAAAAGTGTAAGTTATTTATATATTTTCTATTACGGTTGAAACAAAGCTTACAAATGATGCAATAATATACAGGGTGTTCCAATTAAAATAAGTTGTTCATGTATGATAACTCCAAATTTAAAAACCCTAGAAAAACTTTGAGTACGCCACTGTCTTCCTCTTTCAATTTATATAAAGATATTTGAACACATTTTTGATAAACCACCTGAAAAACGTAGAATTGACTATTTTTTCGATTTACCCTCGTGAGATCGAAAGTGCGCCATCAGTTTTTGCCTATCTATTCTAGATTCTAAGATAGCCTACAAAGACAACCAAAATAACTCACCCTATACAGCCAATGATATTAAAGAGATTATCTGAATTCGATTTTTTACGGTAAAATATTCTTAAATTCGATTTTTATGGTATTATAACTTTATATTTAATAAAGAAATGCAATGGAATGTATTCTTCATTTTTGTTAGATTTTGGCTTAATATTCTGTATAGTACCTATAATGAAGAATTGACACGTTTACATGTGTGGCCCAATAATTTTTACGCCAATACACCTTAACTTTAGTTTGAATGAATATGCGATTAATTCAAGTTTCGTAATTTATAGATAATAAAAACATAAGACAAAGGAGATTGTGGTTTTGTTAGATGCTTTTTATTTTACCTTTCCTAAACTATTAATTATGTTTTTGTATATTTTATGGTTCTATTGATAGGAGTCTTCAATTTATCCATTAATATTTGGTATTTTTAGGTACTCAAATACATCACCAGAAGGCGTAGGAGAAGGGATTTCCGTATCGATCTTCACACAACCAGCTCAGAAATCTGTTCGACTGAAGGCAGTAGCCCAGAAGTGGAACACAACGATCAATCGTTCTGTTTATTTCTGTAACGTGTGCTGTGAATTCTTCGATACAAAGGAACTACTTGAAACGCACAAAATTGGGACCCATAGTGATCCAAAACTACCAAACTACACCCCGGATAAGAATCTAAATAAGCATACGGACTGTTTGAGTGAGCATGCAGGACAAGAGAAGGTGCACTTCTGTAGGGTGCATTATTTGCCAGAAAACATGTCCTAGCGTCAATGACTTATTTTTACATCAAAAGAATAACCATTCAGTAACAATTAGTATAGCTTTTCTGGAAAATCAGTGCCGTCTTTGCAAGAAAATTTGTAGATCGCGTCATACATTAAACAGACACATACGAAGCCACGACAGTAGAACGAAGGGGTAATCGCTATTGCTGCGAGGTATGTGATAAAACTTTTAAGTCAAAGTTCCAATTAACTACACATCAAAAACTCATGTAAGTGCAAGTCTCTGCGTTGCAAACTTTGTGATAAATATTTTAAATGTCCGGCGGACCTCTCATCGCATTCCTTGAATCATGGAGAGAATCCAGTACATAAATGTGGTTACTGTCATAGAACTTTTTCCCAAACATGGAATCTACGGCAACATGAAATAGTTCATACCCGACCTGATAAAATAAATAACGATTGTAAGGTTTGTGGTAAACGTTTCTCCCGTAACTCACACTTATAAAACATGAGCGTACACATACAGGTGAGAAACCTTACAAATGTAAAGTGTGTGATAAAAAATTTACTGACAAAGGGCACCTACGTGTTCACAACAGAATTCATACCGGTGAAAAACCTTACGAATGTAGAATCTGCGACAAGAAATTTTCTCAACAAGGGAGCTTAGCAAGTCATAATAGAACTCATACAGGCGAGAAGCCTTACAAATGTAGAGTGTGTGGTAGAGGATTTTCTCGAACAATGAATCTAAACAATCACAGTGCAACTCACACAGCTCAGAAACCTTATGAATGCAATGTTTGTAATAAAGGATTTTGTAAGAAAGAAAGCTTAGACATTCACAGTAAATCTCACACAGGTGAGAAGCCTTACGAATGTAAAGTGTGTCATAAGAGATTTTCTTTTGTACCAGTACTTAGTTGATCACATTAGGGTTCATACAGGTGAGAAACCTTACAAGTGTAATGTGTGTGAGAGAAGATTTTCTCTCAAGTCGAACTTACACAAACATAATAGAACTCACACAGGTGAGAAACCTTACAAGTGTAATGTGTGTGAAACAAGATTTTCTGAGAAGTCGAAGTTACACATGCATAATAGAATTCACACAGGTGAGAAGCCTTACAAGTGTAATGTGCGAAGCAAGATTTTCTCACAAGTCGAGCTTACAGATGCATAATAGAATTCACACAGGTGAGAAGCCGTACGAATGTAAAATATGCGGTAATAGATATCGTCACAAACTAAGCTTAAACATTCACAGTAGAACTCATGCAAGCTCCAGTAGACAAGGCTTAGGTATACAAGCTGTGTAACAAACGTAAGCATATAAATATAAGCTATACAAAATTCTCTGTATGGTGACCTGAAAGTTATATTAGAATTAGTTTGTCTTCACGAGATCCGGACAACCCCTTGGAAAGTAGCGAAGATTAATCCTATCCTGACATCTGGTGATCTGTTCCGACCGATTTTACTTGACTTTACTTACTTTTGAAATCTTGCTTTACAACAGCCAAACTAACATTGATTTATCAATTCAGACCTACTATCTGGAAGCCTAACAGTGTGCACATTTTCTTGCGGCAGCAGTATACAATAGAAGCATTGCGACATCTGGTGTCCGATTGGGTTCCAACTTAAGTCCGCTTTATTCTGTTGGGCTAGTAAATTATTAATATTATTATTACTCAATATAGCTATTGATATTTCTCGTATTATTATGTACAGATCAAATCAATAAATTCTTATTCTTATAATAAATTTGTGTATTACCTCACTTAGTGTTGATCAACTCTTTCTGTTTTTCCGTAATTATAATTAATTAGCTAGCTACAACTGATGCTTTTTAACATTAATACTCACTATTTTCAGGACGGAGACTCAATCATTGCGAATTCCGAGCAGTAATTTAGGATTAAAAGACCCGAAAGTCTTGCAGAGCTCCATCAAGAGATTGTCAAGGCGGAAACATTTTCAATAGATAATAGCGATTCGGAAATGGATCAAGACGATAAGTCGTTCTGGTTGTGTGTCTGTCATGAATGTCATGAATTCTTCGATAGCAAGGAACTCCTTGAGGAACATCAAATAAAAGTCCACCCCCAACAAACACTGATTAATTCCACACCTGATACACACGAAGACGAATACAGGCGAGAAACCCCACAAATGCGACGTATGCGGGCGACGTTTTAAACATAGAGGTAACCTAATCATTCACAATAGAACTCATACAGGGGAGAAGCCCTACGCATGCAATCTATGCGGCAAGCGCTTTACTCGAAAAACAAACTCTGATCACCCACCACAGAATACATACAGCGGAAATGCCTTACGAATGCGAGATGTGCGAGAAACGGTTTCCCCGTACTGGACACCTAACCACTCACATGAGGACTCATACTGGAGAGAAGCCTTACAGCTGCGATCAGTGCGGTACGCGTTTTAGTCAGAAACACCACGTAATCAGTCATAAAGCGACCCATACGGGGGTAACGCCCTTATAAATGCGACGTGCGGGAATTGCTTTACTCGAAACAAACCTTAATCACTCACAGAAGGGAGGCATACAGGAGAGACCCCTTACAAATGTGAGCAGTGTGGGAAGCGATTCGCTCGTAGTGGACACCTAAAATCTCACAAAAGGACTCATACAGGAGAGAAACCTTATAATTGCGATCAGTGTGGTAAGAGCTTTACTCAGAAGCACCATCTAATCAGTCACAAAGGAACTCATACAGGAGAAACGCCTTTTAAATGTGACGTGTGTGGTAATAGTTTTACTCGAAAACAAACCTTAATCACACACAAGAGAAGACATACAGGAGAAATGCCTTACAAATGTGAGGTGTGCGGTAAGCGTTTTGCGCGTCGGGGAGATCTCAACACCCATAATAGAACTCATACTGAGAAAAACCTTACAAATGCGATCTGTGTGGTAAATGTTTTATCAACAAGCAATACCTAGATGCTCACACGAGAACACATACAGGAGAAAACCATACAAATGCGAGCTGTGTGATAAAGTCTTTACTCAAAGGAAAAACCTCCTGAGACATCGAAGATCTCATGCGGAAACAAACTAGTTTACACTTGATTTAGTGTTTGGAGGTGAAAAGATGCTAATGAGTAGTATCAGGAGAAAAGATATCGAAACAAAATGCTGTAGAGTTATGACTTATGGTAGGCGCAGTTATTATGATTTAAGTGTCCATTTTGTACTGTATTTCTGTCAGTATTTCTACAAACTTGCAAAATAAACAATTACTGATTAAATAAACTTTTTCTTGGCTTTGTTAGAGCTATTCCAGGAAGCCATCCCTTCCTATAGAGCTACTAAAAAATGTTTTATTTATAACTCTATGTTAATGAAGAAACTGATGAAAATGTGAAGTACAATTTCCTCTCACTTCCGTACACAACGTAATTTGAAACGAATAGTACACCGATACATACATTCTTAAACTTTAAAAATGACTTTTCAGATATGAACGCAGCCCTAATTATGAAATAGCATAATTTCCGTTACGCAGTATTGATGCCATGCATTTATCAAGAGAATTGTTGAGGCAGAAACCTTCCAATCGAAGAAAATGCTTCAAAAATGCAAGACAACAAACTGTTCTGTGATATGAAAGGTTTTCGTGGTCTGAATTTCTACTATGCGATGAAAACTTTCTGATCAGAGAATCAGAAGGATTTCGCCTCTAGCGTGGTTTACACGTCGAATTACCGTGACCTTCTGTTGCTCCCAATTCATTTTTACATCTGAAGAAGCCACTTGTATTACTTGTTTTTATTTAATTTTATTTTATTTTTTTATTTTTGTAGTGTATATGCTACGGTCAATTTGGTTATTCTATGCATTATTTATAATGTCACAGCATTATTTATAACGACCGGGCTAATAATTGTATACCAAGACCGCTAAACTTATTCAACTTCGATTTCTTAAATGCAAAAGATTTTGCAGAGTGGTAATGGAAGAGAATTTGCTAACAATACTTTTAACGAACTATGTAGCATCTCGCGCGAAATGGTTACAGAGGTACATGGCAAGCCCAGACACTCTCAAAGTCAGGCTCCGTCGAACGTACGAATCAGGACGTGCAAAATATGCTTTGTTCATGGCTGAAAGACAATAACAGCAGGAACTGGTCAGCAGCAGTGGCTGATACAGAAAAAATTCAAGTCACATGTAAATTTTTATTTAAACAGATTGTAATATATACAAGACAAGGCCATCTTATGATATAAAAAAGTTACAATTGTGGCTCTCTTTCTTAAATGATGAATTCTATGCCCCTATTCTTCCTTAATTACATCGTCAATAGGACAATCAATTTCAGGGTGAGTGTTCAACAGAGCTAAAAGCCATTAAGTTGATCCTCCTTCGTTGTCGACCTCAGCCATGTCTTTGTACGCTGTAATGTTGAAAAACTTCTTTCTACTGTAGCAATAGGTACAGGTAGACACGCAAATATTTTGTACAGCGTGTGCAAAGTAGGATAGGACGAGGACGTAGGAAGAACGATAGTTCAGTTAAGCACTGATTCAATTTACGTGGAAGATCATTACCGGCATGTTCCAGTAGTTGTGAGGGCAAAAGTATGTTGAATTTTAAATATTTTCTTCAGCAAAACATTCTCTCATGTCAGTCGTAACATGGTCTAGTGTTGGAATAAAAACAGTTCTTTTCCAATATGTCATAGCATCATCATTATGATGATCATAATGATCACAGTTTTCCCTGTGTCTTTACGAGGAACACTCATCTCCACGTCTAACTCGAGCAAAGTGGCTATCAGCATTAGCTCTCATGCAGTCGTGCACCTTGAGCGTCGAATCTAATTTCGCTTTTGCCATCGCGACGTCCAATCCAGAGTCTTGTAATATTTTGCTGACTGGATATGTTATGCTCATAATGTCACTCAGTGTAACCAGCGTAATAATAAACTCCGCCACTGGTCAGCAGCCTTACGTTATGTTCAGCTTACGAAGAGGAGAGTTCAGAATAGTGGCGTTAACTATATTTTGTATCAGGCCATGTTTGAAATAAGGTGTAAAAGGTTTTGCCCCTAAAAACGTTTTGCCTAATATAAATTATGAAGAGGACTTAGAAGTCATAGTAAAAGATCAAACAAATTTACAGTCTGTAGAAGAAGGTGCACTGCAAAATAAACCAGCGTCAAATCCTTTAGCAGAGCTAGGTCTAAGTTAACTGTTATTGAAGAGAAACTATCTTCTCTTGATAATTATGTTCAACTTTCAACTTCGTTATCTGAACCAAGCTTTGATTTCCAGATTAACGAAAGAGAAATACATGTCTCCGAGCCATCTGAAATTCAAGTCCTAAGTCATGAACATTTTAGATATAACAAAAAAAAAACCGCAATGATACATTCTCTAGATGTGCTTGGTTTTAGGACGTGGAAAATTTAATTTTTTTCCGATACAGTGATTCTTTGTTTCGCAACATTGACTTTAACTTTATTAATAATTAACATTTTACAGAAATATTGTGTAAACAAAACCGTTTTTTTTCACTCTGTCATATTAAATTCCCTTCACACGAAAACAGTTTATAGTATTGTGGATCATTGTTTGCTAGAAGCGATTAATCCATTTCTATACTAATATCCGTAATTTCTAGGATCAAACCTGCACTGGCTCGAATTAAAAAACCGAAATTAAATCAAAGGAGCATAGAAGGAGTTCATATAATCGATGAACAACAAATAAAAGAAGAAACATCTTCAACCGACGATGGCGATTGGGAAAGAGGCGACAACGACAAATTATTTTGGTTTTACTATTGTACCCTGTGTAACGAATCTTTCGACACAAAGGAACTACTTGATGCGCACAAAACAGTAATGCACCATCACCAAGTATTGAATCCAATCCATACTGGCAAAAAATCTTATAATTGTGATCTCTGTAACAAGCATTTTACCCGCAAATCAAACCTAATCGATCATAATAGGACACATACAGGAGAAAAACCTTACAAATGCGACGTGTGTGATAAATGCTTCGCTCTCAAGCATCACTTAATCGCACACAACAGAACTCACACAGGAGAAAAACCATACAAATGTGATTTGTGTGATAAGTGCTTTTCTCACATATCAAGTCTAGTCGCTCATAAAATAGCTCATACCGGAGAAAAGTCCTATAAGTGTGAGCTTTGCGATAAGCACTTTGTACAGAAATCTAATCTGATCGCTCATAACAGTATTCATACCGGAGAGAAGCCTTACAAATGCGATTTATGTGATAAACGTTTTGCTCTGAAACACCGATTGATTACACACAACAGAACTCACAGAGAAGAGAAGCCTTACAAATGCGAGATTTGTGATAAGAGCTTTAATGCTAGGGCAGACTTATTAAGACACAATCGAACGCATACAGGGGAAAAGCTGTACAAATGCGATTTGTGCGATAAACGCTTTACACAACGACAAAATCTAATCAGACACAACAGGTCGCATACGGGAGAGAAACCTTACAAGTGTGAGTTGTGTGGTATGGCTTTCACTGAAAGGCGAAATTTACTGTCACATATTAAAACGCATACAGGAGAAAAGCCTTACAAATGTGATATTTGTGACAAGCATTTTGCTTGCAAAGAATATCTAAGCACTCACAATAGAACTCATACTGGAGAAAAAGCCTTACAAATGCAATTTTTGTGATAAACACTATACTCAGAAATCGCACGTAATTAGACATCAGCGGACTCACAAAAGAGAAAAGCTTTGCTAATACATTTTACTCAAGAAACAAATTCGCTATAAGAATGATACAAGAGGAAGACCTCACGCTCTTATTTTTTGCCGTCGAAGAATTGTTGGCTAAAATCCCAGTCATCGATTATATTTGCCCTCTGTAAGGGTTTGGATCTAACAAATATAAGTTTGTAAAACAACGCATATTACAAGTTTATAACATTTTTTATAATTAAAAAGTAAAGTCTTGTTGATTGTAATTCTAAATTAATTAAAAATATATTTAAGGGGAACTGTGGTATTTTTCATTACTGTTTCACCATTCAACATTCCTTGCATCTATTGTGAGAGTACGTACATGAGATAGAATTTTTTTGCAACGACGGCTTATTTTTATGTTATCTACCTAGCCATGAAACAAAAGAGGGATGATGTCAAACAAATTATTGAAAAATAGCTGTCACTGTTAGAAGTAGAAGTTAGAGATTTGAAACGGTCTACTTCTCGATAAAATGAGTGAAACTAATGTTGAACATCGCAGCGTAATAAAGTTTCTGGCAAAAAAAGGCAATGCTCCAAAAGCAATTCAGGAAAGAATGGTTCCTGTGTACGGGAAAGATGCACCATCTTATTTCCAAGTAAAATATTAGTCTAAACTCTTTCGATGTGGCCGAGATTCAATCAATGATGACCCAAAATCCGGACGACCTGTTGAACTCAAAGAAGCCGTTGAAGAATATTTTGCCGGGTTACCGAAGCAATTTTTTTCTGAGGGTATGGGGCAATTGGAAAAAAAATGTAATAAGTGAAGAGACTTACGTAGAAAAATAATTTTTTACTACATAATTCTCTTATGTGCTCTTTTTTCATGGCTAGGTAGATAACATAAAAATACGCTCTCGTAGAAAACCCTACTGGAAAAGGTTCCTCTGCCAACTTTTGCATCAACCCGCCTGAGCACAAGTTAAGGCCCAGTTTTTAGGTGTCTCAAAAAAAGGAAATTTTGAATTTCCTCAATTTTCATGCTTATGTATGAGAAGGCGGTCGGTCAGGAAAGTTATGCTAAACAAAAGATGGGGACCAATTCAAATTGTGGCGGTTGCCACAATCAGCTTCTACGTCCAGGGAATCACTGTCTACATCATCGAAAATGAGGCCACCAATTATTGATGTGAGATATGATAGGAAACTGTTTTATAAAATAAAATAATATTTCTCTACACTACTTTACTATTACTTACTATTACTCCCTCTGTTTCTTTCTCCAGATCTTTACTAATTATGTTACAAACCGATGCATCATTTCAGAAACTAATTTTTAATATTTCCAGGGTCACAACTATATCTACAGAAGCAGTCAAACAGATACCTGATGAAGAAGTGATAGAAATAAGCGAAGGTACGTCTTCAACTAATAACAGTGATTCAGAGGATGAAGACAACGACACATCCTTCTGGTTTTATTTCTGTAAGGTGTGTCGCGAATTTTTCGATACAAAGGAACTCCTTGAAGCGCACAAAATGGACGTTCACTGCGACCAAGTATGGAGCAATGATACACATGACAAGGACAAAATAGCAGCAGCGTTAGTAGCAGTATTGAACAATCGGAGAGACAGGAAGCGCAATCGAAAGAAAGCAATTCCGTGTGCCAAAAATGCCGAGGACGATTTGTTAGAGAATCAGTGTCATATTTGCAAAAAGGTTTGTAGGTCGGGTCATATATTAATCAACCACATGGAAAATCATAATGTAGATACGAAGAAGGAAAATCTATATTCTTGTGAATCAGTTGATAAGAACTTTAACTTGAAAAAACGTATGAAAACCCATAGTAAGGCTGGTACATGCGACAGCAGAAAGACATGCAAATACTGTCAAAGTGCCCAAACTCATACAAGTGAGAAGCCTTACAAATGCGTGGTCTGCGATAAAAATTTCTGTTGCAAGGGTAGCATATATGCTCATAGAAGAACTCACATATTTACGAAGCCTTACAGTTGCACTGTGTGTGATGAACGATTCGTCAAAAGAAAGGATTTATTCATTCATAATAGAACTCAACATGCAGATACAAAACTTTACCAATGTGAAGAATGTGATAAGAGATTTACCGAGAAAAGGGTTTTAAACCTCCACAGGCGAACTCATACGGGCGAGAAGCCTTACAAATGTAAAATGTGTGATAAGCGATTTTCTCAGAGTTCGCAATTAGCCGGGCACCGTAGAACTCATACAGGTGAGAAGCCTTATGAATGCGCAGTGTGTGAAAGAAGATTTACGCTAAAGTTTACCTTAGAAAATCACTCTAAAATTCATACTGGTGAGAAGCCTTACAAATGTAAATTGTGCGGTAAACGATTCGCTCTGAGGGGACGGTTATTCCTTCACAGCAAAACCCACACTGGCGAGAAGCCTTATCAATGTGATGTTTGCAAAAACAGATATACACAGAAACGAAGCTTAGAACAGCACATTAGAGTTCATACAGGTGAGAAGCCTTATAAGTGTCAGGTGTGCGATAAACGTTTCTCAGTGAAAACACGTTTAAACAGTCACATTAAAATTCATACTGGTGTGAAGCCTTATAAATGTACGATATGTGAGGCAAGATTTCGTCATAAAGGAAGCTTAGACTGTCATATTAGAACACATACAGGTGAGAAACCTTATAAATGTAAAATATGTGATAAAGGATTTCCTAGAAGAACCCGTTTGACTGAGCACATTAGAGTTCATAGCGGTGAGAAGCCTTATAAATGCGATCTGTGTGAAAAAAGATTTTACCATAATTCCAGCCTAAAAATACATAGTAGAACTCATATTAAGAACCGTAAGAGACGTGCAAATGCAAAGTCTTCCAAACAGTAGAGCTTGTTTAGAAGATAAGCCTTATACGAGCAAAACTCGTTTAGCCACCAGCAGTAAAACTCAAACACGACAAAAGTCTTCGACATGTAACACTTCTGGTTAACAATTTGCTCGCAAATTTATACATATACAGGGTGTAGCACCTAAGATGCGTCGGACCGTAGCTCCTTTATCACACATTATATCGGAAAAAGTCTAAGTGGAAAATTGTCAATTTGCTCGCAAGTTTATACATACAAGGTTGGGCGATGTATACAGAGCCGTCTAAAATTAACTTTCGTTTCAATAAAGTTTACATCGATGAATGTCACATTTTTTAAATGGAACTTCCTTTCAAAGAGAATTTTCAATTTACAAAGAAAATGAACTTCAATAACACATAGTACACACATAAAAATCTGGAGTTAATTCTAACACTTTTTCAACACTTTTTCGGTGTTCCCTCGCGTCCATCCTCTTCTGGTGTTAAAATTACTGGAGTTAGAATAAAAAGTGCTAGTTTTATATTCAGAAGTGATAATAACATTGTCCCTGCGTTAGTTGCTTATATCTTTTAAAGTGTTAATCTCATCTCAGAAAGGACAAATACTTAATCTCGATATCGTAACTGTTATCCCGAAAAGAGTTGGAGTTATCTTTAAAAGTGTTAGAATTATCTCGAAAAGGATATAAGCTTAAATTCTGAGGTAGTTACTGTACTCCGAACAGAGTTACGGTTATACTCGGAAGTGTTAGTATAATCTCGAAAAGGAGAAATACTTAACTTCCGAGGGAGTGGTTGTTACCCAGAAAAGAGTTAGGGTTATCCTGAGAAGTGTTAGTATTATATTGAAAAGAACTACCAATCTTTCGACGTAGTAACTGTTACCCCGAAAGGAGTTACAGTTATTCTTAAAAGTGTTAGTTTTATCTCGAAAAGAATAAATTCTTCAGGAATGCATTTGGACTTTTACACCGAGGCCTCCGACACCATGCTGCCAGGTACTATAAAAACTGTCACAAATGCAGAATATAGGAAAGGAATATATGTTGGTAAAAAATATTCATCTGTATTTATTACAGTCTGTGATATGAATGTGTCTGGTTTACCTATAATACATAATTATACCAGGTACTTACTTTCATCATCTATGATCTCTTTTGTCAGTAAAAGTCACTATTTATTTTTACCCACTTCTTATGATTCCTATATTTGATGCGTAAATAAAATTCAGCATCCATTTTCGTTAACCAAAGTATGCAAAAGGGTCGTTATTCGTGTTAGAACAAGAACGCTACCCTCTCTCTAACAAAACTTAACTCTTTTAGGATAACATTTTCATTTTTCCGGATTAACTTCGACGTTGAGTTTCCCCAAAGCAGATAAAATGTTTTATATTTGGATGTAATCTATCTCCTGATCTATCAATAATTATGCAGTAATGGATAACTTGTTGTCTTTATGGTGTTAAATCGGTGTTTAACTTATCTTTATTAGACAACAATTCTATCACCTTATTTTTAACTCCGGGATTTAGATGTAATTTAATCGGGAAAAGAAAACAAATACATTCAATTTGATTAGAACTATCACTTTTTCGGATAATTGCTAATCTATATTTTAACACCAACTGAAAGAATAAGAATTAATCCCAGAAATTTTTATGTGTACCTCCTCGAGCTCTTATAACCGCTTGTATTCGCCGGGGTAAGCTTGATATTAAGTTGTGGATGGTTGCTTGAGGAATGTTTTCCCATTCCAAGAGAACAACACGTTCTTACTCTTGCAGGCTCGTTGGGGCAGATGCATTGCAGTTGACAATATGGACATGAGGCCTTAATATATAAACTGCAATATTTTCAGAAATACGAAAATTTCAACACGACGTAATTTGAAAAGGAATTGATAATACAGAAACGGCTGGTTTTCGATATAGGCTACCTTTTAAGTAAGTCTTGATGTAGAACCTGTAATGAGACTAGATCACACTATTTCTGTCTGCAAGTTTTCAGAACTCTTAGATTTCGGGAACATCATTAAAATTTCGCACTTGTTATTTCAAAACGTGTTTTAAGTATGGCGCTGTGTACAAGCGATGAATGGATTGCCGAGCTACACGAAAGACAATTTTAGTGCAAGAATGGTAATTTTATTATTGTTGAGCAAAGTAAGGTAATTTACGATTAAAATTGTATCATGTTAAATGTTTACGGTATGCTGCTTTGTTTTGCCTAGAATTAGTTATAGGTACATTATTATTTTAGTAATAAATTCTTTTGTTTAGCTTTTTTGCTTTCGCTTGCATTTCGTATGTATATCTTTCGTTAATAAAAATATATATTATCATTATTACTATTATTGTTATTATTCAGAATTTACACATGCTTGTGATAATTGGTGTGTGTAATATAGTCCTCCCAAAGCCCGTCGGAGCATTACGCATGTATCTAGTAAGACTGACGTCTTCATCTTTAAGTCGACAAGATTCATGATGCCGTGTTAGCCAATCGGTGATTAAACAGGCATCTCAGAGGAACGCGTTGGTCATATCCTGCACGAAATTTTGGACATGAAAAAGCTTTCGGCGCAATGGCTAACGAAATCGGGTGACCGTTTCGAAGGAGTGTCTGGCCAGGATTGCGTTTCTTAACCGTAAATAAGACCTGGATCCACCACTACATACCGGAGACCAAGAAACAGTCGAAGCAGAAGCAGACCGGTAAGGTCTTGGCGACCATTTTTTGGGATATCCAAGGTATGATCCTCATCGACTACAGTATCGACTACAATTCGATACAGCATTGAAGGAAAAAAAGTGCTTTACCACCACGACAATGCACCGCCTCATTCATCCCCATCGTCATGTCCAAATTGAATGAGTTGCGCTACGAATTAGTCTCTCATCGTCTATATTCACCGGAGCCAACCCCCAGTTACTTTTTCCTATTCCTGAACTTGAAGAAATCGCTGACAGGAAAGAGATTTGCCTGAAATGTGGAGGTCATCGCCGCTACAGATGATTATTTTGCAGACCTCGAAACTTCCTACTTTTCCGACGGTTTGAGGACACTAGAGCACCGTTTGAAAAAGTGTATTGATCTTCGAGGAGATCAGACAACATTTGTTACCTGAATAAACAGAACTTTAAATATTATTCAAAGTTCATGATTGAAAAGTTGGTTCAACACTCTGGAACGTTGGTTTGATGTACCTCTCTGATAGCATATACTGGTCATCTTCTTTAATTATCATAATTTAGTATTCAAAAAATAATTTTTACATTCCATTGTGAACTGCAGGAGGAGATTAACTTATTAAGGTACTTTCAAGTGCATCAGCTGGTATGGTGGGGCCTGTGTGCCACTGGGATGTAGGGGCCCCTCTTTACTCCTTGTTTTATTCAAAATTTTAAAGTTCTTCTAACTCATTTTAAGTTCTAAATGCCATTTTAATTTTTTTAATTTGTGTTTGTTTGCGCCTTGTTCGAAACATGTTTCAAATAAAAGTAGTTTTATTTTTATGATAATCAAAATTAATTAGTCATTTTTTTTGTTAACTTTTTGTTGATTTGGAAAATTAATAAATTAAAGTGAAATGTCCAAACAACCAACTTGCCAGGAAATATATACATAATATACAGGGTGTTTCCTAATTGAATGTCAATATTTTAGGGGACGATTTTTTGGTCCATTTTAAAAAGAAAACTTCATTTGAACGTAGGATCTAAACGTCTTAACTTTTGAGATACAGGGTGGTAGAGTTTTCAAAAATAAATAGTTTTTTATTAATTCCTGCAATACTACTGATATTTTAATGAAATGTAGTGTACGTGTACTATGTATTAAGAGGCATTATTGAATCCACCACATTTTTTTTAGTTCCACCAGTGGCGTTCGTACGGAATTTCAGCTACCTATTCTAACAGACGTTTAAGTCATACGTTCATATGAAGTTTTCTTCTTAAAATGGAACAAAAATCGTCCCCTAAAATATTGACATTCAATTAGTAAACATCCTGTATATATAATTTCTGTATTCCATGATTTAATTGAGAAATAATATTTACTAGCAATAACGTAAGTGAAAAGAATGATGGAATAAATTTAAAAAGAAAATGTAACGATTTGAAATTCCACATTGTCATGCAAACCGAATTATTAACAGCAATCAATGCTGCTTCTAAATTATTGCAAACTAAAAATTTTGATTTGCAAAAAGCATTAATTATTTTAAATACAGCATATGACAATGTGAAAATTAAAAAGACATTTTGAAGATGGAGTTTCAAGTTTTACGGAAATAAATAAATTATTTGGAGTAATTTTCCCAGATAATTTAAAACAATTATCTGATGATGAAATAATTGATTTATGCCAACCTTTACTAGGCAAATATACTGACGATTTAACAGCAGATTTTAAGCCAGATACTAACTTTCAGGAAAACCTTTAAAAAACAGTTAGAAAATATTAATTCGGTATTTGAATTGGAAGAATTAATATTTACAGATTATTCTCTTCTCAGTTCGACATTTCCTTTGTACCCCTCTTATTTTGTTCTTAACATTCCCCGCATCTACTTCTAGCGCCGAAAGATCATCTTCAAAATTAAAACTTCGTAAAACATATTTAAGAAACTCTATGGGGCAGAAGCGCTTATCAAATTAGGCGCTTTTAGCATTAAAAATGAAAGAGCACGTAAATTAAATTTAAGTGAAATAATTACCATCTTTGCTTCAGTGAAAGCAAGAAAGAATCTAAGAAAATGTATTTAACTTACTATAATCAATTAATTAATTAGTTATTTTATTTTTTTTATTTATCAAAAAATTAAAATAAACAAGTTAAAATGGTAAATATTAAATAAGGCCCCATTGGCTCGTGAGCCCCTCTAGAGACCATGTGCATCGCACTCCTTGTACTCCCGGCTGCTACGCCGCTGGTGGTAATAGTATGAGGAATAATCCACAGATATTGCATTTTGTAAACAAATTAATTCAATTGAATCAGGGATGTAGTAGCTAATTCTGCACGTTGTTGGAATTTTATGTTGTCTAACATTCTTTAGCTAGACATTTAAAAACGAACAGCACTTTCTTATGTGCGCCGTGTATCAATATTAGTTTTTTGTTTGTAATTTTCATGCTGGTTTTCTAACGTAATCAACCTATTTTGCGAAATGTATCCAATAAAGTTATTATTATCTAATCAATTTTGCTTTAATAGTTTTACATCACAACGTTCTGCTAATTACATTACACGAAAATGAATCACTTAAGAAACTAACACCTATTATTTTTAGGAGGCCAACTACATCACCGAAAGGAGCAGCCGCCATATTATGCAAAGAAGAAAAATGGTCGACTCAAGATAATGATTCGGATGTGGACGACAAGGATGTATCGTTCTGGTTATGTTTTTGTAATTTGTGTCGTGAATTCTATGATACAAAGGAACTGCTTGAAGCGCATAAAATGGAGGTTCATGGTGACCGAGAATCGGAGGATTACACGTATAACGAGGAAGAAAACACTTACAGTTGCAACATATGTACGACAAAATTTCAGAAAATTGTCGACGTTCTGGAACACCATTGTAGCACTACAGATAATAACATTGAATGTTTGGGTGGGCGCGAGGTAGAAATGGTGGAAAGCAATTCCGTGTCGTGTGTTGTTTGTCAGAAGAAATACAGTTCCTCTAGTGATTTGCTTGCGCACCAACGGGATAACCATTCGGTAACAATTAAGGAAGTTTTGTTAGAGAATCAGTGTTATATTTGCAAAAAAGTTTGTAGGTCGCCTCTTACATTAACCAAGCACATAAAAAGCCACAATAATGCCAACATGAAAGACAATCGCTATTATTGTGAATTATGTGATGAAAGCTTTGAGTTTGAGTTGCAGCTAACGACTCATACTCATACAGATATAGCTGGGAAGTCGTATAAATGTCAAATGTGTGATAAGCGATTTAAAAGGAATTCAGATTTAACAATTCACAATAGAATTCATACAGGCGAGAAGCCGTACAAATGTAAAGTGTGCGATAAACGATATAGTTCAAACTCATCCTTAACCGTTCACAACAGAACTCATACAGGCGAGAAGCCGTACAAATGTAACATGTGCGACAAACGATTTGCAGAGGGATCAAACCTAACCAAACACATTAGAATTCATACAGGTGAGAAGCCGTATAAATGTTCAGTGTGTGATAAGAGGTTTTACCACTCCTCCTACTTAAACGTACACACCAGAACTCATACGCGTGAGAGGCCTTATAAATGTGTGATGTAAAATATGTGATAAAAGGTATTCACACAACAGAACACATATCGGTGAGAAGCCTTATAAATATAAAGTGTGTGATTTAAGAGGAGCACACATTTAGCCATTCACAGTAGAAGTCATACTGGTGAGAAGCCGTATAAATGTGAAGTGTGTGACAAGCGATTTTAACCCATAAGCGCCTGAATTATTTTTTGTTTAAAAAATTTTTTACTGTACGTTTACCTTGACTTGTAAGCCAGCTATGAAGACGAGAAACCCTAAACCTCACAGCAAGAAAGGGGGGACACAATAGACCTTTCATACATACCTTGACCTGTATTTGTTCATAATACAAGCTAGTAATATAAAATTCGTTATTTTTGTAAGCATTTTTTCGAAAATGTGGTGTTACCATATGGTAACGCTAGGCGTTGGGTAACCTGTAGTATGCAAACATTAAAAAAAATAAATAACCGAATACACTTGATTTAGAAATTGCCATTCTTCCAGGATCTCTTGGTGCTGTACCAAAAGTACGTAGATAAGCTGTAGCAATTTCCCTTCGAAATACGAGCTGTGTTATATCACGCATGCCAAGCATTGTGGATTGATGTATCTACTATCCAAGAAAATAGACACCACCATCATTTTTACCTCGTACACTTATCCCGTGTCGCGCTACGTTTTCGTCCATCAGATCTGTGCCGGCCATAGATGGGTATTCTGTTCTCTCGTATTGTGTCTGTTGCAAAATATCCTCTTTCCTTCAAATGAGTGAGTAAATTAGAACCGGCAAATAAATTATCGAAGTAGATTTTGTTGCTACAGGTATTTCGTCCAACATGGTTACTAATGGTGCAGCGCCTTTACCAAACCCCTTCTCATATTACACGTTACGTCTTGGATTGTTTCCTTAATACATTTCGAAATTTAGTAAATAGCCCGATTTTGTGTTCAGGGACCACATCTTGTAACCAAATCTTATTGGCTTACCTCTTATAAATTGCTTGCAACCATGACGTCCGTAATACTTTACCATACTTTCGTCGTAGCCGAAATTCTCTTCAGGTTGAAAATGCTGCAAGAATTTTGCTTTGATTTTATCCATAAGAGGTCGCATTTTCCATATTTTGTCAGTAAGATCTGGTTTGGTGTTGTCTACACAGTATAGAACACGGGGGATATTTGCAAAAATCGATCTCGTCTCATTGAATTGTTTCTCATGTCACTTTCCGAATCCCAATAATATCTCTTTCCAAATAATTCATTATATCCACTAATGATTAGTACATAGTGCCAAAAAACATTTCATTTCTTCGATTGATATTTTGGGATCCTGACAATTAGTAAATAACGCGTATCCACAGCTTTGTTATACAAGAAACTTCATTATATCTTCATCGAAAAATAATTCGAAGCTTTCTACACAGGATAAGTTTTTATACATTTCGTAATTCGGCGAAATAAAGTTGTTGTGTGTGTATGTTCCAAATCTCCTGATATCCATTTGATATCGGTAACATTTTGAGGTGATACTAAAATTTCGTCACGATCAGTACCTCTTAAAACAACTTCTGCATTAGCACGAAGTTGTGCACCCGGCAAATTATCAATAGTGCCTCCACCATCCTCATCCCCCGAATCTTGGTCAGTTAGTACACCTGCATCAGGTGGTTCTATATAAATTGCGTCAACATCATCTGCATACGCAATTTCCAATGTCTCGTGCAGCGTAAGACCGCCTTTGTAAAATCTGGAAAATCTGAAGTTTGAAACGCCTAGCGTTACCATATGGTAACGCAGTTAAAAATACATATATTACACGTGGTGTACGTAACTAAGAGTTATTCTAATCAGTTACAACTTTAATACATATATTTGTTTACGCAATGAACAGGTATAACAAATTCTAACTAAATACTGAAAGGAAGAACACTTACTTAAAGTGTATGAAGTCGGCCATTCTCTTCTACAATTAAAAACGAATACATTAAAAATATAATTACTCCAACTTCCACTTCAAACCGTATAACGGATGATTCCAAATGGTAAAGTAGTTTACTGAGAATGAGTAATAAGCGCTATCTAGATTGGTTGGAATTTGTAAGCATCAGACTGGAGGAAGAATGCTGTTTTGAAAGGGACTAAGTTTGCAAAATTCGGTTCAAGTAAAGCGGAGCTGTAAGCGTTCCTTTGAAACAAAATTTCCCTTCTTTCGATTTTGTCCTGCACAGCAATCGGAAATAAGGATGCATGTTTTAGGTTTTTCGGTATTTCTTTAAGAAACGGCAGGAAAAGAAACCATGTTTGTCCTTGTCATATACTGTAGTCCCATCATCCGCCTCCTTTTTCGAAAGTTAATTCTCCAAGCCTCTGGTTGCTTCGTAGTCAATTCAAAACTTTCAATATTTTCGTATTGGGAGGATCTTATAAAATTTTAATAAACTGATCCTTTGAGGCAACCTGTGTATAACACAGTTCAATATATAAGACCATCGTTTATACTAGTGTGCTTTAATTTTTGAATAATATAGTATATCAACTCCACACTGAATAAAGTGCCTTTTAAGGCATTACATTTACATACCTGTTTTCAGCCAGCAGTGTACGTGTTAATTGTAATAAACGCTAATGTAAATAAATTATTCTGTAAATCATATTCAATAAAGTTGTTACTATGCAATAAATCTCGTTTTAATAGCTTTACATCAAAACGTTCTGCCAATTACACCACAAGAAGTTAAACCGAAGAAACTAACATTTATTACTTTCAGGAACCCAACTACATCACTAGAAGATGCACCCATCCTATTATGCAAAGAAGAAAAATGGTCGACTCAGGATAATGATTCGGATGTGGATGACAAGGACGTATCGTTCTGGTTGTGTTTTTGTAGTTGGTGTCGTGAATTCTATGATACAAAGGAACTGCTTGAAGCGCATAAAATAGAGGTTCATGGTGACCGAGAATCGGAGAATTACACGTATAACGAGGAAGAAAACGCTTACAGTTGCAACGTGTGCACGAAAATATTTGCGAAAATTGTCGACGTTCTGGAACACCATTGTACGAATAGAACAGATAATAACATTGAATGTTTGGGTGGGCGCGAAATGGAAATGAAGGAAAGCGATTCCCTGTCGTGTGTTGTTTGTCAGAAGAAATACTGTTCCTCTAGTGATTTGCTTGCGCACCAAAGGGATAACCACTCGGTAACAATTAAGGAAGTTTTGTTAGAGAATCAGTGCCATATTTGCAAGAAAGTTTGTAAGTCACGTCTTACATTAGCCGAGCATATAAGAAGCCATCGTAATGCCAACATGAAAGACAATCGCTATTATTGTGAATTATGTGATGAAAGCTTTGAGTCTGAGTTGCAGCTAACTACTCATGCTCATACAGATACCAGTGAGAAACCACACAAATGTCAAGTGTGTAATAAGCGATTTAAAAGGAATTCAGATTTAACAATTCACACTAGAATTCATACAGGTGAGAAGCCGTACAAATGTAAAGTGTGTGATAAACGATATAGCTCAAACTCATCCTTAACCGTTCACAACAGAACTCATACAGGCGAGAAGCCGTACAAATGTAACATGTGTGACAAAGGATTTGCAGAAAGATCAAACCTAACCAAACACATTAGGATTCATACAGGTGAGAAGCCGTATAAATGTTCAGTGTGTGATAAGAAATTTTCTCAATACGCCATGTTATACGCACACAACAGAACACATACCCGTGAGAAGCCTTACAAATGTACAGTGTGTGATAAGCGATATAGAACAGAGTCGGTATTAACCGTTCACACTAGAACTCATACGAATGAGAAGCCGTTTAAATGTAAAGTGTGTGATAAGGCATTTAAGAGGAGAACACATTTAGCCATTCACAGCAGAAGTCATACAGGTGAGAAGCCATACAAATGTAAAGTGTGCGATAAAGGATTCGCAAATAGATCACATTTAATCCGTCACATTAGAATTCATACAGATGAGAGGCCATATGAGTGCGAAGTGTGCGATAAGCGATTTAAGTGGAAGTCACAATTAGTCGCTCATACTATCATTCATACAGGTGAGAAGCCGTACAAATGTAAAGTGTGCGATAAACGATTTAGCATAAACTCATATTTAACCATTCACAGTAGAACTCATACGGATGAGAAGCCATATAAATGTAAAGTATGTGATAAGGCATTCAAGGCGAACGCACGTTTAACCATTCACCTTCGAAGTCATACCGGTGAGAAGCCTTATAAATGTAAAGTGTGTGATAAAAGGTATTCTCAACACGCCAACTTATACGCACACAATAGAATTCATACGGGTGAGAAGCCTTATAAATGTAAAAAGTGTGATAAGCGATATAAAACAAAATCAGTATTAATCGCTCACACTAGAACTCATAGGAATGAGAAGCCGTATAAATGTGAAGTGTGTGATAAGCGATTTAAATCGAACTCACAATTAACCGGTCACACTAGCGTTCATAAGGGTGAAAAGCGATATAAATGTATGATATGATATAATATATTTCGATGTAATAACCATTACATACGACGTCAATACAGATATAAACTATAAACAAACATGTTACATATTCCACAAATAGATGTAAATATAAAATACATAAATACACTACATACAATAATTGTTCACATTAAAGTCTCTCAACCACAAGGTAGTCTTCGATAGAATAGAGAACCTCATGCACAAGTATCTTCTTCACTACGACCGCAAATCTGCCATGTGACAGCGTTTTTATTTCTTCTGGCAATTTATTGTACAAGGTGCGCCACTAAGGGTGGGTTTATCAATGTGAGGATAAAAGTTCTTAGGTAGGTAAGTAACTGACAGATAATGCTAACTGGCAGATAATATTTAGGAACTACAATGCTTTATCTTGCAGATAACTTCTATTTGACACTCAATAAACGTTTCATTGTAATTATCTTACGAATAAAATTTTATCTGCAAGTTAACTTATTTATCCTTACATTGATTGAAGCCCACACTAAGAGACGAAAACGGCTGTATCTCGGAAAGTATTTGTCCTAGGTTCTGCGGGACAAAAATTTGATAGTTAAAGTAACCAAGAGAAATTTCTGGATATTAATTTCAAGTTCCAGATTTTACCGCCAGGTGGCGTAACTGCTATCTTCAAATCTGATGTAGGTAATAGCAAAAATTATAATTTTAGTGTTACTGGAATTGCAAAAAAAAGAAAATAAAACCGATTATTTGTAAATCCCGCGTTTAGTGACGTGATAATGGTACTTCATTTTATTGGCTTAAACTTGTAAGAATCTGTGAATACATCAACGACAAACGTAGTAATGTACAAGTATTAGCCTATAGCATTAGCTATTATAGGGCATGACAACGTGTTGACAGTGACAATTATTAAAAAAAGACGATTTGACGATAAGACGTGCAGGTATATGAAATACATTTAGTATGTTGTGGAATCAAATGTAATAGAACTTTTAGTCTTTAACGTGTGGTTTTTGTGTACTAAAATACGAAATGTAGAAACGTATAAGTAAAGCAAGAATTTGGAAAAGCCGTTAATAGTTATATTGCATATATACAATATACAATATACAATATGCAATATACAATATACAATATACAATATACAATATACAATATACAATATACAATATGCAATATACAATATACAATATACAATATACAATATACAATATACAATATACAATATACAATATACAATATACAATATACAATATACAATATACAATATACAATATACAATATACAATATACAATATACAATATACAATATACAATATACAATATACAATATACAATATACAATATACAATATACAATATACAATATACAATATACAATATACAATATACAATATACAATATACAATATACAATATACAATATACAATATACAATATACAATATACAATATACAATATACAATATACAATATACAATATACAATATACAATATACAATATACAATATACAATATACAATATACAATATACAATATACAATATACAATATACAATATACAATATACAATATACAATATACAATATACAATATACAATATACAATATACAATATACAATATACAATATACAATATACAATATACAATATACAATATACAATATACAATATACAATATACAATATACAATATACAATATACAATATACAATATACAATATACAATATACAATATACAATATACAATATACAATATACAATATACAATATACAATATACAATATACAATATACAATATACAATATACAATATACAATATACAATATACAATATACAATATACAATATACAATATACAATATACAATATACAATATACAATATACAATATACTTTATTGTCCAACAACGTACAATTACAGGACAAAATTATAAGTTTATCATGTGAAATACATACGAGGGAGCGTTTTTATATTCGCGGAATGGGGGATAAGGGGTGGAAATAGATAAACCAAATTATTTTTCTTTTTCAATATATTCACTGCAAGACGGATACATGTTTCACATCTTTCAATTAATTTATTTATACCCTCATAAAAAAATGATTTCTCTTTATCTGCAAAATACGCCGAAACTGCCTCCTTGACTTCATCATCGGCAGTAAATTTTTTACCCCGCAGCTCTTTTTTCATTTTCGGAAACAGGTAATAATCACTCGGGGCCAGATCTGGGCTGTAGGGTGGGCACAATTTCGAAGCCCACCTTATGCAGGGCAGCTAACGCAACGCGGCTCTTGTGGACGGGCGCGTTGTCGTGCAAAAGCAGCACACCTTTCGTCAATTTTTCCCGTCTTTTCTCTTAATGGCTTCTTTTAGTCGCTCTAATATTGAAGCGTAATATTCTCCGGTTATAGAAACACCTTTATCTTTATAATCAATCAACAATATTCACCGCAATAACACCGTTGCCATGAGTTTCCCAGCTGATTGTGACACTTTAAATTTCTTGGGAAGTGATGTGCCCTTTTTATGCCACTGCATGGAGTCTTGTTTGGACTCAGGTTCATAATGATGAACCCAAGTTTCGTCTCCAGTAACAATTCGACTCAATACACCATCCTTGTCTTCATTACAGAGATCCACAAATGCACGCGAACACTCTACGCGCTGTTGTTTTTGCGGCGGCGTGACCATTCTCGGCACCCATCTTGCGCTGACCTTAGACATGCCGAGATGATCGTGTAGGATTTTAAAAATTATTGTATCGGATACTCCAACCATTTCTGCGAGTTGTTTCTTCTTTAGTCGAGCATCTTCGAGTACAATTTTTTCAACTTTTTGGATAAGTGCTGGCGTGGTCACCTCAATGCTCCTGCCCGGCCTCGGGTCGTCTTCAAGGGATACCCTTCCTTGTTTAGATAAACTATGCCACTTGTACACCATGGTTTTTCCTGGACAAGAGTCGCCGTAAACCAATGACATCTCAGTCATTATGGTCGCGACTGATTTTCCTTGCCTGGTCAGGAACTTTATAACGGCACGATATTCGATTTTTTCCATATTTCACTTTTCACTCCTGATTATATTACTTGGTTGACGATAGCACACAGACTAACTGTCTAATAACAATGAAACTTCGTATTTATACTAATTATTAGTCGCTGCACAGATCACGCCCCCAATGCGCCTAATCACCCCCCTACATCCCGCTCATTCCGCGAATATAAAAACGCTCCCTCGTACATATTAAGTAAAAACAAAAAAGAAACTAAGTGAATAGATTAATTGAATCGACAAAAATATCATCATAATGCAGATTAGCAGCTCGACACATCGTTGTCAATGGTGACGACTGTAGCATGTTTGTTCTTGAAAAGGGAATAGAAAAAGTACATGAATAACGGGAAGACAATCGAGGAACCAAGAAGTCGAGGGAAGACAGGAGAAAAGGACTATCTATTACACCGTTGACTAACTTCCACACAAAACGAGCTCCATGTCTTTTCCGACGAAAGCTTAGCGCATCCATGCCATGTTCAGACAGTAGATTCGCATAATCAACACCTCGTGGAGGATAGATACCATCTCTTTTGAATGATAGAAATTTCAGGAAACGTCGCTGAATCTTTTCTAACGAAAGCTGGAGATAGACATCATGTGGCGACCACACTTGTGATGCAAATTCCAATTTACTTAGAACGAAGGAATAGAAAAGACTCTTGAAAACACGGACATCATTGAAAAATTTACAAGATCACAGAACAAAGCCCAAGCTACGAGAAGCAGACAAGGATAAGTTCAGGATGTGATAAGAGAAAGAGCAACGATTATCAAAAAATACTCCGAGATCTTTCACAATTTCTACCCTTTTCAAATCTGTATCATGTAATGTGTACACCGAGTCAATAGGAGTCACTTTTCTGGTATAGGTAAGGTAACAGCACTTGCTTATATTAAGATTAAGATTGAATTTAGAACACCAGACATTTGTGTTTAATTTATGTTGTAAATGAAATACATCGTTCCGTGAATGGATAGAAGTATAGATTTTTAAATCATCTGCATAGGCCAGAACAGGGCAAGATAGTGAGGTAAGAAGGTCATTTATATATAATAAAAAAAGCAGTGGCCCCAGGTTGGAACTCTGGGGAACACCGGAAGTTGGAATAAAAGTGGAAGATGAGAAACAGTTGTAAAATACATACATAGTTGCTTCTGCTAGTCAAGTAGGACCAAAGTAATTGCAGCAAAGAAGGACATAATCCGAATGCAGATAGTTTATACTCCAATATCCCATGATCAATACTGTCAAAAGCGCTACTGAAATCAGTATAGATAACATCCACTTGACCTTGCTGATCCAATTCCTGGCAAATGTATTGTGTGATGCTTACAAGATTTGTAGCCGTTGATCTACCCCGAACAAATCCATGTTGATACGGTGAGATAGAATGTTTGACATTGTTATATATGAAACTGTATATTACATTCTCATATAACTTTGCGAAGTTAGAAAGTATTGATATAGGTCGATAATTATCAACGCAATTATTGGCCCCTTTCTTAAATATCGGAATAACTCTAGCCCGCTGCCATAGTGAAGGGAATACAGCTGTTTTGATAGAAAGATTAATTATCAACGCAAGAGGTTTAGCTAAGGCGTATCTGGCATTACGCACTACAAACGAGGGGATTAAATCGTCGCCTGAGGTATGAGCGTTCGCAAATTTAGACATTAGTTGGAGCAAGTCTTCTTCAGTAACATCATCAATTTCGACATTAATATCACAGGCCGCATTGGAAATGATTAAATCAAGAAATCTGTTGTCCAGTTTCGCACAGAATTGTATTGCTTAAAATGCAGGGAGCTACAAAAGCAGGAAAGTGCGCAACATCTCGGACACGTGTGTGAATTGCTTGCATATAAAGGTAAGTTTAAGTCACCAATGATAATAGTAGGTTTATCAATCAATAATATTTCAAGATATTCACAGAAGGATTCAAAATCATGTTGATTAATAAAAGGGGGTATGTATATCGCTGCAATATAAAAGAAGATAGAAAGAAATGAACATTTACATACAATTAGGTCAATTGCAGGTACAGAACTAGAGTCTATAACTTCGTAATTAAAAGCATCAGTGAGAGCAATCAAGACTCCACCACCAGTAGATCGGTTGATCAGAGAACATCTTCTGTCAGATCTAATAATATTATAGTTAGAAGGTAATAACTCAGAGAGAGCTGTTTATAGAATCATCAAGCCAAGTCTCCACGAAAACCAACACATCATAAGAGGACTCACAAGCAGCAAGAAAAAGAGAATGGGTCTTAGTACGAAGTCCACTAACATTCTGATTATAGGCAGAGATCTTTGCTTGAACGCTGTTGGACCGATTCAGTTTAAAGAAGAGACAATGGGGGGTATGCCTTTGTTATATTTTATTTTCAAGTTAGATTCTCCTGCCTTAAGACGACTCTGCAACTCCAACCTGGCTTGCCTGTGTATCTCCATCTGCATTGGGGTCTTGTCCCGAGATATAGACAGAGAGGAAAATTTTGGATTGGACTTAAGTTTAGATATGTTGCGCACAATATCCATGACAGAAGACTCGTTTGAAAAAAACAACTTTGATAGGACGAGAATTAGATGCTTTACTTGAATCGAATTTACCTAATCTGGAGACCTTCGTAGCAGTATAATGAATCTGAAGTGTTGCACAAATATCAGTAACAAGGTTCGTATCCAAATCAATCCGTTCCCCACTGCTGTCACACTGTGTCTCCTTGCACCCGAAAATCATTAAATTTGTCTTCCGGTGCTCACGATCCGTTATCTCTTGGATAATTTTCTCGCTTACAAGCAATGATGTCGACGATGCCGCAGGCGAAGTCATGACAGTATCCTTTAATATTCTTATCTCATCCTGAAGGGAGACTATAGCCAATTTAAGGCTGTTTAAGTCATTTCCCAGTAGCAAACAGTTTTTACACGTCCATGTAACACGTCCATATAATCCTGTCAACACGTAAAAAGAAAAACGATGTGACTTTTACTAAATATTTGTTAACCATGAAAGATATTGAAATGATTTTGGTCACATTGCAAGCAAACAAGTACAGCATCTACACGAAATGAAGAAGATTGGCAAACATGCTTCATTCAAGGAGATGACAGTTCTCTTCGTGATAATATATTCTTGACTATAAATGGTCATTCTATACAAGGATTCATTGACAGCGGAAGTAATCTGAACTTGTTAAAAGCCAGCAGTTAGGTGCAGATGGGAGCGCCAAAATTTGATAATACTTCTGTTTTGGTAAAAGGATTAGGATATGCGCCAATAAAAACATTCACATTTGAAGTAAAAGTCAGTGAACACATTCTTAAAGCCGACATCGTAATACAGAAAACCATCTAGACGTAGCTAAACCAGGGCATGAGAAGAGAATTAGCGAAATTATAACTAATTATAAACCAAGATACCCTAAAGAAACGAAAATATGCACAAAAATTATATAAGTCAGTACACTCATTTTTAGCAGATGTAACTACTTTCTTTTTGGGTTTAGGCTTTAGGTTTAGATAGAATGGTTAAGTGGAAGAGCAGATGTCAACTTTTAGTGACACATCTGAACTCCGCCACTTTTCACGTCATTATTAATATTAATATAGAAATATTTTTGATATTTTTGTAACATACATAGGTATGTTGGAAATAAAGACGCTTTTTCGGATTGATTTTAAAATTATTCTTGCAACGAGATACAAAATATTTCATAATTAATTGATATCAAATAAGATTCAAATAAAAATAAACCAGGATTCTAAAGGTGATAATGTTAAAAAATACACAAATTAAAACTGAAAACTCTAAGCACACCGCAAAATAATAACACAATAGTTTATCAAACAAATATTGAAATAAATACTATGAATACAGATAGACACGATAGACAGGAGGTGGATTTCGTTTGCTAACCAAAAAAAAGAAAGATTACATTTCTGATTAAGAAAACATTGATGTGTTATTTCTATCTCTCTCATACTTTTGGCAAGCTTCTCTGTCAATTAATCATTATCACGTCATAAACGCGGTAAATTCTAAATTCAAACTTTGATATTTTTTTCTTGGCATATTTATTAATGATATAAAAAAAAGAAAATACGTAGACACTATAATTTAATGTACACTTTAAGAAAAAAAAATCCGGGACGGCCCCATTGCTGCGGTTGATCATACTCAAAATATTCCTGCGAGGTACTTGAATGAGAGAGACAATCAATGCTTCGATGATGTCGTCTTTGTGTCGAAGTTAATGGAGGACGATTTGAACATTTATTGTAATCAATAGTGTATTATTGTCATTGTCAACTAGTTCTTGGTTTGTGTTTAGAATTACACTAACAATTTCCTTTTTTCCACTTATATTGTTTTTTTTGCCTTTTTAAGTCAGCAATTTCCTGTTTTACCATGTAGGTAGGTATTAAAACAGAACGTCGCATCGTAGCGAAAAATAATGTTAATAAAAACTGTTTGTTTTAACGACATCTATTGTCCTTCATAGTTTGTCAGTCTAATTTTTTTACACCCTCTATATAGGCCATTGTGTAATTATACTATTATGCTTTAATTTCTGAATAATGTAGTATATAAACTCCACACTGAATAAACTGCCTTTTAACGGGTCGATGGCCGCAGTGGTTAGGCGGCTGACTATCGTTGTGGGAGGATGATAGGTGCTGCGGTTCAATTCTCTGGAGGGACGGTGACATTTTTTCAGAGAGTTTAATCCCGGATCGACTTGCCATTCGCTGTTGGGAGCAAAGTGATTAACAGCGCGGCATCATAAGAGGCGATATGGTGCTGTCACAAAGCCACTGAACACAACTTACACACAAACTACACCGCGAGAGTTGCAGTGATAGCCAGACAAGCGATACAGCTTACGGAGTCACTGCAACTAACCACCCACCACATTAATTAAAAAAAAGGCATTAAATTTACATACCTGTTTTCAGCCAGTAGTGCACGTGTTAGTTGTACTAAACGTAAATGTAAACAAACTATTTTGTAAATCATATTCAATAAAGTTACTACTATGCAATAAATCTCGTTTTAATAGTTTTCCATCGAAAGGTTCTGCCAATTACAATCACAAGAAGTTAAACCGAAGAAACTAACATTTATTACTTTCAGGAACAAAACTACATCATCAGAAGGAGCAACCGTCTTATTATGCAAAGAAGAAAAATGGTTGACTCAAGATAATGATTCGGATGTGGACGACAAGGATGTATCGTTCTGGTTCTGTTTTTGTAGTTGGTGTCGTGAATTCTATGATACAAAAGAACTGCTTGAAGCGCATAAACTGGAGGTTCATGGTGACCGAGAATCGGATAATTACACGTATAACGAGGAAGAAAACACTTACAGTTGCAACGTATGCACGAAAAAATTTCAGAAAATCGTCGACGTTGTGGAACACCATTGTGCGACTACGGATAATAACATTGAATGTTCGGGTGGGATGAAGGAAAGCAATTCCTTGTCGTGTGTTGTTTGTCAGAAGAAATACCGTTCCTCTAGTGATTTGCTTGCGCACCAAAGGGATAACCATTCGGTAACGATTAAGGAGGTTTTGTTGGAGAATCAGTGTCATATTTGCAAGAAAGTTTGTAGGTCGCCTCTTACATTAACCAATCATCTAAAAAGCCATAAAAATAGCAAAATGAAGAACAATCGCTACTACTGTCATTTATGTAATGAAAGTTTTGAGTCTGAGTTGCAGCTAACTACTCATGCTGATACGCATACAGATGGGAAGCCGTATAAATGTCAAGTGTGTGATAAGCGATTTAAAAGGAACTCAGACTTAACAATTCACAATAGAATTCATACAGGTGAGAAGCCGTACAAATGCAAAGTGTGCGATAAACAATTTAGTTTAAACTCATACCTAACCGTTCACAACAGAACTCATACAGGCGAGAAGCCGTTTAAATGTAAAGTGTGTGATAAGGAATTTAACAGGAGCACACATTTAGCCATTCACAGTAGAAGTCATACAGGTGAGAAGCCGTATAAATGTAAAGTGTGCGATAAACGATTTGCAGATAGATCACACTTAATCCGTCACATTAGAATTCATACAGATGAGAAGCCGTATGAGTGCGAAGTGTGCAATAAGCGTTTTAAGTGGAAGCCACAATTAGCCGCTCATACTATCATTCATACAGGTGAGAAGCCGTACAAATGTAAAGTGTGCGATAAACGATTTAGCATAAACTCAAATTTAACCATTCACAGTAGAACTCATACGGATGAAAAGCCGTATAAATGTAAAGTGTGTGATAAGGCATTTAAGGCTAACGCACGTTTAACCATTCACATTCGAAGTCACACCGGTGAGAAGCCTTATAAATGTAAAGTGTGTAATAAAAGGTATTCTCAACACGCCAACTTATACGCACACAAAAGAATTCATACGGGTGAGGAGCCTTATAAATGTAACATGTGTGATAAGCGGTATAAAACAAAGTCAGGATTAACCGCTCACATTAGAACTCATACGAGTGAGAAGCCGTATAAATGTGAAGTGTGTGATAAGCGATTTAAATCGAACTCACAATTAACCGGTCACACTAGCGTTCATAAGGGTGAAAAGCGATATAAATGTATGATATGATATAATATATTTCGATGTAATAACCATTACATACGACGTCAATACAGATATAAACTATAAACAAACATGTTACATATTCGACAAATAGATGTAAATATAAAATACATAAATACACTACATACAATAATTGTTCACATTAAAGTCTCTCAACCACAAGGTAGTCCTCGATAGAATAGAGAACCTCATGCACAAGTATCTTCTTCACTACGACCGCAGATCTGCCATGTGAAAGCGATTTTATTTCTTCTAGTAATGTAATGTTATGAATTCTCCAATAATCCAAATTATCGTGAGTGGAATTCAGTCTATGGTATGGTATTCGTAGGTGATTCTTGTTCCTTGTTTCATAACTGTGCACATTATCGTGTGTTCTATCGATGTTTATTGGTATGTAAGTACATACAGAATGGCCAGATAAGAATGCAAAGTGGTGCAAAGCGGCGACATTTGGGAGAAAACGGCAGTTTTAAACGAGCAGATGGACAAAGACGACGGCGTTCACTACGAACTTGGCGATTTGATGAGGAAGTGTTGGCACAAGTAGAAGACAATGCTTCCACTAGTACACGTGCAATTGCAATTAACATTGGAACAAATCAAATAAATGTATAGAATGTTATTCTTCATGAACTATTATTACATTCATTTCATTGTCAACGCGTGCATGATTTACACTTTTGACGACTTGAACATTTATTGTAATCAAGAGTGCATTATTGTCATGTAACTAGTTCTTGTTTTGTGTTTAGAATTACACTAATAATTTCATTTTTCCGCTTATATTGTTTGTTTTTCGTTTTGAAGTCACCAATTCCTCTTTTACCATGTAGTATTAAATCAAAACGAAGTAGAGAAAAATAATGTAACTGTTTGTTTTAACGCCATCTATTGTCCTTCAAAGTTTGTTAGTCTAATTTTTTTACATCCTCTATATAGGCCATTGTGTAAGTATACTACTCTGATTTAAATTCTGAATAATGTAGTATACCAAGTAAGGCATTAAATTTACATACCTGTTTTCAGCCAGCAGTGTACCTATGTGTTACTTGTGGTAAACACAAATGTAGACAAACTATCATATTCAATAAAGTCACTATTATGCAATAAATCTCGTTTTAATAGTTTTCCATCGAAACTTTCTCCTAATTACAATCACAAGAAGTTAAACCGAAGAAACTAACAATTATTACTTTCAGAAACCCAACTACATCATCAGAAGGAGCACCCGTCCTATTATGCAAAGAAGAGAAATGGTCGACTCAAGATAATGATTCGGATGTGGACGACAAGGATGTGTCGTTCTGGTTGTGTTTTTGTAGTTGGTGTCGTGAATTCTATGATACAAAGGACCTTCTTGAAGCGCATAAAATGGAGGTTCATGGTGACCGAGAATCGGAGAATTATACGTATAACGAGGAAGAAAACACTTACAGTTGCAACGTATGCACGAAAATATTTGGGAAAATTGTCGATGTTCTCGAACACCATTGTACGACTACAGATAATAACATTGAATGTTTGAGTGGGCGCGAAATAGAAATGAAGGAAAGCAATTCCTTGTCGTGTGTTGTTTGTCAGAAAAAATACCGTTCCTCTAGTGATTTGCTTGCGCACCAAAGTGATAACCATGCGGTAACAATTAAGAAAGTTTTGTTAGAGAATCAGTGCCATATTTGCAAGAAAGTTTGTAAGTCACGTCTTATATTAGTCAAGCACATAAGAAGCCATAATAATGCCAACAATCGCTATTATTGTGAATTATGTAATGAAAGCTTTGAGTCTGAGTTGCAGCTAACGACGCATACTCATACAGATATAGCTGGGAAGCCGTATAAATGTCAAGTGTGTGACAAGCCATTTAGGGTGATGTCACAATTAATATATCACACTAGAAATCATACGGGTGAGAAGCCGTATCCGTGCACAGTATGCGATAAGCGATTTAAAAAGAAGTCGCAGTTAACCATACACATCAGAACTCATACAGGCGAGAAACCGTATAAATGTACAGGGTGTGATAAACGATTTAATACGACCCCACAATTAAATCTTCACAATAGAACTCATACAGGTGAGAAGCCGTATAAATGTAACTTGTGCGAAAAACGATATAGAACAACCGCACAATTAACTTTACACACTAGGACTCATACAGGTGAGGAGCCGTATAAGTGTCAAGTGTGTGAGAAGGGGTTTAAAAGGAAAACAGATTTAACAACTCACAATAGAATTCATACAGGTGAGAAGCCGTACAAATGTAAAGTATGTGATAAACCATTTAGGGTGAAGTCGCAATTAATAAATCACACTAGAATTCATACGGGTGAGAAGCCGTATCAGTGCACAGTATGCGATAAGCGATTTAAAAAGAAGTCGCATTTAACCATTCACAGCAGAAATCATACAGGCGAGAAACCGTATAAATGTACAGTGTGTGAAAAACGATTTAATACGACCTCACAATTAAACAATCACAATAGAACACATACAGGTGAGAAGCCGTATAAATGTAACGTGTGCGATAAGCGATATAGAACAACCGCACAATTAACCATACACACTAGGGCTCATACAGGTGAGAAGCCGTATAAATGTAAATTGTGTGATAAACGGTATTCTCAATACACCTACTTATATGTCCACAGCAGAAGTCATACAGGCGAGAAGCCTTACGAATGTGAAATATGTGGTAAAATGTTTGCTGGTTCATGCAACTTACTCAGACACATTAGAACTCATTCAGATGAGAAGCCGTTTAAATGTACAGTGTGTGATAAACGATTTTCTAGAAACGCACATTTAATCGTTCACGGTAAAACTCATACAGCTGAGAAATCTTAAAACATGCTGACTGTATCAGTAAAATTGGACCATTGTCTGCATTCTATAGTCCTGAATTAAGTTAATGCTTTTCTTTTGACAACAATTTACATCATACATGATGAGAAATCTTGCTTTTAGCGGCTTAATATAAAAGATATATAAAAAAATGATTTAAGGATAATTAAAAATAATTAAAATCACTGCCATTCATCACCATGCAATGACGCGTTTCTGTTTTATAAAGCTCATCAGCCTTTGGAAGAATGAATGTGGCAATTAAATACTAGCAGAGTGATAAATCTTCTGCATTGATAACTGAGCAATATTGCTTGCAGGCAGACCTGTGCTTGTAGCTGTAAGATGTAATTAGCTTTTGGAACTCAATTATATTGAGAAGCATTTTTATTAACATTCGAAAGACAAAGACTCTTTTCTTAGTTAGCTGGAATAATCCTCCTGTTTTAACATTTGAAAAGGCATCCAAAACCCAGTCTGCTATATCCATGTTTAAAATATCCTGGATTCGCTCCTTGGAATCTCTGTGGAGGTTTTCCAAGTGTTGACACTAACCAAGCAAATCGTCCTTCTTGAATGATACCCCTGAAAAATTTGGAAAGGTATTGAATTCTTGTCTGCCGATATTTCATTGGTGTAACAGCAGTTTGGATACGAAAGCAGCAACGGTATTTTTTGTCTTAATCAAGTTCAAGTCGTCGGCGTCGCCTGGAAGTTGGAGATTGACATCATCAAGCAAGTCATACGGGTCTGCCAAGTCTGTCATTCTTTGGTAAGGTGAGGTTGTCGTGCAATTGTGTCTTTTTTTGTAGGAATTCTATCACAGATCTAAACAGATTGTTAAATCAAGTTAAACAAATATATTTCGACAGCCACCGCACCTCTGTGTGAAACAGCAATCGCTTGAAATTTCCATCATTGGCAATGCAAAGCTGACTAAATAATCTGTCATTCAAATCAGCTGATTCATTACATCGTGCATTGCATTATGTGCCCACTTATTAGTTTTGTTCTATGTCTATCCAGGCTGTCTCAGCGAGACCTTTCATTAGAAGTTTATGGCGTTCTGGTCAAATTATAAATTTGAAAATTTAGATTTATATGTAGTCAATTATGTTCTCTTCAATGAAAGTATTCTTAGATTTCTAGCGCTTCCGGTTATACCGGAAGTCGCAATCTACTTCATTATTTTTAATGGAACACCCGTATATTTTTACACATTTGTATTCACCTATTTTTAGGCTTTATGAATATCCTTACTTTTTGCGATTTGATTCGGGCGTTTTCTAGTTATTCCATTTTTCTGAAAAAATTTACTCTAGCAGATATTTATTCAAAAAATCAGAGGACACTAGATTTTTCGGATATGAATTTAGAATTCGTAATATACTTAAACAACATGTAGTATATTTTAACGCCAAGAGCGGCTGTCTACATTACGTAGTTATTTTACTATAGCACGTTAACTCTTCGAAATTTTGAAGAACCATAACTTCATTTTTTCAAATGGAATCCCCCATATGTTATTACTTAGTCGTCTTCGGAGTCTAATTCTACATCTTTTATGTCCGGTATGTACTATTCTTAAATTTAATAGTTTAGGAGATAATTAGATTTTTTGAAAAATACACACATAATCCATAGATACTTATCCAATGTACCATGGAAAATAAACGTTCTCAAAGATTTATTGTCAAAGTCTAACGCCAAAATTACACTTCGTTGTTACTTGCTGTTTTAGTGTTACTTTTTAGTTTTTTTACTGTTTCACATTGTACCTTATTCGATTAAAGTCAGTTGCTCTCGTCAATTCGCCAAAAATATTTTATATTTTATATTTATTATTGGGTTGAGTTAGAAGCAGAAATTTTCTTCGTTTAGTACATCCAAGACGCCCACAAGTCCGTTTCACTTTTACTGTTTGGTGCGATTTAATTGGTTCAAGGATTGTTGGTCCTTTCTTTTATGAGGGCACTGTAACTGGTGAAAGGTATAATACATAGAATTTTTGACTGAAATTTTGAATAATTTCTAGACGATCTGGATCTCATAAGTAGACAGAATCTGCATTTTCAGCAGGATGGCGCACCTGCGCACAACTGCAGAGGTACTCATCAACTTTTAAATACTATTTTTAACACTTCATGGATAGGAACAAATGATCCTATTCAGTGGCCTCCCCGATCGCCAGATTTAACGCCGCTTGATTTTTTTTATGGGGTTATTTAAAGACCCAGATTTATAAGCAAAGGTACGAAAACGTAAACGCCCTGAAGATTGCAGTTAGTGAAAAGATAAACCAAATAGATGGTAGGACTATACTGAAGGCAGTTCGAGAAGTTCGGAAGCGTGTACAAAAACGTACTGAACAACAAGGTGGTATTTTTCAACATCTTCTATGAAAATTTTTATTTTCTTTCTTAGTTTAGGTATAAAATAAAGTTTATATAACGTATTTAGCTGTTTTCGTTTATTCATTATAACTCAAGTATTTTTAATCCCAGTAAAAAAATTCTTATAAGATTTTTTGTTTAAATATTAAAGTTCTAGCAGAAAATGATATTATATACAAGGGTTTCCATTTGAAAAAAAAAACATATTTTTCGGCAAAACTCGAAAACGTGCTGTCTTTTTTATTTTTCCATCATAAAGAGTGTTAAAGGTACTACAAGTTTGCTAATTCAAACTGTATCTGTAATAATAACAAAGTGAGTAATAGTGAACACTTAATTTGGATTGCCCTGTATATTTTCCTAAATTCTTTACCTACTATAAAATCCCTTTTACATTTTATTTTGTTTGCCGACAAGTTGGGACAAACTTTGTTTGAGAATATTTGTAATATGTAGATAGTAATGAATAAGATAGATCTTGGTTGTGTAAACGAATGTTTGTAGACTTTTGAAAAAGAAGAGCTAACAAGGCTTGTAACTAAACTATTTTGTACATATATCATATTCAATAAAGTTACTACTATGCATTAATTCTCTTTTGAATAGTCTTCCATCGAAAAGATTTGCTAATGACACCATAGTTTAATCTACAAAACTAACATTTATTATTTTCAGAAACCCAACCACATCACCAGAAGGAGCACTCGTCCTATTACCCAAAGAAGAAAATTGGTCGACTCAAAATAATGATTCGAATATAGACGACAAGGATGTATCGTTCTGGTTCTGTTTTTGTAGTTGGTGTCGTGAATTCTACGATACAAAAGAACTGCTTGAAGCGCATAAAATTGAGGTTCATGGTGACCGAGAATCGGAGAATTACACGTATAACGAGGAAGAAAACGTTTACAATTGCAACGTATGCACGAAAAAATTTCAGAAAATTATTGACGTTGTGGAACACCATTGTACGACTACGGATAATAACATTGAATGTTTGGGTGGGCGCGAAGTAGAAATGAAGGAAAGCAATTCCCTGTCGTGTGTTGTTTGTCAGAAGAAATACCGTTCCTCGAGCGATTTACTTGCGCACCAAAGGGATAACCATTCGGTAACAATTAAGGAAGTTTTGTTAGGGAATCAGTGTTATATTTGCAAGAAAGTTTATAGATCGTCTCTTACATTAACCAACCATATAAAAAGCCATAATAATAGCAAAATGAAGAACAATCGCTACTACTGTCAATCATGTAATGAAAGCTTTGAGTCTGAGTTGCAGCTAACTACTCATGCTCATACACATACAGATGGAAAGCCGTATAAATGTCAGGTGTGTGATAAGCGATTTAGAAAGAACTCAGATTTAACAACTCACAATTATAGAATCCATACAGGTGAGAAGCCGTACAAATGTAAAGTGTGCAATAAACGATTTCGTTTTAACTCATACTTAACCGTTCACAACAGGATTCATACAGGCGAGAAGCCGTTTAAATGTGAAGTGTGTGATAAGGCATTTAAGAGGAGCACACATTTAGTCGTTCACAGGAGAAGTCATACAGGTGAGAAGCCGTATAAATGTCAAGTGTGTGATAAGCGATTTACAAAGAACTCAGATTTAACAACTCACAATAGAATCCATACAGGTGAGAAGCCGTACAAATGTAAAGTGTGCAATAAACGATTTAGTTTAAACTCATACTTAACCGTTCACAACAGGATTCATACAGGCGAGAAGCCGTTTAAATGTGAAGTGTGTGATAAGGCATTTAATAGGACCACACATTTAGCCATTCACAGTAGAAGTCACACAGGTGAGAAGCCGTATAAATGTAAAGTATGTAACAAGGCATTTAAGACAAACTCACGTTTAAACATGCACATTCGAACTCATACCGGTGAGAAGCCTTATAAATGTAAAGTATGTGATAAAAGATATTCTCAACACGCCCACTTATACGCACACAACAGAATTCATACAGGTGAGAAGCCTTATAAATGTAAAATATGTGATAAGCCATATAAGACAAAGGCAGTATTAACCGCTCACACTAGAACTCATACGAATGAGAAGCCGTATAAATGTAAAGTTTGTGATAAACGATTCGCAGAGAGATCACGTTTAACTGTTCACATTAGAATTCATGCACGGGAGGAGCTGTATAAATGTGAAGTATGTGATAGAGGATTTGACAGGATGTCACGTTTAACTATTCACAGTAGAAGTCATACAGCTGAGACACCTTAAAACATAAGTTAAAGTCGTCTAAACTGAAGTGAACTTATGCACTTTATCGAGTATTGTATTCTGTGTGCACTTATTAGTTGTTATATGTCTATATGAATAGTACACACATGTCTCATACTCCAGAATACACAGGTTGTAAGTATGATACCCAGTTTTCGCTGATTTGTTGCAAATTAGGCCTAATTTTTTAATCTGTAGTCATTTTGCTACTTAATACATCTTCAGGAGAATGCCTTCTTCAAGGAGACCATGTTTGAAATTTCCAATATTGTATTCTAAAGATTTAATATATTTCATTAAAAGAAAATTAACTTTCAAAGAAAGTATAAACAACTTAAAAACGTTAGTGATTACAACTATTTTAGCTTATATATAGAAGGAAAGTGAAAACTGAAATATAAAGATGTTACAGTAGGTATTTAAACGATATCTACACAAATATACCTGAAAATTCTAAACGATTCTGGTAATTTGTAAAGACAAAGTCCACTACTGGTGACTGGTGATATCCCTCGAAGAATGCAGTACAATGGTAAAATTGCCACTAATTCGCAGGGTATCTCTAATTTGTTTGCTGAATATTTTAGATCAGTTTATGAATTATATACTAATACTTGCTAACACTAATGAACCTAATTTAAGGAGTGCCGATGGCATTCTTTGTCAGTTGAATACGATACAGCTTTCACATTCGGAGATAGAAACGGATTGCAATAAGGGACCGGGTCTAGATGGTATAGCAACTTTTTCGTACAAAAACTGTGCTGCTTTCTGTATATCCTTTGTTATTATTATACATACAGTGCGTCCATAAAGTAACGCATAAATTCATTATTAACTAAATAAACACGAATATTAGAAATCCCCGAAGCAGGTCGATTTTCGATTTGAATTTACTGTTTTTTTCAAATTATAATCTAATATACCTTCGTGTGATGACGTCATCACCATTTTTTAAATTTTTTAATTTTTTTCTATTTCCGGATTACCCTTAATGAGCTGATTCCAGAAATGTAGAACACGTTGCTTCAGATTGATATAGGGTGGGCAAAAGTACAAAAATTGTTTATGATAATTGTTTATGGAAAGGTATTACGTTACTGAATGTAATAAACAAATTAAACGAAATTATGTACTCATGCAATTACTATGATACACTACCAAAAACAAACAAAAGAAAATTTAAATTAAATGTTCAAATTGTTCTCCATTGACCGCTAGACAATAGAACCGAGGATTACATTCTTCTCTAACATTCTGTAGCATAGCAGGTGTTATGTTCTGCATTTCTTCCCTTATTCGGTCTTTTAGCTGACGGATATTTGCAGGTCTGTTAGTGTAGACTTTAGATTTTAAATAAGCCGATAAAAAGAAGTCTGATGGGGTCAGATCAGGTGATCGAGCGGGCCATTCCACTGTTCCCCTTCTTCCTAAGGTTCTGTTTAAAAAATCGCGCACAGTTATGGCGAAATGTGGCGGTGCACCATCCCGTTGAAACCAGATTCTGCGATCGAGGTTAATGGTTATTTGAATATCAGGAAAAAGTTGGATCAGATCGGGAATTAATTTATTTGGTAGGAAATCCAGATATAATGCTGCTTTTAAATTTTCGTCAAAAAAATATGGACCAATAATTGTATTTCTCACGATACCAGCCCATACGTTGATTTCTGTGGCCTTTGCATATGGCATTCTTGCATCCAGTGCGGATTTTCATAAGACCAATAACGGTTGTTTTGTCGGTTAACGTGCCCGCTCAAATAAAACGTTACCTCGTCGGAAAATAAAACGTTATCAATGAAATTGTTGTTTTGGTTTATCATATACTCGCAGAATTTAGTTCTTCGGTCAAAGTCGTCTTCAGCTAATTCATAGATAAGTCGTAGTTTATAAGGATGGTATTTCACCTTCTTAAAAATGTTTGATACTGCAGACTTCCCAATACCAAAATCCCTAGATAATCCTCGCACGGTACAGTGTGGATTTTCTACTGCCGAGAATATTGTTGCCTTGTGCCTTGTTGAATATTTTCATTAATTTTTGGTCTACCTTACTTTGCTGCATCACTCACATGTCCTAATTCTCTGTATTTTCGCTCTATTCTGCTTACCGTAGATTGTGAAATAGGTTCACGATCTGGGTGCATTTCATGAAATAATCTGCATACCTCTTGTTGAGTCCGCATCCTGTCTCCAATACCAATCATCATTCATATTTCAATCCTCTCATTTTCGGTTAAAGGTAGTTTGTAAAAAAAGTTACAAAATATGATAGGATAAATTGCTTAGATAATTTTCACGTAAACGTACCTTCTTTTTTAAGCGTTAATTAAAGCGTTTTTAACGTCAAATGAAAAAAATTGAAAAAAACTTACAAACAATAAAAATATACGGCTTGGATCACTAATAAAATCCGTTACACACAGTGTTAAAACTTATACGTGGTGTTTTTTAATAGTTTAGCAAAGTAGTTGTAGAACAATACGTAATTTCGTTTACGTTAATTCTTTATTATTTTGAAAGTAACTTGAAATTTTTGTATTTTTGCCCACCCTGTATCAATTCGAAGCAACGTGTTATACATTTTTCGAATCAGCTCAGCAAGGGAAATCCGGATATTAAAAAAAATAGGATATTTTATTAAACAAAAAATTGTGATGACGTCATCATACGAAGGTGAATCACCCTGTATATTAGATTATCATTTGAAAAAACAGTAAATTAAAATCAAAAATCGACCTGTTTCGGAAATTTCTAATATTCCTGTTTATTTAGCTAATAATGAATTTATGCGTTACTTTATGGACGTACTGTATAATAAATCTCTAGCTGAACGTGTCTTTCCTGTGCGTTGGAAAGTTTCATATGTGACACCTATATTTACGTCATGGGGTAAGGCGGAGTGTAACAAATTACGGACCAATTAGTAAAATCTTAGTTTTTGGGAAAGTGTTTGAATCTATTATAAATGCTTCTTCGCTAAATCATATGTTGCCGGTAATATCGTCTTGTCAACATGGCCTTTTGCCCAAAAGATCTACTACTACAAATCTACTTGTATTTACCAATTTTGTTAACTCAGCTATAGACAATCGGTCGGAAGTTGATATAATATCCACAGACTTCTCGAAAGCTTTTGATAAGGTGAATTTATCATTGCTAATTAAAAAACGTAAACATTATGGTATTCTGGGAAATCTGTTGCTGCTGCTGCAGAGTGATGTATTGGATAGAATGCAATATGTTGCAATTAATGGCTACGTATTTGGTCTGATATCAAGTAGTTCAGGTGTTCCTCAAGGGTCCAACTTGGAACCTACTCTATTTATAATTTTAATGAATGACATTAAATTGTATTTTGTTGTTATACGACAATGATCTGAAATTATATATCATACAATCCTAATAACTTGGGACTCTGGTACAGGAAAAATTATCTGTGTCGTATTCCAGAAATGTGAATAAACTTGTGACCGAGTATTCCTTGGATGGAGCGATGTTGAGTTCGGCTGAATGTATCAGAGATTTCGGCGTTTTATTGGATAGAGGATTAAGCTTTAGATATCGTATTAATAATATTGTTGCGAAATGTAATAAATTGATGGGATTTATATTCAGAATTACTAAGAACTTTTCGTCGCCTAGATCTTTTCTATCTTTGTACTACTCAAAGATCTCATTTGGAGTACTGGCTCATGGTGGTTAGGACATTGCCATACATGGCTCAGCTATGAAAACCATGAAAGGTTGCAACTGTTCAATATATATAGTTTATATTTAATGGAACATATGATTGTGGTGATATGATTAGTGAATTTAGTTTTCAAATTCCTAAAATTAAAACTTGTTCTATATAGCCACTGTCCGTACCAATCCGGGTTTTAATAACCCCCTGAGGCGCATGTGTGCATTATATAATTCTGTTCCTTCTCATTCTGACATTTTTAGCCAATATTTTAAGTTCTTTAGGACCAGTATTTTCCATGCTGTTCCGTGATGAGCATTTGTTAGTTTGTACTGTAATTAATAATAATAATATTATGTTGTTAGTTCTTAATGATTACTTAGCCAACTACTATTATTGTATGTACAATTAATTAGATTTAGGTTTTTCCTTTTGTACTGTGGTACTGGTCATTCAAAGTTTGTCAGTCTAATTTTTTTAATCCCTCTGTATAGGTCATTGTGTAAGTATACTATTGTGCTTTAATTTCTGAATAGTGTAGTATATCAAGTCCACAATGAATAAAGTGCCTTTTAAGGCATTAAATTTACATACCTGTTTTCAGCCAGCAGTGTACGTGTTAGTTGTGATAAACACAAATGTAGACAAACTATTTTGTAAATCATATTCAATAAAGTTACTATTATGCAATAAATCTCGTTTTAATAGTTTTCCATCGAAACTTTCTCCTAATTACAATCACAAGAAGTTAAACCGAAGAAACTAACATTTATTACTTTCAGGAACAAAACTACATCATCAGAAGGAGCACCCGTCCTATTATGCAAAGAAGAAAAATGGTTGACTCAAGATAATGATTCGGATGTGGACGACAAAGATGTATCGTTCTGGTTATGTTTTTGTAGTTGGTGTCGTGAATTCTATGATACAAAGGAATTGCTTGAAGCGCATAAACTGGAGGTTCATGGTGACCGAGAATCGGAGAATTACACGTATAACGAGGAAGAAAACACTTACAATTGCAACGTATGCACGAAAGAATTTCAGAAAATTGTCGACGTTCTGGAACACCATTGTACGACTACGGATAATAACATTGAATGTTTGGATGGGCGCGAAGTAGAAATGAAGGAAAGGAATTCCCTGTCGTGTGTTGTTTGTCAGAAGAAATACCTTTTCTCTAGTGATTTACTTGCGCACCAAAGGGATAACCATTCGGTAGCACTTAAGGAAGTTTTGTTAGAATATCAGTGTCATATTTGCAAGAAAGTTTGTAAGTCACATCTTACATTAACCAACCACATAAGAAGCCATAATAATGCGAACATGAAAGACAATCGATATTATTGTAAATTATGTAATGAAAGCTTTGAGTCTGAGTTGCAGCTAACTACTCATGCTCATACAGATACAAGTGAAAAGCCACACAAATGCCAAGTGTGTGAGAAGGGATTTAAAAGGAAAGCAGATTTAACAATTCACAATCGAATTCATACAGGCGAGAAGCCGTACAAATGTAAAGTTTGTGATAAGCGATTTAGGGTGATGGCACAAGTAATAAATCACACTAGGATTCATACGGGTGAGAAGCCGTATCAATGCACAGTATGCGATAAGCGATTTAAAAAGAAGTCACACTTAACCATTCACAGCAGAAAGCATACAGGCGAGAAACCGTATAAATGTAAAGTATGTAATAAAAGATTTAATACGACCTCACAATTAAACGTCCACAATAGAACTCATACAGGCGAGAAACCGTATACATGTAAAGTGTGTGGTAAACTATTTAATACGACCACACAATTAAACGTTCACAATAGAACTCATACAGGTGAGAAGCCGTATAAATGTAACGTGTGCGGTAAGCGATATAGAACAACCGCACAATTAACCTTACACACTAGGACTCATACCGGTGAGAAGCCGTATAAATGTAAAGTGTGTGACAAAGGGTATTCTCAACTCGCCTACTTATATACCCACAGCAGAAGTCATACAGGCGAGAAGCCTTACGAATGTGAAATATGTGGTAAAATGTTTGCTGGTTCATATGGCTTACTCAGGCACATTAGAACTCATTCAGATGAGAAGCCGTTTAAGTGTACAATGTGTGATAAACAATTTGTTAGAAAAACAGATTTAACCGTTCACAATAAAACTCATACAGGTGAGAAACCGTTTCAATGTAAAGTGTGTGATAAACAATATACTAGGAACGCACGTTTAATGATTCACAGTAAAACTCATACAGCTGAGAAATCTTAAAACATGCTAACTGTATCAAAACAAAATCGGACTGATTCCCAAATTCCCCGAAGACATTGAACAAGTTAGAACAAACACAGTTAATTCCACCAATTCTTGCAGGATTGCAAAAACTTGTTATTTGACAAAAATATAATTTAATCTATTTCATTTAAGAATAATAAAAGTCATTCAAACAAGATTCGTTGACATGTACGCAACGAAAGTGTTTCTAACGAATTCCGTTCACACTACGAAGAGAGATACCGAATAGGGGTACTGGGTGTTTTCTTCGGCACAGGCTTGTTGCATAAATTTACAATAAAATCGATCGTGCCTACCTCCTTGGCAAATTCAAGTTCTATGTGCCTCGAACAGTTTCATGCAATGTACACAATTTTCTTCTTACACGAGCCTGATGTCACAACAGATATACAGTCTGTTTCACTTTTCATGGGGACACCTAAATAACTTTTTTATTTTGAAAGCAATCAATATAAAATTTTTATCAGTTATGTAGGCCACGACAATGCATCTTTTCATATGAATAGAGTTTTTATAAAGTCAAAATCTAGCCAACTACGATTAAAATAAAAAGTAGCGTTTCAAGTCGGGTCATAGTAGCGATTAAGATAGAGCAAAAAAGTATTAAGAAAAGTTATCACAAATCACTCAAGAACTCCAAATACCAAATTTCTCTGAAAAATTTGTAATTTTACATTTTTCTCCATTTTTATGCCATCAGCAGATAATAATTTGTTATTGCAATAATAAGAGTGCCATGAAACAAGAAAACGATTCATCAGTTCAAACGTCAAACATCAAACGTCAATTCACTAAACAGTTTACTTCAGTTGCAACTATCGAACTTTGCTAAGCAATGGCCGATAGACATTTAAGTATTGCTGAAAAAGTAGAAATTATTCGAATTGTTGGTGACAATGTACGTTCTACCCGAGAGGCGGTTAGAGAGTTTAACGCGAGGCACCCTGAACGTCCACCCATCTGTCATCGAACTGTTGCATACTTGAATAATATTTTCAACACTACTGGAAATGTTACTAAACCACGTCCACGAGGATTGAACAATCGAGAACACCATTTAGATGCAGTAATATTAGCAGCGTATCGTAATAATCGTCACACGAGTTTACGAGATATGGCTAGAAATTTAAATATCTCTTACCCTAAAATTTGGAGATGTCTCCGTCGTCACAAATTGAAACCGTATAAGCCAAAATATTTACCCACTCTTGAAGATGGAGATCTCCATAGAAGAATGGAGTATTGTCTATGGGCTCAAGGTAATTATCTAAATGACAGAGAATTTTTGAAAAAAATTATGTTTAGTGATGAAGCTACATTTACTACTAACGGTGTAGTTTCGTCCCAGAACTGTAGATACTGGGCAACAGAAAACCCAAACTGGGTCATCAACTGTAAAAGACAATATTCACAGAAAATTAATGTGTGGTGCGGAATTTTAAATGCACGAATCATTGGCCCGTTTTTCTTTTTTGACACGCTAAATGCAGAAAGGTTTTTACATTTTTTAAATACTGAATTAATGGATGTGCTTGATGATTTACCACTGGATGAGAGGCGAGATTTGTACTTCCAGCTAGATGGATCCCCGGTTCATAACGCAAGAATAGTGCGAGCGTTAGACGAGAACTTTCCGTTAAGATGGATAGGTCGTAATAGCCCGTTAATAGAGTGGGCTCCTTGATCGCCTGACATTACACCACTTGACTTTTTCCTTTGGGGAACTATTAAAAATGTTGTGTATGCATCAAGACCTCAAAACATACAGGAACTGTGTCAGAGAATCCGACAAGCCTGCCGAGAAATTTCCCCAGAAATACTACGACGAGTTGTACTGAATCACAAAAGACGATTGGAAAAATGTATCCGTCTTCAAGGTGATCTAGTTGAAAAAGATCCTATTTAAAATATTGTTGCTATATTTTGTTCTTTAATACTGAATAAAATTTGCGAATCGTTTTCTTGTTTCATGGCACTCTTATTATTGCAATAACAAATTATCATCTGCTGATGGCATAAAAATGGAGAAAAATGTAAAATTACAAATTTTTCAGAGAAATTTGGTATTTGGAGTTCTTGAGTGATTTGTAATAACTTTTCTTAATACTTTTTGCTCTATCTTAATCGCTACTATGACCCGACTTGAAACGCTACTTTTTATTTTAATCGTAGTTGGCTAGATTTTGACTTTATAAAAACTCTATTCATATGAAAATATGCATTGTCGTGGCCTACATAACTGATAAAAATTTTATATTGATTGCTTTCAAAATAAAAAAGTTATTTAGGTGTCCCCATGAAAAGTGAAACACACTGTATGTTCATTGAATGATTTGATAAATGATGTAGGTCTCTATAGTCTTGGACGTGTTAATTGTAACTCTATATTGTAGAGTTCATGTTTACAGATACATATATAAGTATTAATATATATAATATTAATAATAAATATTATTATTGTTAATAATTAAAATTCATATTAAACTCTTTTAACTTCATGCCTGTCCTCTCTCAGGTGTGCTATTTAGTAAATAGTACCTACCCAATAAAGTTACCACTATCCAATAACAAACAAATATAATCGTCCAATATTGGGCGCATATAAATACATTGGGCCAATATTAAATTTATTACACCAGTATTGGGTCAATTTTTTTAATGTAACTGACGCCAGTATTATTATATCAACATTGCCCCAATATTATGCCACGATAAATTTTATTATTATTAAATATTGATCAAGTTGTTAAAACAAATAATACACCAATATTTTGTACGTTACCAAATGCCAATATTGTCAAAACAATATTGACCCAATGTTCCACCATTGTCAGTTTTACTATATTGGCTGGACTTGAAAATGTAATATTGGATCAATATTTTCTTACGTTGCTTATATTAATATTGATACAATAACAACACACCAATATGTCATCATAAGAACTTTTCACATATTGGTTAATCGCCAAGGTTAATCGTTTAATATAATAATGCAACATTTTCGCCACTACTCTAGAAATAATGAAGGCCCAAAATATTGGGCTATTATTATTCCATCAATATAGTCATATTCGTAAAGGTCTAATATTACGTTCTTCAACATAACTGTATGTCTGGATTTTAAAATATACAGTGTTCTTTTTATATTTTCTGGTGTAGCATATAACAATGCTGTTAAAACAAAAGTACCCTAATGCCTTCACTCTATAAGTTTTTGAAATTGGGCAAATGTATACAAATAGCCTTTAGGTAGCAAAATTTTCCAAAAAACAATAAAGCATGCAGTATTCCATCAATATAAATTTGCCATTACTTATCAGATTTTAAAATGTAATATTGTAGACACATTTTATAAATATAACTAGCGTTACTATTATTTAACTTACAGCAACCAAATATTTCATCATTATACTTGTTTTACTACACTTCAAATGCACAAAATAGCTGTTCTCTACAAAAACGAAAGCGCTTCAGTTACATATTCTGCAAGAAATGCATTTGGCTTTATTAAATCGTATTTTACAGCAATATTATGTTTTTTGTTAATAAAGTAGAACCAAATTAAACCATATTAAGAGAACCGGTGTAGTATTCTTCGTGCCTCCTTTAGTCCCCTAGTGAAGTGAAAACAACAGTTTTTTTTACTTTGAATCACGAATTATGTATTTATTACCTAAATCGGTAAGTATTATTATTAACAATCATGAAGTCATGTTGTTAAACTCTTATATTCTTAAATATGGGTCTTAAATACCTAGTGATTTTTGTTGATCTTATAATTTGATGAGGTAACATGTATTTTAACAGAAATATCTATTCGTAGGGCACTTCTGCACGACCTGGAAGATAGGTATTTTATGTGTGGATACATATAAGAGAATGAATATACAGTGTGGTACTAAAGTAACGGATAAATTCATTTTCTACGTAATTATGAATACAAAAGACAAATCCTGAAATAGGTCATTTTTTATATGTACAACTACACTTTTTGAATAAAACTATTCACCTGCTCCTTCAAACCGCTAGGGGTAATAACTACCCCTTTAAAAATGTCAAATGAAAAGGGCTAGCGTGTGATACCTCGTTTAAAGGGGTTTTCAATTCTCTATTCTGCAATATTGGACTTTTTGATTTTTGGACCTTGATAATCAAGAAAAAACAATTTTATTGGATACAAACGAGTAGGCGTAGAGTCAAATACCTGTCGCGATTGATTAATCTATTAGTTATGTTTATGTCAAAAAGTAGATTAAGATCTTTTTGTGCCATTTAAGAAGTATTTAAAATTTGTTTTAGTTCGCTACATGTCGTTAGTATTGTGAATTGTTTAATTATTAATCGTTTATTTAGAAATAGCTAAACGTTAATTTACTTTTTTTTTTTTAATGAGCCTTTCCGAGAGTCAAAGAATTGAGATATTAATGTTAATTGGAGTGGGTGATAAAACACGAACGTATGCTGAGGTATGCAGAATATTTAATGAGAAGTATCCTGAGCGTCACATTTCGCAGTCTACGGTGAGTAGAGTAGAACAAAAATTCCGTCAATTTAGAACTGTCAAAATTTCAGCGGACGAATTCAATTCAACCAGCGTAACAGGCGACAACGTAACAGTCCGATCTTATCTCTTCCACGATCAACGTTCGAATGTCCGCTGTTAAATGTAACGCACAAGTGCGTCCACCGGAAGTCGTTAAAATGTCATTATAATATCGCTCTTACGTCACTATGACGTCATTCGAAGCCATTACTACGTATATATTAAAATGTCATTACTGTTAGTAAGATGCTATTTATTTTATTATTAAGTATGTATTTTTTAAAGCAGGGATGAGGGGCGGGGGGATGAGTGGGAGAGAGGAAGGTAAGGGGAGAGGGAAGTTACAGTTCTAGGAAGTAGTTTTTTTTTGTTTTTAGATATACATATATTCTGGGCGTTCGTTTATTCATCTTTTTTTGACTGTAGATCTACACCGAAGTGGGATTCATCAATACAGTAGACGCTCGCTCATGTGAACGATATCAGCCAAGCACCAGTTCACATTATTGAAAGTTTATATTAGCGAACTTGATTTATTTATAAAGAAATTGCAATGTATGTACAGATATGCATGTTTTTTTTATTAAAAGATAAATAATAAATAACACAATACATAATATGAAATAAAAAGTACATTTTACATTATTATGAGAAATAATGTCCTATTTTGGTTTGAGTAAATTTACGCTCGGCATCTTCCTCTTCATGTATCTCATCCATCTCTTTATCGTCATTCCATAAATTAACATCGGTTATGGTACATACAAATTGGGAAATAACCGATACCCTAAACTGTTTACATTATCGAATTGTACGTTGTACATGCTTGTTCACATTACCGGGTGGCCCATTTCATCCTATCGTAAGAATTTTCTGTTCACATGACAGCGATGTTTCCATTATCGGGTATTCACATAAGAGAGCGTCTACTGTATATACATATATTTTCCTAAATTCTTTACCTACTATAAAACCGGTTTTACATTTTATTTTGTTTGCCGATAAGTTGGACAAACTTTGCTTGAGAATATTTGTAACATGTAGACAGTAATGAAGCTATAGATAGATTTGATTCTAGTTTCAGTTCTAAATGATATCAAGAACATGCCAGACTAGACTTGCATACCTAACATAATATTTTTAAAATTTATTAGAAATTTTAAATGGGTCAAACTGTATAGATATGCATATCACAATATGTTTTGGCCAAAATTTGATGAAAAATTGGAATAGAACTTGGTTGTGTAAACGAATGTTTGTAGATTAAAAAAAAGCAGCTAACAAGCCGTGTAACTAAACTATTTTGTATATCATATTCAATAAAGTTACTAGTATGCAATAACTCTCGTCTTAATAGTCTTCCATCGAAACGTTCTGCCAATTACGCCACAGTAATGAAGCTATAGATAGATTTGATTCTAATTTCAATGCTAAATGATACCAAGAACATGTCAGACTAGACTCGCATATCTAACATATTTTTCAAATTTATCAGAAATTTTAAATTGGTGAAACGTATAGACATGCACAGTGCAATATTTTTTAGTCAAACTATGATGAAAAATATGATAGATCTTGGTTGTGTAAACGAAAGTTTGTAGACTTTTGAAAAAGAAGAGCTAACAAGGCTTGTAATTAAACTATTTTGTAAATCATATTCAATAAAGTTACTACTATGCATTAATTCTCGTTTTAATAGTCTTCCATCGAAAGGTTCTGCTAATTACACCACAAGAAGTTAAATCGATAAAAGTAACGTTTATTATTTTCAGGAACCCAACTACATCACCAGAAGAAGCACCTGTCCTATTATGCAAAGAAGAAAAGTCGTCGACTCAAGATACTGATTCGGATGTGGACGACAAGGATGTATCGTTCTGGTTCTGTTTTTGTAATTTGTGTCGTGAATTCTACGATACCAAGGAACTGCTTGAAGCGCATAAGATGGAGGTTCATGGACACCGAGAATCGGAGAATTACACGTATAACGACGAAGAAAACACTTACAGTTGCAACGTATGCACGAAAAAATTTCAGAAAATTGTCGACGTTCTGGAACACCATTGTACGACTACAGATAATAACATTGAATGTTTGGACGGGGGCGAAGTAGAAATTAAGAAGATCAATTCCGTGTCGTGTGTTGTTTGTCAAAAGAAATACCTTTCCTCTAGTGATTTACTTGCGCATCAAAGGGATAACCACTCGGTAACAATTAAGGATGTTTTGTTAGAGAATCAGTGTCGTATTTGCAAGAAAGTTTGTAAGTCACGTCTTACGTTAGCCAAGCACATAAGAAGCCATCCTAATGCCAACATGAAAGACAATCGATATTATTGTGAATTATGTGATGAAAGCTTTGAGTCTGAGTTGCAGCTAACGACGCATACTCATACAGATATAGCTGGGAAGCCGTATAAATGTCAAGTCTGTGGTAAGACGTTTAGGGTGTTGTCACAATTAATATATCACACTAGAGTTCATACAGGTGAGAAGCCGTATCCATGCACAGTATGCGATAAGCGATTTAAAAACAAGTCGCATTTAACCATTCACAATAGAACTCATACAGGTGAGAAGCCGTATAAATGTAAAGTGTGTGATAAAAGGTATTCTCAATCCGCCAACTTAAACGCACACAACAGAATTCATACTGGTGAGAAGCCTTATAAATGTGAAGTGTGTGATAAACGATTTAATGCGTCTTCACAATTAAATCTTCACAATAGAACTCATACAGGTGAGAAGCCGTATAAATGTAAAGTGTGTGATAAAACGTATTCTCAATACGGCAGCTTGAACGCACACAACAGAATTCATACGGGTGAGAATCCTTATAAATGTAAAGTGTGTGACAAACGATTTGCAAATATATCATGTTTAAACGCTCACACTAGAATTCATACAGATGCGAAGCCATATAGATGCAAAGTGTGCGATAAGCGATTTAGATGGAACTCACAATTAGCCGCTCACACTGCCATTCATACACGTGAGAAGCCGTATAAATGTAAAGTGTGTGATAAAAGGTATTCCCAATACGCCAGCTTAAACGCACACAACAGAATTCATACTGGTGAGAAGCCTTATAAATGTGAAGTGTGTGATAAACGATTTAATGCGACTTCACAATTAAATCTTCACAATAGAACTCATACAGGTGAGAAGCCGTATAAATGTAAAGTGTGTGATAAAAGGTATTCTCAATACGCCAGCTTGAACGCACACAACAGAATTCATACGGGTGAGAATCCTTATAAATGTAAAGTGTGTGACAAACGATTTCCAAATAGATCATGTTTAACCGCTCACAATAGAATTCATACAGATGAGAAGCCGTGTAGATGCAAAGTGTGCGATAAGCGATTTAGATGGAACTCACAATTAGCCGCTCACTCTACCATTCATACACGTGAGAAGCCGTATAAATGTAAAGTGTGTGATAAAAGGTATTCCCAATACGCCAGCTTATACATTCACAACAGAACTCATACAGGTGACAAGCCGTATAAATGTAAAGTGTGTGATAAACGATTTAATACGACATCAAAATTAAATCTTCACAATAGAACTCATACAGGTGAGAAGCCTTATAGATGTAAAGTGTGTGACAAACGATTTAATACGACTTCAATATTAAATCTTCACAATAGAATTCATACAGGTGAGAAGCCTTATAAATGTAAAGTGTGTGATAAACGATTTGCAAGTGGATCATATTTAACCGCTCACACTAGAATTCATACAGATGAGAAGCCGTATAGGTGCGAAGTGTGCGATAAGCAATTTAAATGGAATGCACAATTAGCCGCTCACACTACCATTCATACAGGTGAGGAGCCGTATAAATGTAAACTGTGTGATAAACGATTTGCTAGATACGCACATTTAACCGTTCACAGTAAAACTCATACTGCTGAGAAATCTTAAAACATGCTAACTGTATCAGTAAAGTTGGACTATTGTCTGTATTCTATAGTCTTGAATTAAGTTAATGCTTATCTTTTGACAACAATTCACATCATAAATGATGAGAAATCTTGTTTTTACCGGCTTAATATGGAAAATATATTTTAAAAAAAACGAATTAAGGATAATTGAAAATAATTAAAATCACTGCCATTCATCACCATGCAATGACGCGTTTCTGTTTTATAAAGCTCATCAGATTATCTTCGCAAGAACGAATATGGCAATAAAAGATTAGCAGAGTGATAAGTCTTCTGCGTCGTTAACTGAACAATATTGCTTGCAGACAGAGCTGTGCTTGTAACTGTAAGATGTAAATAGCTTTTGGAACTTCCTTTATATAGGTTGGAGACATATTTATAATACGTACTATAAAAGACAGATGTATTGAATCGAAAAGCCATAAAATTTCCTCGGGACTAAATCAGGTAGCGAAATATAAACAGACAAACAACTTGGTCAACTGTAAAGTGCCAGCGGCTGTATGCTGTAAAATATTTTAGACATGAGTATAGAGACATTAGGTAGTAATATCCTCCGCAATAGCACGCACTGTGAATACACCTACATACAAATAGCATTATTATAGTGTCCGCTGTAATATTTATCAATATATGTGTCGTCGTATACACATAATTTGCGATATATAAAATAATACTCGATCCTTAATTATACTAATAGATGGATATTTACTTCTTAGAAATAGTTTCTAATGTAGTTACGGATTTGCTAATACAAATAATTAAATACTTTTATTTTACAATGATTGTATTATTATATTGTATGCATATATTCGATTATCTGATCGATTTATAGATTAATAGGGTGATTACAAATGATTATAGATGTGGCTATAGAAAATGATTATCCTTTCAAAGTATTAATGTGTTATCGCATTATCATCTTCAACATTTTCGTGAAATATTATGTTAAGTAGATTTTTTTAGTTAACCTTTATTGTTAATTGTTGGAAAATTAAAACTTCCGCTTTTGATGAAACTGTAGACACAATCGCTAAATAAATAGTCACAAAGGTAGCAGCTGAGTCTACAGTTTCATCAAAAGCGGAAGTTTTAATTTTCCAAGTATTTAACGTAATTGTCACCGATAAATAATGTGTGTTGAGATGTCCTCTAGGCAGACAAACTGAAAAATTCAGAAAAAACTCCATTATTTTCGTAAATTTTAAGTTTGAGTGAGCGTAATTAGTGAACTTCGAAAAAAAAAAAACGGTATGTCGAAAACTGGCGCCTTTTTGGATAAGGGAAATTGGGCTGTATGTATTGCAAATGATCTTTACTAACACGCTGTAAAGTATAACGGTTTCATTACCAGTCACCCTGTATACTGATTTGCAGTAAATCTTTACCGTTTATTACTGTTCTAAGTTTAACTACAACATTCAAAAAACAATAGATAGAAAATGTCTTTTTGAATTGTTAAGAGGGTCGACTACCGTTTGACAGTTGCCACAATTAAATTTTTTCAGCATATAATGCTTTTATAATTTATTTAAACCGTATTTTAAAATTGAGCTTCATACACACATGTGTAGACGTATGTATTTTGCATGCTCATAGCAAATTTCAATAATTAAATCTAAAAATTAATTGAATAATCTCTATTTCCCTATCCAGGTAAACGGGAATAGAGATTGTGAAGTTAATATCAAATATTAATGGATTAAATTGTATATAATAATATAAAATATATAATAATAATAATAATAACCGCTGTAAAATAATCAGCTGGTAAACGACCCTCTTAAGTATTACAAACTACTTCATCATGTATTTTGTTGTCGTAGATAAATAATCATTTTTCAGATAAAATTGTTTCTATTGTTTTTTCATTGTATTTTCTTTGACTTCGTCCCTTTTCACGCACTGTAGCGAATTACTATATATGATATAATGATACTATATACCTACGTATTGTATGTATATCAGGAAATATGGATTGACTTATTAAATAAAAATTAATTTAATTATTAATAATAATAATTAATTTTAAATATGTATACTAATTGTGCAAATGCAAGAGGGTTGTAAGTGATACGTTAAGATTTAAAAGTATATATATTTAAATATATGTATGCAGATATAAACTGTAGCGTATTTTATACATAAATATGCAAAGCCGTATACCTGAGACATACAGTTTACCAAACAAATAGTAAATCAGGGATTAAATCGCTATCGGTACCCCTCAAAATAGGTGATTCAATTCTTATGTCTGCTATGGTACATAACGACGGGAATAAGACAAACATGCAGAGACTCGTTTGTAACACCCGTGGCGGTAGTGAAGCGTAAGCACCACGCTGAGGCAAAGAAGACAGCGGAACAGACCTGTCGATGTATGTACACTCGGTACGACTTAGTCTTCGAACAATTTTAGTGAGTTAACTTATTAAAATCGTTCGAAGACTAAGTCGTACCGAGTGTACATATACATATGTCACCCGCTGATTCCCAAATGCCCCGAAGACATTGAACAAGTTAGAACAAACGCAGTTAATTCTATCAATTCTTGTAGGATTGCAAAAACTTGTTATTTGACAAAAATATAATTTAATCTATTACATTTAAGAATAATAAAAGTCATTCAAACAAGATTCGCTGACATGTACGCAAGGAATAGTCTTGGACGTGTTCATTGTAACTTTATATTATAGACTCATTATATTTTAAGGTATTGTTTTCATGTTTACAGATAGTTAGGTATACCTACATAAAAGTATTTTAATTTAAGATTTTCTATGTTGAATATTTTAGATTGTCCTGATGTATTGGTACCCTAATATTCTTGTGAAATAAATATTATTATGTACTAGTATTGTTAATAATTAAAATTCATATTAAACTCTTTTTGACTTCATGCCTGTCCTCTCTCAGCTGTGCTATTTAGTAAATAGTACCCAATAAAGTTACCACTATCCAATATACCTCGTACCTAACAAGAACAAATATAATCGTCCAATATTGGGCGCATATAAATACATTGAGCCAATATTAAATTTATTATAACAGTACCTACCTATTGGGTCAATATTTTTTAATGTAACTGACGCCGATATTATTATATCAACATTGCCCCAATATTATGCCACGATAAATTTTATTAGTATTAAATATTGGTCAAATTGTTAAAACAAATAATACACGAATATTTTGTAGGTTACCAAATGCCAATATTGTCAAAACAATATTGACCCAATGCTCCATCATTGTTAGCTTCACCATATTGGCTGGACTTGATAATGTAATATTGGATCAATATTTTCTTACGTTGCCTATACCAATATTGACAAAATAACAACACACCAATATGTTATCATAAGAACTTTCCACATATTGGTTAATCGCGATGTTAATCGTTAAATATAATAATGCAACATTTTCGCCACTACTCTAGAAATAATGAATGCCCAAAATATTGGGCTATTATTAATCCAACCAATGTAGTCATATTCGTAAAGGTCGAATATTACGTTCTTCAACATAACTGTATGTCTGGATTTTAAAGTACAGTGTTCTTTTTATATTTTCTGGTGTAGCATATAACAATGCTGTTAAAACAAAAGTACCCTAATGCCTTCACTCTATAAGTTTTTGAAATTGGGCAAATGTATACAAATAGCCTTTAGGTACCAGTATTTTCCAAAAAACAATAAAGCATGCAGTATTCCATCAATATAAATTTGCCAATACTTGTCAGATTTTAAAATCTAATATTGTAGACACATTTTATAAATATAACTAGCGTTACTATTATTTAACTTACAGTAAACACATATTTCATCATTATAGTTATTTTGCTATACTTCCATGCACAAAATAGCTGTTCTATACAAAAACGAAATCGCTTCAGTTACATATTCTGCAAAAAGTACCTTTGTTTTTTAATTTATTAAATCGTATTTTACAGCAATATTCTGTTTTTTGTTAATAAAGTAGAACGAAATTAAACCATATTAAGAGAATCGGTATGGTATTCTTCGTGCGTCCTCTAGTCCTCTAGTGAAGTGAAAACAACAGTTTTTTTTTACTTCGCATCACGAATTATGTATTTATTACCTAAATCGGTAAGTATCCCATCCTTGTGACTAACAATCAGGAAGTTATGTTGATAAACAACTCTCTTATACTACTAAATATGAACCTTAAATACCTAATCATTTTTGTTGAACTTATAATTTAATGAGGTAACATGTACATATTTTAACAGAAATATCTATTCCTAGGGCACTTCTGCACGACCTGGAAGATATTTTATGTGGATACATATAAGAGAATGAATATAGTATATATTTCCACAAGTATTGGATGTGATTCATTACCTGCAGATAATACCAATATTGTTTTAGGTTATAATACCTTCACCTTGAAGAAAAAGAAGGAAATAAAATCCTGATACAAAACAATAACGAGCCAGTATTGTATTATTAAGGTGATATTATTAGTATACTGATAATATTGGATTAATAATTTGGTACATAATGGTCCAATCTTGCAAATGCAGTTGAATACATATTTTACCAATATTAGAAACAATATTGGGTTAACAATTTTATTCAGAATGGGCCAATATTATAAATAGTAGACATGCCAATATTTTACCAATAACACAAATATTGGGCCAATAATTTTACATATGATGCACCTACATATGTTGACAAAAAAATATCAGTCAATTTGTTCTACGTGACTATTAATAATTTTTTATCGAAACGTTCTGGTAATTACAGCACAAGAAGTTAAACCGAAGAAACTAACATTTATTACTTTCAGGAACCCAACTACATCACCAAAAACAGCACCCGTCCTATTACGCAAAGAAGAAAAATGGTCGACTCGAGATGATGATTGTGATGTGGACGACAAGGATGTATCGTTCTGGTTCTGTTTTTGTAATTTGTGTCGTGAATTCTATGATACAAAGGAACTACTCGAAGCGCATAAAATGGAGGCTCATGGTGACCGAAAATCGGAGAATTACACGTATAACGAGGAAGAAAACACTTACAGTTGCAACGTATGCACGAAAAAATTTAAGAAAATCGTCGACGTTCTGGAACACCATTGTACGACTACAGATGATAACATTAAATGTTTGAGTGGGGGCGAAGTAGAGGAAATCAATTCCGTGTCGTGTATTGTTTGTCAAAAGAAATACCTTTCCTTTAGTGATTTGCTTGCGCACATTTAATTAATTGTTCGTTTGCGACTGGCGTTTTTCCATCGTGCTACAAAACTTCGAAAATCATTCCACTCCATAAAAAAGGCTATCGTAGTAACATGTCTAATTATAGACCGATTTCTTTGACCTCTTCAATTGGAAAAATTTTAGAATAGCGCGGCTCCTGCCGTTCCTAGAGAAGCACAAACTTATCTCTGAATGCCAACACGGTTTCAAGTCTGGAAAGTCTACAATTACGGCTGTTTCGGATATTTATAATGTTTTTACTAGGGATGTTGAGAACAAGCAGATACCTCTTGGCATATTCTGTGATCTAAGCAAAGCTTTTGACTGTGTCACTCACGAACTGCTAACTAACAAACTGGAATTGATGGGGATTAGGGGCATTACGCTCGATTGGATTTGTTCATATTTGTCAAACAGATTTCAATTGGTAGAAATAACAACCGTTAAAGATAGCAAAAAACAAACGCGTCATTCAAATCCTTTACCAGTAACGGTGGGCTTACCTCAAGGTGGTGTACTGTCACCGGTCTTGTTTTCATTGTTCATTAATGATATTGTTTCTTTCCTGCAAGACTATAAACTAATAATGTATGCCGACGACATCACGGTCCTAGTAAATGATAAGATTAATTCTATCCAGAATAAAACCAACTCTATGCTGTCTCTGTTAAACGAATGGTTTAGCTCTAACAAACTAGTTCTAAATACATCCAAGACAAAATATATCACCTTCAGCGCGAACCCGGCGAATGCCTCACCTCAATTTAATCTCAACATCGGAAATACCGCAATCGGAAACACTCCATCAATTAAAGCTCATAGCATAATTGTGTGGAGTTCAAGTGCGGATGTTATTAGAATCTTATTAGGCCAAAAAAAGAGCGCTTCGCGTAATGACCGGTACCGCGCAGACAGCTTCATGTCGACCGCTATTTAGAGAACTTCGGTTGCTAACAGTTGTGTCGCTATATATATTGGAAGTGTCCATATACATTCATAGAAACAAAGATAATATCTTTCAGTCCAATAATCCATCTCACAATTATAACATAAGAAATACAGAGATACACCTGCCAAACCATAGATTGACGCTGACCTCTAGGAGTTTACTATGTATGGGCATCAAAGTATATAATAATCTCCCCTCTGAATTAAAGGCCTTGTCTGTTCATACATTCAAAACCAAATTGAAACTTGATCTGTTAAATAAGCCTTATTATAACCTATTTGAATTTTTTAATAAAATAATAATTTAACTTTAGTAACCTAAGCATGTAACTCTCCTATTTCTGTTAGTCCTTTAGTTGAGTTCATTTTTTCTATTCCTTTTGTATTTATGACAATTTTCTATTACGTACTATGCACTTACTTACTTACTTACATATATATATAGTATACACACATATCTCGGACTCCAACATCCGCATGTTGTACCTTAGAGGTTCTTATGTTGATATCTCAATACTGCTATTATTGAATGTTTCGATGTAAGGTTAACTTTAATCCAGATAAAGTAAGATATTGTAATATTCCACTTCGGACACAAGAGCAGTATTTAGTGTTTGCTCCGAAACTTTTCTAGGTGTTATGCCTAAGTACTTTTTTTGAATCATTGTGACACCAATGCAATGGTCACTTTGTCGCCCTGCAAAACTGACTATTTTTTCGTCAGTGTTGTACCTGGAAGATGTACACCTCACTTATCCGGAGAATGTAAACTAGCAGTATTTCTTACAGATTTTTCCAGTGCCGTACGCATTATTTTTTCCAATACGACAAGTGATTTTAAGAAAAAGAATTTGCAACCATGATGATATTATTGTAATGCAAAGAATATTCCCGAGCGAACTACTCTAATTCGTCTAACAAGTGCTCGTTTTATATGACTAACAATGTAATATTCCAATATTTGCTCAATATTTTGGAGATTCCAAAAATGGCTAAAAATTTCTGATTTGCCGTCGCGTTAGTTTGTATGCAATTCCAATCTTTCAGAATTTTAATAAACTGATCCTTTGAGGCAATCTCTGTAACATAGTACAATATACAGACTTCCAACTTAAACTACGAATATACACCATTTGTGTGATTGGTCGCCGAGAGTAGGAGAAGTAGGTGGGGTCGCTAGTTGTAGATTTCTAGTTTCTAAGTCTGTGTGTCAAATTGACGACTATTGTATTTTGCGAAGAATTTATTATAGAAATTATTCAAAGAAAAATGTACATTCGTCCGTAAAGACGATGTTCGAAAGAAAACCTTCATTCACTGCACATTTTTCAATTATGTCTAAACAAAAGTGAATGCGATCATAATTGTCCTGTGGAAAAATGTCATTTATCTTCTGAACATGATAAGAGTGATATTTATTTTTCTTTAAGACTCTTCTCGCAGTTTTGCAAGATACATCCAGTTCTTGTCGTATTTGTAATGTTGTTCGAGTATAATTATTTTCCACGATAGCACATATCATTACATTGCGATGCTCATATTTGGCGTCAAATTAGCTAAAACTTTTGTCTGAACACTTTTTCTCCAAAATTACTATTAACGATGCTAAGCATGTTTAAAGAAAATCGTAAAATTTCGTTTTCATTGAATAGTAGTAGGAAAAAGAATTACTGTTTAAGAATGTTTTTTGCTGTTTAGATATACCTACATTATGGGCGATCCTTTATTCTGAGTTCTTTTTTTGACTGTAGATCTGCGCCGAAGTGGGATTCATCAATATACCTAATATATATTGAAAATTCTTTACCTACCATAAAACCCCTTTTACATTTTATTTTGTATGCCCATAAGTTGGGACAAACTTTGTTTGAGAATATTTGTAATATGTAGATAGTAATGAAGCTATAGATATGTATGTAGATTTGATTCTAATTTCAATGCTAAATGATACCAAAAATATGTCAGACTAGACTCGCATACCTAACAATATTTTTCAAATTTATCAGAAATTTAAATTCATCAAACTGTATAGACATGCGCAGCGCAATATTTTTTGGTCAAATTTTGATGACAAATGACATAGAACTTGGTTATGTAAGACCTAACAAGACATGTAACTAAACTAGGTATTTTGTAAAATTATATTCAATAAAATTACTACTATGCAATAAATCTCGTTTTAATAGTTTTACATCCAAATTTTCTGCTAATTAGTTCACAAGAAGTTAAATCGAAGCAAGTAACATTTATTACTTTCAGAAACCCAACTACATCACCAGAAGGAGCACACGTCCTATTATGCAAAGAAGAAAAATGGTTGACCCAAGATAATGATTCGGATGTGGACGACAAAGATGTATCGTTCTGGTTATGTTTTTGTAGTTGGTGTCGTGAATTCTATGATACAAAGGAACTGCTTGAAGCGCATAAACTGGAGGTTCATGGTGACCGAGAATCGGAGAATTACACGTATAACGAGGAAGAAAACACTTACAATTGCAACGTATGCACGAAAAAATTTCCGAAAATTGTCGACGTTCTGGAACACCATTGTACGACTACAGATAATAGCATTGAATGTTTGGATGGGGGCGAAGTAGAGGAAATCAATTCCGTGCCGTGTATTGTTTGTCAAAAGAAATACCTTTCCTCTAGTGATTTGCTTGCGCACCAAAGGGATAACCATTCAGTAACAATTAAGGAAGTTTTGTTAGAGAATCAGTGTCGTATTTGCATGAAAGTTTGTAAGTCGCATCTTACATTAACCAACCACATAAGAAGCCATAATAATGCGAACATGAAAGACAATCGATATTATTGTAAATTATGTAATGAAAGTTTTGAGTCTGAGTTGCAGCTAACTACTCATGCTCATACAGATACAAGTGAAAAACCACACAAATGTCAAGTGTGCGAGAAGGGATTTAAAAGGAAAGCACATTTAACAATTCACAATCGAATTCATACAGGCGAGAAGCCGTACATATGTAAAGTGTGTGATAAGCGATTTAGGGTGATGGCACAACTAATAAATCACACTAGAATTCATACGGGTGAGAAGCCGTATCAATGCACAGTATGCGATCAGCGATTTAAAAAGAAGTCACACTTAACCATTCACAGCAGAAAGCATACAGGCGAGAAACCGTATAAATGTAAAGTATGTGATAAACGATTTAATACGACCTCACAATTAAACGTTCACAATAGAACTCATACAGGTGAGAAGCCGTATAAATGTAACGTGTGCGATAAGCGATATGCAACAACTGCACAATTAACCTTACACGCTAGGACTCATACAGGCGAGAAGCCGTATAAATGTAAAGTGTGTGACAAAAAGTATTCTCAACTCGCCTACTTATATGTCCACAGCAGAAGTCATACAGGCGAGAAGCCTTACGAATGTGAAATATGTGGTAAAATGTTTGCTGGTTCATATGGCTTACTCAGACACATTAGAACTCATTCAGATGAGAAGCCGTTTACATGTACAGTGTGTGATAAGCGATTTGCTAGAAACACAGATTTAACCGTTCACAATAAAACTCATGCAGGTGAGAAACCGTTTAAATGTAAAGTGTGTGATAAACGATATACTAGGAACGCACGTTTAATCATTCACAGTAAAACTCATACAGCTGAGAAAGCTTAAAACATCCTAACTGTATCAGTAAAATGGGACTATTGTCTGTATTCTATAGTCCTGAATTAAGTTAATGCTTTTCTTGCTACACACTGCTTTTGCAATATGCACACTTTTCCTCTTACGCGAGCCTGCAGGAATACCTCACTTAGGTCATCTATTCCATTTATTTCTTGATGTCATAACCGATATATTATGTTTTTTGAATGGTTTGATGAATGATATAGATCTTTATAGTCGTGGACGCGTTAATTCTAACTTTATATTGTAGGGTTATTATACTTTAAGGTATTTTTGCATGTTTAGAGATAAGTTATACATACACAGGGTCTTGATAAGAGATATATAGTTGAAGCTCTTTTTATTTCACGTGTCTAGTTTCCTCAAGAACTACAAACCTAAAATAATGCCGATTATACAGACTGTTCCATTTCCTCTGCACAGACAGCAACTTTGTCTTTCTTTTAAAAAACAAAACTATATTTTTTTATAATTCATTTTGAATATACATAAAAATAAAAGGGACTTTTTGTATGGTATTTATATGAAAAACCTGACGGTCTTTGAGATATTTGGCTTACTATGGTTTTCTAGTAAATTTTTGTCAATTACAATATCGCAAATTTTGCGGTTACGCTAATTAACAGAAATGCTATTTTTAGGCAAAATGTTAGGCAATAATGGTTCTCCAAAAACACCATATTTTTCCCCGTTAATTCAAATGGAACAGCCGGTATATAGCATTTCCTATACCTAAGTTCAACATTTTAGGGAAAAAGTAAAAAGTGAGTAAATTTATTACTTCAAATTTAAAAAAAATCAAAAAACTTAAATATTAAAATTGTTCAAGTGTTCCGAGTAATCCAACAAGTTTGTAATAAGTTTTATTATTATTAGGTTCTTATGTAAATATCTTTAAAAAAATCCAAATTTAAAATTGTTCAAGTGTTCTAATCCAACAAGTTTGTAATAAGTTTTTTATTATTGATAATATCTTTATCCATTTGGTAGTTCTTGTTGATTTGTTTCTACAGAAACTGAAACATCTTTTCATTACTATTTTTTGTGAAATCGTATTGAACGCGAATATTTTTGTCGGCCGTTCAAGTAATTATTATAAACTTTATAATAGCCCAAAAAAAATAAAAAGATTGTTTGAAATATCCAGCGATGTTCTCAGCATAACATAATCCTATTTTGGAATTATCTTATCACATTTTATTCATCTCCTTATTCTAGCCCATCCTATACATTAATTTTGTAAAACTAACAAACTTTACTTTTAAAAGATGGATTGTAAAGGATATACAATTCTCTGAATAAAATGCCTTCTGACGTTTTACATAAGAATTAATTATTCCATTGTACAAAAATATTGGGATAGATGGCGCTGCATATCAGTTCAAAACACGCCGTAGAAAGTTGTGTCCACATGTCTATGGGATAGTACATTCTGCTACACGTGGTTGGTCGTTAGAGTTCTTTGTGAAAGTGCGTGTGATCGGTAACGGTTAATACATGGTGAAGGTTGATGCAGTTGTTTTTGTTTTATTTTTTCTTGTGAGCTATATTTATGCGGTGAGTAATTATTTAATATGTATGCACTGATTGAAGTTATAACAAGTTGGACTAGCGTTATTTGTTATTTTATTGTTTCGATTCTATTTCGTCACTCTATAGCTTGACAGCATTGAGGAAGAATAGGTAGGGAAACGACATCACGTGGTTAAAACTGGTACAGGTCGGCCATATTGGTACTACTCGTATACTTACGTGAAACACATTGATTATAGTGTAGGTTTGCGTTATGTAATTGGTTATTACAGTTATATGATAAGTAAAATATTAGAAGACATTATCGTTTCTTTTGCTCTACATAGTTGTAACAGTAGAAACAACGTTGACAAGAAGAATTCGTCTAGAATAACGTTTCATAGGTCAGTGTATGAAACAAAAACAATGTGCAGGGCCGTAATTGGAAAATTTCAATTGGTGCCCATGGATGTAGGTATAGTTGAATCGCCGAAGAGATGCAGTAGGAACACCGCACGAAAAATACGTCACTTTCACGTCATACATAAAATAACCCTCGCTATTTGTTCGTTTGCGGGTACGCTTACAATAGGATAAATCGAATTGTGTTTTGACAGTTTTTCTTTTGTATTCCTATTGTTTTATTCTTTCTGTTTCCTTGCTTAATATCCACCAAAAAGTCTTTTTAAAGGCTGGAATATTTTTTTTTTTTGTGACAAACGTAAGTAAGCACGCGAAATACAAAATCAGAAAATGATTGATTGAGGAATATTTATTTTCTAGGTTATAAACTCATTGTCAGTGCTACGTGTAATCTTCTGTGGCATCAATCCGCACGTTTGTGTAGCACTATGGAGAATTCACCTCCCAAAAAGAAGCCGCTCAAACATTATACAGTTGAAGGCAAGGAGAGGGTTTTGAATATATTCAAAACTTTACAAGGACAACCAGGTACTGCAAAAACAGTTAACGTTGCAACTACAGCAACTGCAGTAGGTTAATATTAATTTTTTTTAATAATTATAAAAACATCTTAGTTTGTTTCCTTTCAGGAATATCAGAATGTAGTGTGTATAACATTTTTCAAGAATATACTTCTGAGCACAAATTTCAAACAAATCGCAGCTGTTTGTCTTAATGCCCTTGTAAATCATTCTTTTGTTATACTTTATTTTTCATATGTAAATACATTGTTGGAGAGTGAATAAACACATTTACATCTTTGTATCAAAACAAAATATATTTTTTCTCATGTACCTATGTACACATTGCATTAAAGTTTTAAACCGTTGGCATTCTTTATTTCTTCCGATTTACACACAAATTAACCAAAAAGTAATAGTGTGAAGTATAATAAAAATTTCAAGATTAACCATTGATGTATATTGCATTAGCATTCGTCAAACCTCGTATTTTATTTTCATCTCGTTTTTCTTTCGATTATGTATACGCATATGAACCATAATTATATGGAAGATTAAGTATAAGCTTGTATTCAATGTATGTAAGTAAACAAATATGCTCGATTATGTTGTGATCATTATACAGTTTCTTGCATTAATTTATCTTTAATTAATCGAGTTATGATAAGTCCATTTATAATACTAGATCGCAAACTTGCTGTATCAAATGTGAGGTTAGAACTATTTATTTACAACTGTCTGATGTCAAATAACTTTATCGTTAGGCGATGTGAGTTGGTCTTTTTGAAACATGACGTCAATGCGCTGTTGCTACTGCAACTCTTCGGCGATTCAACTTTAGATACAGGTACATAAATAAACTGTTACAGATTGAGTGTTTATATTGTCAAATTATAACATTTGTGAGTCTTGGGTCTAACAGGAGTGGGATGACGTAATTAATTTTAAATAAAGCCATCTGTTAAGTGGAGGCTTAAAATGATACTTATAATTTTCAGTAATCATGACTTGGTGAGGCAACCATATTGGTGCTGCACTTAGCCCAGCCCAATGCTGCCCTTTTGAACATACAACAAGTTTCCTTACGGCCGGTTTCATAATTATGGCTAAAGTCACATTTAGTAAAGTCGACGTTAACTTACAGTTGGCTTTAAATATGCACACGTTCCATAAAGAAGGCATGTTTGTACTTTAGCTAGTCACTTTAGATATTATTTTAATGGTTGGTACGCGTAAATTCAGGTTTTTTCGTTCTGTTGGGTTGATGGTATGTCAAGTTTTTCGCGCCAAGTGCTCATAGTTTATATTAATCCGGTTCTTATTGTAATCCAGTTGGAGTTATTGTGTTTATAAAAAAGCGTACCTATTTTACCAATACATAAAAAATGACTGAAAAACAAGACAAGAGAGGAGTACAAATTTTACTAAGGAGGAAGAGTTACTATTAGTAGAAATGGTAGAGAAAGAACAGCAAGTGATTGAATGTAAAGTCCCAAATAAACCTTCCTCAATAGATAAGGTAAAGTAAGATATATTGTTAAGATGTTGTATTAATGTTTGGAATATTTAAAAAAGATTTCTAATTTAATTGATTGATTTATTTATTTGAATCTTTAACATATGTAAATTAAAAAACATGTTAAATTATAAAATAATCTATTTCATGTAATACATGCCAAAATTGGCATTACATTTTTTTTTGAAAAATCTAAAAACCACTGGATGGGAGGGATCCATGGAGACTTACTGGATATTATAAATAAAAAAAAGATGTTCCAAAAAAATTGAGGGAGCTTCTTTCTAACAAATTACGGTCATTATCATCATTAGCAATCCTATTGCTATAGCAAAAGCGGAGTATTATAAATTGAAAATCCAGCATTTCAAGCAGCTTATGGAAGAACAAAAAGGAAAGAGGAGAGGGAGAAAAAGGAAGAAGAGAGACGTCAGGAAGAGCATTACAAAAAAATGAGATTGCTAGATTTGCATATTGCAGAGATTAATAAAAAATAAATGTTTTGCTGTTGTTTTAATTTGAATACTCTAACTATATTTGAATATAGTATACACACAATGTAAACACATCTTAATATACATATAAAGAACGATTATGAATGGTGGTGTCGAACGGTTGCTCTTATAGTATAAATGAATATATTGTCTGATTGTCATGCAAACCAACAACAATTTACAAACAGAAATATAGAAAATCCACTACCCAAGCAATTATATAAAACTATTGATCTTCAATAATATACAAACATATGCTGGTAGACTATTAGACATTATACAATGCTACATAATAATAATAAAATATAAAAAGGGAGTATACATACAATATTTACTATGTTTGGCATTATTTTACAATCTTGCAAAGTGTTGCGTTATTAACAAGGTTCTTACATCTCTTCCGCGTTGTAAATGGTTTTCATTTTTTAAGGTGCTATTATTGAAAATAGTTTGGTCGTGGCTTGACTCTGGCCATCTAGCAACAATATTTCTAATTTTAAAATTTGCATCCGATACTGTCTGCACATTAATAGCAAAATATCCTTTTCTGCATCGATAAATTTCTGCATCTTCCCCTCCAGGCGATTGAATTTTAATTAATGTGCAGTCAATTGCTCCTAATAGTACTCGGGGAAATCCGGCTCAAAGTGAATTGCTATCATATCGACGGCCTCAGCATTTGTAATAAGCATTTTGAATGGTCAACGAAATACAAAATAAATAATTTCACATAATACTGCCATTATAGAGATGTGCAATGTTTTCCAAATCCAACCTAGTTTTTAAGTTATTATTGCCTGACTCGTTTGTGTCTTTATACTTGGTTTTGTTTCGAGATGCTGTTTTCAGTAAAATATGTGTAATTTAAATCCTCTTACGAACCTATTAACGCAATAGTATCGTTCCATTTAATTTTTTTAAGAAAATTGTAAACATATGTTACCGCTGCAGAAAGCGACCTCTAGTTTATTAGTTTGAAACTAATGGATATAGCATATAAACGCTTTTTAAAGTCAACACAATTGTCTTTCGAACGAGTCCAAGATTGTTCGGATAGGTTGAATAGTACCGTTATTATGACAGATGCGAAAAAATGTCACTAAAGAAAATTATCTGGTATTGAATGGGCTTTCAATTGATGATATCAAAGTTCTAGCTTATTCTGCGATTTTATGACATAATAGGAATTTTAGATTTGAACATAGCGATTACGCCACCTAGCGGTAAAATCTGGAACTTGCAAATAATTTCCAGAAATTTCTCTTGGCTACTTTAACCATCAACATTTTTTCCCGCAGAACCTAAGACAATTACTTTCCGAGATACAGGCGCTTACCTCTCTTGGTGGCGTACCCTGTACAAAGAAAATTACCGTTTATATTTGATTTAGCCCCGTAGAATACACTTTGCACTTAACTTCACTTGTTACGAGCTCTGCCATACCACAGCCGGATCTTAATGTGTTCGCTAAAGTTTCGCATGTAGTGAGGCGTGACGCGATATTTTTTCCAGATATGGTTTTTTTTTTCAATTATTTTTAATTATAATGCTGCTGTGGCCGAAGAATTGACAAGTTAGCAATTTGAAAAATGTGAGAAAAACGTTCTACCAGTTATTTGTGAGAAACGAAAGTCTATATATTATACAGCTTCAAATTAATATCGGAACTAATATTTATCATTTTCAGGTGCTTTGCTCTATCACCAGAAGGAGGAGAAGTATATTCAACGGAGGATAGTGATTCAGAGGGGCAAGATGACGATACATCGTTCTGGTTTTATTTCTGTAATGTGTGTCGTGAATTCTTCGATACAAAGGAATTACTTCAAGCTCATAAAATTCAGGTTCATCGTAACCACAAACTATCGAACTCCACATTCCAGGAGAATCAAATTGAAAATACCGAATCTTTGGCCGAACATGTTGCACAAGAGAAGGAGCGGAATTCCGTCTCATGCATTATATGTCAAAAAAATTACAGCTGCACCAGTGACTTACTTAAACATCAAGAGTATAGCCATTCACCATTAATTAAGATAGTCCTGTTGGAGAATCAGTGCCCTATTTGCAGGAAGCTTTGCGGCTTGCGTAAGACATTAAGTAACCACATAAGAAGCCATGCAAACAATATAGACGATAATCGCTATTGCTGTCGGTCATGTGGTAAAGGTTTTGATTCAAAGTTCCAGCTGACTGCTCATACAGAGGGCTGTGTAGGTGCTGTGCAAAACAAATGCAAATACTGCCAAAAAATATTTATTCGGAGATGTGTTCTCATAACACGTAAGCGAATCCGTAGGAATGGGAGGCGTTGCCGTTGTCAACTTTGTGATGAATTGTTTACAAGTATACCAGAGCTCACTTCTCACATGTCGATTCATTCAGAACATCCAGTGTTTAAATGCGGTTATTGTGTTAAGCCCTTTTCTCAAAAATTCAACATTTTACAAGGTAAAAAAGGTAATATGACGGAAGATAATGTACCCGAGGAAATTGGTAAAAACTTAGCTGTTAAGGATACTCCTATGGCAAATCTACATCCCAAAACTGGTAAAATATTTATGAATTGCAAGGTCTGTGGTAAACGTTTTCTAAATAAGCTGGAATTTAGCAGACACGTAAGAGAACATACAATTGAGAAGCCTTACAAGTGTAATATATGTGATAAAACATTTGCTTTCTGTTCGGTTTTAAGTTGTCACATTAGAACTCATACAGGTGAGAAGCCCTTCGAATGTAAAGTATGCGACAGAAGATTTACTGACAATTCGAGTTTACATCGTCACCGTAGAACTCATACAGGCGAGAAGCCTTACGAATGTAAAGTATGTCATAAGAGATTTGCTAACAGATCGGTATTACGTTGTCACGTTAGAATTCATACAGGTGAGAAGCCCTACGAATGTAAAGTATGTGACAAAAAGTTTTCTGACAATGCGACTCTACATCGTCACCGTAGAAGTCATTCGGGTGAGAAGCCTTACGAATGTAAAATATGTGCCAAGAGATTTGCTCGAAGCGCTAACTTGCGCAAACACAGTAAAACTCACACACCAGACAAGTTTAGTAGTACTCATACAGATCAGAAGCATTAGGAATGTAAAGCATGTGTTAAATGGCTGTATCACAAAAGTGCCTTACTCGTTTATAGTAAAACTCGACAGTAGTTCTATATGATATATACAAAACCTCAAAATCAACTCACTCACAGGAATTACTGTTTGGAAAGAAATGCAGTATCTAAGTATTAAATCGAATAAAAACTATGGGCTACCTGAACATTGTAGATGTTGTAGATCAAATTAGTGATCTTTTATAAATGAAATACCGGAATTCGACAGTGAGAAAATTGGGTTACTACATTGCTATAATACAGCAAAACTGTCCCGTGGCTTGAACGAATTCGAATTTCGAACAGTCGAAGTATCAACTGTAACTAAATTTATACAGGAAATAAAAACAAATGATATGGGACCTGATAGTTTAACTATTGGAATTTAAAAGTTCTGTTATCCAAATATATTACCATATCTAACCAATCTTATCAATTCATGTATCATTTCGAAAACATTTCCAGCCTCACGGAAGAACGCAATGCTTATTCCGATATCGAAGATAGCGCAGATAAATGAACACAAAGATCTACTTCCAATAAGTATTTTGCCGATATGCTCCAAGTTGCTAAAAAATGTAATGAATGATCGTTAGAACGTTTTTTAGACCCGAACGATATTCTTCCTGCAAATCATTTGACAGCTAGAGATCGAGATGTGCTCGCCTTTTCAACACTAGATAGACTTCAATAAAGGGTTCGATACTGTTTGCCACAAAACTCTTTTAGCGGTGCTCAATTATATAGGGCTCTCTAAGTCAGCTCTTTCATTTTATTGATTCATTCTTTGCAATTAGGGTTCGACACCTGTAATCCAGGCACTTGAGCTGGGTGCTCTTTGTACCATCCCTATCAAAACTCTCACTTCCACTTGAGCAGTCCAATATTTTGCCAATTGGAAATTTGAGGACCCTCCAAGGCTCCCTTCCGAAATTTTTCTACTTCAATTCCTCACATGTACAGATTACATGTAAACTTGTTTCCTCCTGTAACTCGTGTTATATAGATGCTTCCTCAGGCGATAGTGTCCAGTTATTAACCCAATAATGGTCTTAAGTTGTTTTGTATTGCGTCTAATTAGGGTTTCAGAGACCTTAGAGTCCTCATCCCCTATTAGTGCTTTAGTGTGGAGTTGAGCTTCAGTCGACCCCCATTTCCTTAGAATTTCATTGTCTAATCAAGACCAAATCTTTCTTCTAGTAGAATCCCTGGTGATTTCACATGTGGGCTTTGGCCCTATGAAGTGTTTCTTAAAACCCTCCTTGGCTAGTTCATCGGCTAAGCTCTTTCACATATCGAGAGCTATTTAAAAGAGCGCACGTACAAAAACAATACCTCTGCTTGGAGGAGTGTACGCAGATGATATTGAAATATATTATTATTATGATCTAAACAATTGTAAACAAGCTATCGCAGGCTTCAATAGAGACTTAAAGAATATGAAAGGAAATTAGATACAACATTGGAAACTCGAGCCCTTAAGACATTTCTTGAATTAGTCAAGCAATTTGAATTTAGACTGCAGTATCACTTTAAAACCACGCTTCGAAAAATAAAAAACACAAATATTACTAAATTTATTACATTAAAAGACTCTTTACCATCTACCAGTTTATTCAAAGACAATAGTGGATGGTTTAAAAATATTTCTAGTACACAAATTCCATCTGTAATCTCAGATTTTCTTTCATTAGGACCTAAGTTTGGTATTACTGTCGGAAAATATTATTAGTGATATACCGACTGATTCAAGAAATGTCTTAAGGACTTGAGTTTCCAATGTTGTAACTAATTTCCTTTCAGATTCGGTGGATATCAAACCTTCCTCAAGGTTGGTGTACTGTAGTTATGCATAGAACTGATTATATTACTAACGGGACCCCACAGAAATGACTCAAAAACAATCCAATGAGTTAATCTGTCAGATCTTGGTGTCATTATTTACAAACATCCGTTTGGAGCTTATTTAGTCACGCATTCATGACAATTGGGATTTGATAGCTGATCATATAGAGTTGTCCGAAGAATCGTTTACACGCCTACTTAAATTTGTCATTGACAACTCCTACTTCAGTTTTGAAGGTAGTTTCTACTTACAAACGTTTGGTACACCTATGGGATTACCAATCACTCCTAGCCTTGCACAGATTGTTAGGGATGATCCGTTAGACACTGTCTTATCCAAATTAGATGTTCGTTTGCAATTCATTTATAAGTATGTGGATGACATTATTTGTTCCTTGCCTGGAGGCAAGATTGAATCAGTCCTACAAGCATTTAATTTGTTTAACACTTACTTACAGTTCATTGTTGAACTTGAACTCCTGAAAATACAATTATTCTTCATTGGTTACCAAAAACCAACTTCTTCCGACAGGTATATAAACTTTTATTGTAACCATTCTAAGAACCAAAAACTTAACACGGTTATTGCTATGAAAAATAAAATTTCACATATTTCTAATGATCAGTTCCTTCAGAACAATCTTAAACTGCTTGTTGATATTTTCACAAATAATGGGTATCCCAAGCCTAAACTTCAAAAATTAATTTGCAGATCCAATTTTTATGATGGACAGATGGAAAAACCTAATATCGAATTCAAATACAAACGGTTACCTTTTATTGACTAACTCACACCTAGAATTATACAGTTCTTCAAACCATACACAGATATAAAAGTAGTTCAATACAACTCTCTTAAAATTAAAAATGCGTTACCTCCTATCAAAGACAAAACCCCGTTGTTACTTCAGTATAATTCCATTTACAAAGTTCCATGTTCACATTGTCCAGGGGTGTACATTGGACAAACTTTAATGGTTAAAACACCGCATTAGTCAGATAAAAGCGATTGCAATAAGAGAAAAAGAGCGTGTGCCTTGGCCAATCACAGTAAGGAAACAGGTCATCCAGTTGATTTCGACGATGTGATTCTGGATATTGAAAGCAGGTAAAAAATAGGTTGTTTCTGGAGATCTTTCATATCAATAAAACATCCAACACCATTAACTTTAAAAATGGCACAGAGCAACTAAGCAATATTTACTGCAACATATTACAACTTTATGAAAAAGCCTCTGATACCTACCAACCTGTATATTTCTCATATTTTTACTTACTGAATTTTTTCTTTTTGTCTGATTTGCACATATGTACCCATTCTGTCTAACGTTATCTTAGCAACGATATTATTTAAAACTTTGTTGTGTGTTTTAATATTGTGATGATCTTTTTAATTTTGACGTTGTCCGCTAATTTTATACGACTCTTTTTTGTAAATAGTTTTTTAACTTTTCACTATTTTATTATTGTTGGGATTGGGATTGGTTGAGGGATTGTTGTTTTGTGATAAAATAAAAAAATGTATATATTCATCTACTCGTCGTATTATTTTCATCCCGATTTCCTTTCACCTGTTACGATTTATTTCCAAAAGCAGCCTGTACAACCGCAGTGCTACTCACAGACCACTTCAATAATCGCAGTAGAAACTTTATGATTATAAAGTAATGGTTGGGGATAGATTTTCATCTTGTCCAGAAAGTTTCTAAAGACTTAACAATGTCTTCTTCGCTGCTTTGATTTGTGACCGTTAGTGTTCAACGAACAACACAGGAACTTTATAGTAAACATGGTGAAATACTGCCTAAATACCTTTGGTCCGTTATGTATGCTGAATACATACACATTTACCTTTATTTAAAATGATCCACCAGTGGCGCGAGACATACAAGGTTTGTTCCAACAAAATATTGGCAACTAGTCGGCGATAAGTGTATGTATCGCTCTACTGCGCATGCTTGGTTGCAGACAAGTTTCGGATTAGGCGTTTCAAAAGTACTTGTTGGAACGATTGACAACACAGACTACCAACTACCTACTCTGTGATGACAAGGCGCATGCATTGCAATTGTACTACGTCGATTTGAGAAAAATCTTCAAATCGTTCTGATAGCCGGCAAACTGTCGGCAAATCACAGAAAATTTCTTGGAACGTCTGACCTGCCGTACGTGATCTTTAGTTCGAAGTTGTTGGAACGCACTTCTTATATTACGCATGTGCTATTCGATCACCGACCTGTTTCCAACGTTGTAGGAACAAACCTAGAGTTATCTAATTTATATTCCGTGATAGGCGATGTACTGGGAGGACAGAAGTTGTCGTCCTCAATAGACCTCGCTGTTTTGTAGGCCCCAAAAATTGCTACCGTCCCGACAATTGTTAGGTAAACGGATCGTATTTACAGCATAACAATAAAACGCACAGATCTGGAAGAAATACACCCAGGAGCAGCATTGCTATTTTGTGAGAAAATAAACAAGTTGTATGTATTCGTTGGTCGTATATTTTCATCCCGATTTATTTTAACCTGTTTTTACACCTTTGAGAATGACGAACATTTCTTGTCGAAACAATTCTGAGATATTATCTAGTAAAAAAAATGTGTGTCAGTGGAGGTTTGAATTTATGTATATTTATTAATTAGCAAAATGTTTCACCAAGAGGCTACTATGGACTCTATTAAATGCATTAATCCTCTACATTTAAATATAAGAAGATGGCGATCATTATAACACAAGAATTGTTGACTAAGTATTCTAGTCTCCATACGTAGCAAAAAAAAAAAAAAAAAAATACATTGTGCATTCCTTTTATATCGCATTATGTATTCTACGCAGAAGTGATAACTGAGGAATCTGCGACATATACATTTTGGTATTGTGGGAACAGCAGTTACAGTTGTTAATAATTATACGAGAGGTGTTATATGTATAACTAATGTTTAGAGTACCTACATCGCAATATTATAACAGCTTGGTTTTTTTCTGGCCCGTAATTTTGTTTCTACTGTTTACGCGGCCAAAGATAATAGTTTTGTATTAGCAAGTTCTGCTAATTGTACTAAAAAACATTAATCATATTTAGGAACTAACATTTAGTATTTTCAGGTACTCAACATTACCACCAAGAGTAGAAGCGAAGCGGATCATTGACGATTACCAAACTAGCAGAGAAACGTGTTCGACTGAAGATGGTGATTCAGAGGTGGGAGATAACGAAAAATCGTTCTGGTTTTGTTTCTGTAATGTGTGTTGTGAATTTTTCGATACTAAGGAGCTACTCCGGGCGCATAAAATGAAGATGCATTGCGACCAAAAGCTGTTCATTGATACACGAGACGAGAAACACGAGATAATCCATAAAAATACAGAGTCTTTCAGTTGCGAACTTTGTAATACATATTTTAGCAGTATAACGGATCTCATTTCTCACATCTCGATTCATAAAGAACATCCAGTATTTAAATGCGGGTATTGCTTTAAGACTTTTTCTCAAGAATGTAATCTGCTGCAGCATGAAAGAACTCATTTAACTGAAACCTCTGACGTACACGAAGTACCCACGAAACGGCAACATACTCAAACTGACAAAATACTTGTGGGTTGCAAGGTTTGTGGTAAGGATTATCTGAACAAACTAGAACTTATCAGACACGAGAAGATTTGCAAATATAAAATATGTGGTAAAAGACTCGCTTTAAAATACCAATTAAACAGTCACAGTCGAACTCATACGAATGGGAAGTCTTGCAAATGTAAACTATGTGGCAAAATATTTTCTCAGAAAGGGAACTTAAACAGACACAGTAAAATTCATACGGGCGAGAAGCCTTACGAATGTGAAGTATGTGGCAACAGATTTTCTCAGAAATGGCACTTACACAGTCACAGTAGAATTCATACAGGCGAGAGGCCTTACGAATGCAAAGTATGTAGCAAAACATTTTCTCATAAATGGGCCTTACACAATCACAGTAGAATTCACACAGGCGAGAGGCCTTACAAATGTAAAGTATGTGGCAAAAGATTTTCTCAAAAAGTGCACTTAGGCAGTCACAGTACAATTCATACAGGCGAGAAACCTTACGAATGTAAAGTATGTGGCAAGAGATTTTCTATCAAAGGAGACTTAAACAATCACAATAGAATTCATTTAGGCGAGAAGCCTTACGAATGTAAAGTATGTGGCAAAAGGTTTTATCTGAAAGGGAGCTTAAGCAAACACAGTAAAATTCATACAGGCGAGAAGCCTTACGAATGTGAAGTATGTGGCAAAAGATTTTCTCAGAAAGAGAACTTAGACAAACACAGTAAAATTCATACAGGTGAGAAGCCCTACGAATGTAAAATATGTGGCAAAAGATTTTCTCAGAAAGGGAACTTATCCAAACACAGTAATATTCATACAGGCGAGAGACCTTACAAATGTAAAGTATGTGGCAAAAGATTTTCTCAGAAAGTGCACTTAGACAGTCACAGTACAATTCATACGGGCGAGAAGCCTTACGAATGTAAAGTATGTGGCAAGAGATTTTCTATCAAAGGAGACTTAAACAATCACAACAGAATTCAAAAGATTTTCTCAGAATGGGAGCTTAAACAAACATAGTCTAATTCATACAGGCGAGAAGCCTTACAAATGTAAAGTATGTGGCAAACAATTTTCTCAGAATGGGAGCTTAAATAAACATAGTCTAATTCATACAGGTGAGAAGCCTTACGAATGTAAAATATGTGCCAAGAGATTTGCTCGAAGCGGGAACTTACGCACACACAATAAAACTCACCCACCAGACAGACGTAGTAGTACTGATACAGATGAGAAGCATTAGGAATGTAAAGTATGTGCTAAATGTCTGCATCACAAAAGCGCCTTACTCGTTCGTAGTAAAACGCGACAGTAGTTCTATATGATATATACAAAACCTCAAAATCAACTCACTCACAGGAATGAGTATTAAAAGTTTCAGAAATTTTGCTGAATATTACTGTTAAAAATGAAAAACCCGCGTTTTATGAATGTGCTTCTATGGATACTGGTACTGTTTAGAAAGAAATGCAGTATCTAACTATTAAATAGACACAAAGTTATGGGCTACCTGAACATTTACGGTTTGTAGATCAAATTAATAATTATATCGGTATTGGACAGTGACAAAATTGGGTTGGACGAATTCGAATTTCGAACAGTCGCAGTATCAACTGTAACTAAATTTATACAGGAAATAAACACAAATGATATGGGACCTGATAGTTTAACTATTGGAATTTAAAAGCTCTGTTATCCAAATATAGTGCCATATCTAACCCATCTTCTCAATTCATGTTAAAAGCATTTGCAGCCTCATGGAAGAAAGCAATGTTTATTGCGATATCGAAGATAGCGCAGATAAATGAACACAAAGATCTACTTCCAATAAGGATTTTGCCGATATGCTGCAAGTTGCTAGAAAGGGTAATGAATGATCGTTAGAACGTTTTTTAGACCTGAACGATATTCTGCCTGCAAATCATTTGACAGCTAGAGATCGAGATATGGTCGCCTTTTCAACGCTAGATAGACTTCCATAAAGCGTTCGATACTGTTTGTCACAAAACTCTTTTAGCGGTGCTCAATTATATAGGGCTCTCTAAGTCAGCCCTTTCACTTCATTGATTCATTCTTTGCAATTCGGGTTCGACACCAGTAATCCAGCCACTTGAGCTGGGTGCTCTTTCTACCATTCCTATCAAAACTCTCACTTCCACTTGAGCAGTTTAGTGTGGTCGATGAAGTCCAATATTTTGCCAATTGGAAATTTGAGTACCCTTCAAGGCTCCTTTCCGAAATTTTTCTGCTTCAATTCCTCCCATGTATGTACGTATTACATGCAAGCTTGTTTCCTCCTGTAACGCTCATCTTCTGCACCAGGGTTCGCTTACCCGACTCGTGTTGTATAGATGCTTCCTCAGGGGATAGTGTCCAGTTATCTTGTTTTGTATTGCGTCTAATTAGAGTTTCAGAGAACTTAGAGTCCTCATCCCCTATTAGCGCTTTAGTGTGGAGTTGAGCTCCAGTCGACCCCCGTTTCCTTACATCAAAATCACATACATCAAATCTCCCTTCTAGTAGAATCCCTGGTGATTTCACATTCGGGCTCTGGTCCTATGAAGTGCTTCTTCCTGGCTAGTTCATCGGCTAAGCTCTTTCTCTTGTTGAAAGATATTTCACAGGCCGCATGCAATATGTACGCATCAGAAACAATATCTCTGCTTGGAGGAGTGTGCGCAGATGGTATTCAAATATATCATTGTTTTGATCTTAACAATTGTGAACAAGCAATCACAGGCTTCATTAGCGACTTAGATAATATAGTAAATTTTGCATCCCAGCATTCGCTATTGGTAGAAGACAGATATCTGTTGGTTTAATATTTGTCAATAAAAACCAGGTTGAAAAGCTATAGGAGGAAATAACGTTAACATTGAACAATGACGTTGTTCCAATCAACGACGAAGCAAAAGAATCGGGTGTGATAGATAATATTTTTAGATGTAGGTAATATGTAAATAAAAAGTTGCACACAGAAAGCATGTGCTGACATAGAATTTCTGTATCCTCACTGCCAATATTTATCCACTAAAATCAGAACGCTGTTGTTTCTTATTATGCTCCAGTATATGCTGCATCTATTACGCGGGATACAGGTGAGCATATATAGAGTGCAATATTTTTATGCGAGCTTCTATTTAACATATATGTATATCTCTCTCCTGGTTATATATTACAACGCTGATATCTCTCGATGTATGGCAATAAAAATTATTTTTATTATTATTATTGTTGGGATTGGTTGAGGGATTGTTGTTTTGTGATAAAATAAGAAAAAATGTGTATATTCATCTGTCGTATTATTTCATCCCGATTTCTTTTTACCTGTTGCGATTTATTTCCAAAAGCAGCTTATATACAACCACAGTGCTGCTCACAGACCACTTCAATAGTCACAGTAGAACAGCATTCCTTCCAGTATTATGGTTACGTCGACGATCTCGTAAAGCTAATCGCCAGATGTTACTCAGTTCATAGCCATCTCCTCGATTGAAGTTGTTTGAATTCTTCATACTTTCCGGTGATTCATATGACTTCATCTTCGACTAAAACTGGACACAGGGTGTTTTTGTTATATTGCGCAATAATCGTCTTTGCCTGATGTTGTGGTTAGCATGTGGGGCGGCACCCGGGAGCGTCAAGTAAATGCATTTATTGTTCGTAGTATTTTAAAGAATAAGATGTTGTAAAAACTTTTAATTTTGCATGACTGCTATTTTGTGAGAAAATAAACAAGTTGTACGTATTCGTTTGTATGTAGTATATTTTCATCCCGATTTATTTGAACCTGTTTGTACACCTTTGAAAATGACAAACGGTTCTTGTCGAAAGTTTGACTGCTGCTGTATCGAGCTATGTATATCGCATTCATTTCTATCAATTTATTTATTAAACACTCTGGTGCTTCCCTCAATTTGAGTTCATGTATGAGAATAAATACTCTTAATCTTTGCCGTACATTCATTAAATCTAAGGTATCCAACATTAAGCTAGCAGGCGTATTTCTATTGCACTTTAGTATTATTTCCATACATTTGTGTTGCAGTGTTTGCAGTTGTTGATGTTCATTTTGGCATTGAACAATATTCGAAATTATATACAGAGCATTCCAATGAAAACGATCCATCTTAAATAAGTCGAAAACGTCAAGTAAAACGAAAAAAACACCGAGACACGTCAATTTTTGTTTAAAGGGGGAAACTTTTTAATCAACAAGACAAAATCATGTTTTGCCCCTCCTACGCCCCCCTCCAAAAAAATTTCAAATGGCACTACATGATATTATTAAATTTTTCGATTCTACATACATACTATTTGCAACAACTTTCATATAGGACAACCTACACCTATCCCTTAACACTTTAGAAGATATCTTCTAAAGTGCCCCCCTCCAAAAAAATTTCAAATGGCACTACATGATATTATTAAATTTTTCGATTCTAATACTTTTGCAACAACTTTCATATAGGACAACCTACACCTATCCCTTAACACTTTAGAAGATATCTTCTAAAGTTTTAAGGCTCTTTTCCCTGTGTTAAAAAAAAATCAAAATGTAGTTTTTTTGCAATTTTTCTTTATACAGCCGAGATTTTTTGGCGGTTGAAATAGAAAATAGCCCTTGAAACTTTAGACGATATCTTCTAAAGTGTTAAGGATAGGTATTGGCTGTCCTATAAATAAAAGAAGCAGAATAAGCAGCGAGAATAAAAGCAGCTCCGGGTCATCCATGGAGCTGATCTCGGATCCTTTTGACGGCACATTTATTAATAATTAATTGTTATACGTGTTATTGTTATTGTATTACTAGTAAGGAAATGTCGTCAATAAAAAGCTATTATTATTATTATTATTATATGAAAGTTTTTGCAAATAGTATGTAGAATCGAAAAATGTAATAATATGACGTAGCGCCATTTGAAATTTTAATGTTCGATAGTGGGGGGCGTAGAGGGGGCAAAACATGATTTTGCCTTATTGATGAAAAATTTTCCTCCTTCAAACAAAAATTGACGTGTCTCGACATTTGTTCGTATTTCTTGACGTTTTCGACTTATTTAAGGTGGATCGTTTTCACTGGAATGCTCTGTATATTAATAACCCTCTACTTATTCTACTTAGGAACCCAACTTTTTACATATTTTATTTGATATGTATTTTATATGTTCCTTAAAATCTAAGTTTTCATCTACAATAACTCCTAACTACTTTACCTATATCCTTTACTTTTTCCGATTCAATATTATTAATGCTTATCCTAATACTGTTATGCCCAAAAGAATTCAATTTGTATGTACTTCTTAAATACATACATTTACTCTTACTAACATTAAGATCCAACTTATTTCTACCTAACCATATGTACAGTCTGTCAAGTTCTTCGTTCTTAATGTTAATCATAATGTTAACCATATAGTAAACCACAGTCCGGCGCGTATACAACTGTGTAAACCGTTAATTCTTCTTGTGTGGTGAGTACTTAGTTGAGGTGTGAGTGTCCTCGACGGCTAGGACAAGGTTTCTAGCAATGGGTGTAGAAAACCCCATAGCTAATGGCTACATAAAAGAGATTCTCTCAAAAATGATAGGCCTAATTAAGAAGGCGAAACTAGAGAGCGTTCTCCAAGGAAAAAGGGGATCACAATAGATCTGCAAAGGTCGCGGTGAATCCGGTTCGCATGCCACCCCATTCCTAACCTAACCTAGTTGAGGTAACTTAATACAGGCTACTTAACATTCGCAATATTGTTACAGTCTGGTTTTCTTCCCTTCCGTGATATTGTTTCTACTCTATACAGGGCCAAATGTGGATAATTACGTAAATTTATCGGATGGCCCGTTTACTGTGACGCGTAGTTTAGTGCCCAATAATTCTTGTTTTAACAGTTTTATATGAGCCAATACTGCTTATTATACCAAAAAACGTTAATCATATTTATGAACTAACATTTAGCATTTTCAGGTACTCAACTACTCGTATATCACCGGGAGTAGAAGCGGAGTGGAGCACTGATGATCACCAAAGCAGCAGAGAAACCTGTTCGACTGAAGATGGTGATGCAGAGGTGGAAGATAACGAAAAATCGTTCTGGTTTTGTTTCTGTAATGTGTGTCGTGAATTTTTCGATACTAAGGAACTACTACGGGCCCATAAAATGGAGGTGCATTGCGATCAAACGCTGTTCCCTCATAGTGACGAGACACAAAATGATAATATCGAACGATTGAATGAACATAAAATACAACTGAAGGAGCAGAACTTAGTGCCATGCATTATTTGTCAAAAAGAATATACTTGTCCCAATGACTTACTTAGGCACCAAGCGTTGAGTCACTCCCTAATAGTTAAGATAGCTACGTTGAAGAATCAGTGTCCTTTTTGCAGAGAGATTTGCAGTTCGCGTCAGACACTAACCGACCACATGCAAATCCATGAAAACAGAACGAACGACAATCGCTATTGCTGTCAATCATGTGGTAAAAGTTTTGATTTAGAGTGCCAGCTAATTGCTCACGCAGAAAGTCACACAGGCGATATACCAATCAATTGCAAGTACTGCCCAAAATTATTTACTCAGCGCTCTGATCTCATGATACAAGAGAGAATCCACAAAAGTACACAAAAGTCTTTCGGTTGCAAACTTTGTAATAAATATTTTAGCAGTATAACGGATCCCACTTCTCACATCTCGCTTCATAAAGAGCAACCAATATTTAAATGCGGGTATTGCTTTAAGACTTTTTCTCAAGAATGTAATCTGCCGCAGCATGAAAAAACTCATTTAACAGAAAAGTCTGACGTACACGCCGTACGTACGGAGCGGCAACACATTCAATTTGACAAAATACGTATGGATTGCAACGTTTGTGGTAAGGATTATCTGAACAAACTAGAACTTATCAGACACGTACGGCAACATACAGATGAGAAGCTTCGCAAACATAAAATATCTGGTAAAAGATTCGTTTCAAAATACCACTTAAACAGTCACAGTCGAACTCATAGAGCTGAGAAGTCTTACGAATGTGAAGTATGTGGCAAAAGATTTTCTCAGAAAGGGCACTTAATTAGTCACGGTAGAATTCATACAGGTGAGAAGCCTTTCGAATGTAAAGTATGTGGCAAAAGGTTTTCTCAGAAGGGCTACTTAAACAGTCACAGTACAATTCATACAAGCGAGAAGCCTTACGAATGTAAAGTATGTGGCAAAAGGTTTTCTCAGAAGGGCTACTTAAACAGTCACAGTAAAATTCATACAGGGGAGAAGCCTTACGAATGTAAAGTATGTGGCAAAAGGTTTTCTCAGAAGGGCTACTTAAACAGTCACAGTAAAATTCATACAGGCGAGAAGCCTTACGAATGTAAAGTATGTGGCAAAACGTTTTCTCAGAAGGGCTACTTAAACAGTCACAGTAGAATTCATACAGGCGAGAAGCCTTACGAATGTAAAGTATGTGGCAAAGGGTTTTGTCAGAAGACCAACTTAATCCGTCACAGTAGAATTCATACAGGCGAGAAGCCTTACGAATGTAAAGTATGCGGCAGAAGATTTTCTTATAAATTGCACTTAAAGGGCCACAGTAGAATTCACACAGGCGAGAAGCCTTACGAATGTAAATTATGTGGCAAGAGATTTTCTCTGAAAAAGAACTTAAACAGGCACAGTAGAATTCACACAGGCGAGAAGCCTTACGAATGTAAAGTATGTGGCAAGAGATTTTCTGTGAAAGAGCACTTAAACAGGCACAGTAAAATTCATACAGACGAGAAGCCCTAGGTTGTCGATAAACTAGTATAGATATGTGTCAAACATGTTTTTTATAGGTACATGTCTGACATACTTGTCTGCCAACATGCTTTGATGAAGTGCAGCCGAACCAACCAACAGCGATGTACATATGTAGTACGTTTGCGACTTTTTCATCACACACTGGTAAACATCAATGCTCAAGCTTGTATAACATACTTGTATGAGACAGTTGTTTTCTAATCTTAACAAACGGAAAGTATGTGTCAAGAAATATTGTCAGAAACAGAACTGGCACAATAACTGTGGAACTCATACAAGTGAGAAGCCTTTGTGATAGAAAATTTTCTCGGAAACATTGTCGGAAGATTCATTCATATGGTACGACTCTATCTCACAAACACAACTTCAAAATGCATGCTGCTCATCATACAGATAGGAAGTCTTTTAAATGTAAACTGTGGCAGACCTTTTTATGAGAGATACAACTTTAAAAGTCACACTGTTACTCATACAGGTCAGCAGCCTTTCAAATTTAGAGAGTGCGATAAAAGAGATGTAGCTTGTGCAGACACATTAAAACTCATAAAGATGAAGCCTTGCGTGATAAAAAAATTACTGACACACACCAGTTAGACATGCATATTAAGCGAAGATATACCGTTAAAGCAGACTCATCTAAGTAAACGCCATTCCGTGGAGTGCATAAAAATTCAGAAAGTTAGATGTGTTGTGCTTTCTGATCAATGTTTATTTGACATGTTTACTAAATTTTCTGATTTATACCAGGTGCGCCATTAGTGTGTCCGCGGAGTTTGACTTAAGAACTAAGAAAGATAAGAAAGTGATACTCTCTAGCCGTATACACTATGCCACGGCGCTCATTGTAAAATTATTTAGAAATATGCAATACAATGTTACAAATTTCCGCAACCTCCATCAATTTTTTTAATTTAAATGGATTGCTATATTTTTTAGTAATTATTTTGATAGCCACCTAAATTACCTCCTTTGCAATGATATACAGTTGTGTGCACTTCTGACAACTAGTTTAGCTTATATTGGAATTTTTTCCATAAATGTTACATTTGGAGTATTTGACATTTTAAGACGTAGGCTGAAGATGTGTATCATGTATCGAGTTATTCTTTGGATATCAATTAGGGGACTAACGCTTTATACGTTTGTAAACTATGTATCGTAAAAACATATACAGGGTGTTAAATAAGTCGTGTCACAGTTAGCGAAATTCAAACGCTTTTTTATCATTTTTTTTAAATAGAACCAATGTTTTTCAATATCGTTACCAAATTCCATGTAAAATTACCAAAATGAATTCCATATCTCTTTGTATGGACTGTCTTACGTTTTCACTTATATTGTTTGCGTTCAGGTGAAGAAACGCATTTGTTATACGTTGCTTCATGTCTTTTGTGGTTAAGGGGGGTGTCATGTAAACGATGTAGTTTTTATTGTGGGCCACAGAAAAAAGTCGCAAGGTGTAAGATCTGGTGATCGTGGTGGCCAGTTTATTGGACCTTCTCTTCCAATCCACCTATTAGGAAATACCCAATCTAGGTACGCTCTTGCAGTAGCTCCGTAATGTGCGGGAGCATCATCGTGTTGATACCACAATCTGTCTATGAAATTACCTGGAAGATCTTCAAGTAATGTTGGTAAAGTATTTTCTAAGAAATCTTTATAAATTTTACAATTTAACGTAGTGTAACGTTAGTGTTTCCTAAGATTAACACTCCATTTGTGCTGATACAAAATTGGTTGCACAAAATGAGGGTTACTCGTGTGATAGTAGTGTGAATTTTTTCTGTTGAATTTATTATTCCAGCATAAGCAAATGTTGCCTCATCTGTAAAAAGCACATAGTCTAGGAAATTTTGATCGTGACTTAAGTGTAAAAGCATTCATTCACAAGACATAAGTCTTTTTTCAAAATCGTTTTGCAATAAACCTTGGTGAATACTAACTTTATAAGGGTGAAACTTATGTTTTTTTTATAATTCTTCTCGTACTAGTAGTTGTAATTTCATGTTGTTTCGAAATTGTCCTTGTACAAACGTGCAGATTTTCTATAATAGATTGAATGACTGTCACTTCATTATCTTCTGTCACCATGGTTGTTGTCCTTTCGTGTTTGAACTAATTCACTGAACAGGACCGAAGGAACCTTACCAACAAACTGTCAAAGCTCAAAGCAAGACGTAATAACAAATAATCAATAACTAAATAACTCGAATTGCAACAAGCAAGTAGTGGTAAAATTCTAAGAAATATAAAAAGGCAATCATAGGAAACAGAAATTACAAAGAACCGACTTGTAGAGATTTTCAACAGACGTTTGACGTTTCGTTAAACTATGACATTTTGTTTGAAAATCATGGCTATCTAGGGGTATCCCGCGTATTGAATAGCATTAAAGATATTTCTAACAAAAGTTTAATATCTATAGAATTTTGGCAAATGTTACACGACATTTTTAACACCCTATATATAGTTTATATTATACCATCTATAGAAACATGTAAAGTGCTTGTCTTCATCTTCAATGTACGTCTTAAAATGTCAGATGCAGCATCGGTAAAGTTTTTGAAAAAAAAATCAATAGCGGTTAAACAAGTTATCGGAAGTGCACATAACTATATAGCATTGCAAATGTAATTGAGGTGACTATAGAAATAGTTACAAAAAAATATAGCAATCCATTTAAATTAAAAGAAATTGAGAGATAATTTTATAAAAAGCACAGTAATGTACTGTATATGCACAAAAAATTTTTATTTTCCTGTCTTTGTTAGTTTTCAGACCAAACTCCGCGGACACCCCAACGGCGCACCCGGTATGCAGAATAGTTGTTTTCACTGTGCTTCATTTCTTACATATGTACATTAAAGATATCATAATCTTAAATTGGGTTAAGTGGTTATATTTAATTATATAGAATTTGTTTGCTTGTATTAAACTGTTGTAAGAATTAGTATTCCAAATGCTTGTGTATTATTTATTATGTGAGTTCGTAATGATCATTCCGAAAACATAACAGATCGATTGGGCGAATTGATTTAGAAAAGCAATGGCACTAATTACTAATTAAAATGGTGATGGAATAGAAGAAAGTAATAAAATGTTTAAATAATAATAGTAATAATAAAAATAATAATAATATACAGTGTGCCCACCTAGTACGCGGAAGTCCAATATCTTGGTTGATAAGAGAGATAATTGAAACTGAAACTCTTCTTATTTCACGTGTCTAGTTTTCTCAAGATTTACAAACCTAAAATAATGCCGATTATACACTCTGTATAATCCCCTTTCGTCTGCACAGACAGCAACTTTGTTTTTTTAAATACAAACCCATATTTTTTATCATTTATTTTGAATATACGTGAAAAATAGAAGGGATTTTATGTATAGTATTCATATGAAAAAACTGACGGTCTTTGAGATATTTGGCTTACTATGTTTTTCTAGTCAATTTTTGTCAATCACAATACCGCATATTTTACGGTTACGATTATTAACAGAAAAGTTATTTTTAGATCAAATGTTAGACAATAGAGGTTCTTCAAATGACCTTGTAAGAAACTTACCTACAGTATAAAGGGTGCCCAGAAGATGTCAAATCTGACGAAGCAAAATATGAAAAATCTCCGTTAATTCAAATAGAACACCCTGTATATTATTGATCAGTAAAACGCAGAATTAAATATTCTACAACTTTGCTATAGCATTCCCTATACCTTCGGCATTACCAAATCACAAATTAAGAGGTCCATCTACGAATGGTCACAAAACAAGTCCAAGGAATGGTGGGAAAGATCGCCAGGACAAAGACAGGCTAAGGAGTTCCTAAGGGAACAGAGGCCTAAGTTTACTGAAGACCTACTGAGGAAAGACAGGAAGACTGTCAAAATGATAGTAAGTCTGATGACCGGTCATTGCAGACTGAATAGGCATATGTTTAACATAGGCCTGGCAGAAAATGCTCTCTGCAGATTCTGTCAAGAGGAAGAAGAAACCCCAGTTCATGTTTTGTGCCACTGTGACGGCCTAGCTAGGACAAGGTTTCTAGTAATGGGGGTAGAGAACCCCACAGCCAACGGCTACACAAAAGAGCCGCTCTCAAAAATGATAAGTCTAATTAAGAAGGCGAAACTAGAGAGCGTTCTCTAAGATAAAGGGAAGCACAATAGACCTGTAAAGGTCGCGGTGAAACAGGCCCGCATGCCACCCCACTCCTAACCTAACCTAACCTCCCTATACCTAAGTTCAACATTTTAGGTAAAAAACGCAGTATTATTGTAAAAAGTAACTAAATTTATGCATTACTTCAAATTTACTCCATTAAAAAAAAACTTCATAAATTAAAAATACAATTAAAAAACTGTTAAAAGTGTTCCCTGTGCAAAAAATCCAACCAGTTGATAATAAGTTTCATTATCATTAGGTGCTTATGTATAATATAATTACCCTTTATCCATTTTGCAGTAGTTCTTTTATTGATGTAGGCTTGTTTCTACAGAAACTCAAACATCTTTGCATTACTATTTGTTGTGAAATTGTATTGAGCGCGAATATTTTTGTACGCCACTCAAGTAAGTATTATAAATTTAATAAAAACCCAAAAAAAATCAAGAGATTGTTTGAAGAAACGAATGTTGGACATCGTTCTTTTCTCAACAAACGCAATTTAACTATAAAATTTGAATGTTTCGGAAAAATTAGTTACATATACTGCTAATAAACAATCCCCCAGATATTAATAATCGACACTAGATTCAGCATGATGATGCTCTTTTACATGGCACATTATTGGCAATCTTTTTCATGAATTTGATATTTACTCTTCACAATAATTACTATTTCAGGTTAGGCAACATTAAAATGCCACATATCGAAGTAGATGTTTATCGCAACATAGCAAATGTGAACAAATGTGACAAGAAAATTCCAAAATAGGATTATTTTATGCTCAGAAAACATTGCTGGATATTTAAAACGATCTCTTGAATTTGTTTGGGTTTTTATTAAGTTTATAATAATAACCTGAATGGCCTACAGAAATATTCGCGTTCAATGTGATTTCACAACAAATAGTAATGCAAAGACGTTTCAGTTTCTGTAGAAACAAGCCTATATCAATAAAAGAACTACTGCAAGATGGATAAAGATATTATACATAAGAACCTAATGATAATAAAACTTATTTTTAAATTGTTGGATTATTTTTTGCACAGGGGAAACTTTGAACAATTTTTTAATTGTACTTTTAATTTTTAAAGTTCTTTGTTTTTTTTTTAGTGGAGTAAATTTGAAGTAATATATAAATTTACTCACATTTTACTATAATACTGCGTTTTTTACCTAAAATATTGAACTTAAGTATACAACGTTGTAGAATATTTAATCCTGCGTTTTACTGATCAATAATATACAGACTGTTCCATTTGAATAGGTCAGTTTCTGACATACTGTTTTAAAGAACCATTATTGCCTAACATTTGGTCTAAAAATAGCTGTTCTGTTAATTACTGTAACCGTAAAATTTGCGATATTATAATTAACAAAAATTGACTAGAAAAACATAGTAAGCCAAATATCTCAAAGACCGTCAGTTTTTTCATATGAATACCATACATAAAGTCCCTTTTATTTTTCACGTATGCTCAAAATAAATGATAAAAAGTATATGTTTGTATTAAAAAAAAAAAAAGTCGCTGTCTGTGCAGAGGAAATTGAACACTCTGTATAATCGGCATTGTTTTAGGTATGTAAATCCTGAGAAAATTAGACACGTGAAATAATTAGAGTTTCAATTATCTCTCTTGTCAACCAAGATATTGGACTTCCGCGTACTAGGGGGCACCCTGTATATGTATTTCGCTATTGTCCACAATATGCGGTATTAGCTTTATCAATATACATCGTGTATAAAACTAATTTACAGTTTTAGAATTTCTAGTCGACATTGTTGGATACAGATCTCTATTTTTTTTTAACGTGGGACTATTTGTATACGCAAATACAAGCAACTCATGTATGGACAAGCAGGGAGGTGGGAGAACGCCCAGTTTTTGGAACAACAGCTTACATGTAGTTTGAACGGGCTGCTTAAGAATTGCGCGAACAATACATTTTTGGCTACGAAATAAATTAATAAAATTTGCTGCATAGCCCCAAAATATTAAGCCATATCCATTCGGGAATATACGTGCACCTACACCACACACCACTCAAACCCTTATGCGACATAGTATACTAAAGATAATCAAAAAAAGTAGTCTTAGTTTTATTTTAATTTTCTGAGCAGGCCAGTCCATTTTTAGAATTCCAACTTCTACTTGTTACAATCCTTGACGTGTGTGGCCGTGCATGATCCTGTATTAGCACTAAACCATAAACATCGTCAACTAATCCAGCATAAAGCATCACATGCTCTACGTTTCTCTTAACCTTCATAGAAGGGTGACTCCCGTTCGGTGAAGTAGCCGAAGCTTTCGAGCATTCTAACGGTTTGCTTTGGATCCCTCAACACAAAAATCGTAACGCGATTTTCTTTGGATGAAGTCCCAGACCGCTCACGTACATATATCACTATCTCCACGGCTATACAATAATTTTTATCAATTGTTATGAACTGCACTGTAGTCTTCGAAGACCTGTGTTATATCAAGTTTCTAACTTATTACATATCTATATACACACATCATGCATGTAACTCGTCAAAAGCGGTTAAATAACTACTCCGACGTAGGGATGAGAGACCGTTCTTCATTTCAACTTTATTGTGTACACGAATTTTGTGGAATATTTTGCCTTGCAAACCACTCTTCCTAAAACTAACCTTCAAAAAAATTAACTGTACCTACTATTTTAAAGCATTAACCTAACTCTACTCTACCATTGTGTATCCCTTTTATATCGTGTGATATATCCTACGCAGAAATGATAAGTGCGGAATCTGCGACATATACATTTTGGTACGGTGGAAAGAGCAGTTGCAGTTGCTTACGAGGTGTGTTATATAACTAGTGTTAACGAGTATTTCGGAATATTATGACAGTTTGGTTTTTTCCGTTCAGTGATTTCACTTTTACTGTTTACACAGCCAAGTGCGGATATTTATACAAATTTATCGAGTGACCCGTTTTCCCTGACGCGCGTGTTAATAGTTTTATATGAGCAAGTTCACTTAATTATATTAAAAAACATATTCAGGAACTAACATTTAGTATTTTCAGGTACTCAGCTATATCACAAGGAGTAGAACCGGAGTGGAGCATTGATGATCACAAAACTAGCAGAGAAACGAGTTGGACCGAAGATAGTGATTCAGAGGTGGAAGATAACGAAAAATCGTTCTGGTTTTGTTTCTGTAATGTGTGTCGTGAATTTTTCGATACTAAGGAACTACTACGGGCGCATAAAATGGTGGTGCATTGCTATGAAAGTCTGTTCACTGATACGGATGATGAGAAACAAAATGATAATACCGAATGTTTGAATGAACACGGAGCACAACAGAAGGAGCAGAACTCCGTGTCATGCGTTATTTGTCAAAAAGAATACACTTGTCCGAAAGACTTACTTAGGCACCAAGAGTTGAGTCATTCCCTAACAATTAATATAGCTTTGTTGAAGAATCAGTGTCCTTTGTGCAAGGAGATTTGCAGTTCGCGTCAGATACTAACCGACCACATGCAAATCCATGAAAACAGAACGAACGGCAATCGCTATTGCTGTCAATCGTGTGATGGAAGTTTTAATTTAGAGTGCCAACTAATCGCTCACGCAGAAAGTCATATAAGCGACACACCAATCAATTGCAAGTACTGCCAAAAATTATTTACTCAGCGCTCCGACCTCATGATACACGAGACAATCCACACAAATACAGAGTGTTTCGGTTGCGTACTCTGTAATAAATATTTTAACAGTATATCGGACCTCACTTCTCACATCTCGATTCATATAGAGCATCCAGTATTTAAATGCGAGTATTGCTTTAAGACTTTTTCTCAAGAATGTAATTTGTTGCAGCATGAAAAAACTCATGTAACAGAGAAGTCTGACGTACTTACGAAACGGCAACGTATTGAAATCGACAAAATACGTATAGACTGCAAAGTTTGTGGTAAAGATTTTCCGAACAAACTAGAACTTATCAGACACGTACGGCAACATACAGATGAGAAGCTTTGCAAACATAAAATATGTGGTAAAAAATTCACTTTAAAATACCAGTTAAACAATGACAGTAGAACTCATAAAGCTGACAAGTCTTACAAATGTAAAGTATGTGGCAAAAGATTTTCTCACAAAGGGAACTTCAACAACCACAGTAGAATTCATACGGGCGAGAAGCCTTACGAATGTAAAGTATGTGGTAAGGGATTTTCTCAGAGAGCGCACTTAGACACTCACAGTAGAACCCATACAGGCGAGAGGCCTTACGAATGTAAAGTATGTGGCAAAAGATTTTCTCAGAAAGGGTACGTAGACAGTCACAGTAGAATTCATACAGGCGAGAAGCCTTACGAATGTAAAGTATGTGGCAAAAGATTTTCCCAGAGATGGATCTTAAACAATCACAGTAGAATTCATACGGGCGAGAAGCCTTACGAATGTAAAGTATGTGGCAAGTTATTTTCTCAGAGAGTGAACTTAAATAATCACAGTAGAATTCATACAGGCGAGAGGCCTTACGAATGTAAAGTATGTGGCAAAAGATTTTCTCACAAAGGGCACTTAGATAGTCACAGTAGAATTCATACCGGCGAGAAGCCTTACGAATGCAAAGTATGTGGCAAGAACTTTTCTCAGAAAGGGACTTTGAATTCGCACAGTACAATTCATACAGACGAGAACCCTTAGGATGTCGACAAACAGGCATACATACGTCAAACATGTGTGACGTACTTGTATGCCAATATGCTTTGATGAATTTCAGCCGAACAGCGACGAACGTTTCTGACTTTTCGATCACACACTGGTAAACATCAACACCCAAGAATGTATGTATAACATATTTGTATGACTTTATTTGTTTTTTATATGTGGCCACGTTTAACAAATGCAAGGGACACTCAAAGAAAGAAGAACTGGGACAGTTACGATACATGTATAAACACTTGTTTCACAAATGTACGATGTAGTGACTTTTACTGTTACTTGTTTAGAGGTGGCGTGGCATGGTATAAAAGCAATTTGTAAATCTGTAGTTTGTATATTACATATACACATTTGTTCATCTCAGAGCGGGCCATGAGAAGTTACACTAGACGCATAGAATGCAGTGCGATGTGGCAACGCGTAGGCATGCGGCACGCAAGATCGCTCGTCGATCACGAGTCATTTAGTGTTCATCTATGCATCCGTAAAGGTGGTTATCATGTCGGTTTATACAACCGCAGAGAAGGTACAAATCATTTCGTGGTATTTTGCTGGCAATTCCAGCCGTACCACGGCAGATTTATTTACTTTTATCTTTTAAGAATCGTTTTTATTTTATTATTACTTAGAATTACTTTTCCGTTTGCTAATGAACTAATGTGTATACACATTAGTTCACCTCAGAGCGGGCCATAGCAGTGTGAATTGCAACAGCGTATTCCCCCCTTCGCGTTGTAGCTTGCGTCAGGCGTCGACACTCATGCATACACAATTCAGTTGAATTTAAATCGAGCAAGAGTATGGTCGGTAGCGCATATCCGTTCTGTATGCGTAATTTGCCCATATGTTCAGATTTCGTTAGAAACGATAGTAGTTATATCTCCAAAGAATTATTATTTTTGTATTCATAGCTGCTACGCAAACTGAAAAGTAATTCTAAGTAATAATAAAATAAAAACGATTCGTAAAAGATAAAAGTAAATAAATCTGCAAAATAACTTTAAATTTTAACAATGTCACTTTATCAAGGATTCGAAAATACCGCCCTCTTCTACAAAACAATAGCCGAGCCTATTGTAAAACTCCCGCCGCACTCCCTCGAGATTTCTAGGGGTTATTGTCGCGAAAATTCTTAACAGTTCTACTTGCAACTGTTGTAAGTTCGGTATTGTTGCAAAACTGTAAAGACTTTCCTTGACATAACCCCACAGAAAAAAATCGCAGGGATTGAGGTCGGGTGATCGAGGTGGCCATATTATCGTACCCTTCCCGGAAATAACACGATTAGGAAAAGTGTTTTCTAGAAACTCTCTTACTAATCTGCTGTTATGCGCGGGACAACCGTCTTGCATAAACCAAATTGCATCAAAATCGACGTAAGTTGACGGACAGCAGGAATAATTCATGTTCGCAGCAAATCTAAATATTTTACTCCATTCAAATTGCCATCGATAACAAATGGCCCTATAATGTTATCACCTAAGATACCCGCCCAAACGTTAAGTTTTTCGGGATACTGAGTTTTAACATTACGGACTAGATGTTGATTCTTCCGAGACCAATATCGCACGACTGCGGGATTATGCTTGCCATGACGTGGAAAAGAACACTCGTCGGTAAACAGAATATTTTGTATAAAATATTCGTCCCTATTAGCCTTTTCCATCATGGACTCACAAAATTCCATTCTTGCAATATTGTCCTCGGGAAAAATCTCCTGGCACTTTTGAACTTTGTAACTTTTATATTTGTTGCGTTTAAGAATTCGCCTTACTGTACTTCTACTGACACCGATTTCGTCTGCAATTTGCCGTGTACGCCTAAGGTCGCCCATTTCAACCAACGAACAAACCCTCACGTCTCTCTCCTCCCGCTCGGAGGGTATGAGAGGGATATGAGGCTATTCGTTGATTTGTTGGCACTTATGGAAATCCCCGACACAGCCATATTTCCTAAATGCATTTACGATCCTGTCAATCGTCGAATGCGAAGGAATAGGGCGATTCACGTACACAACAGCAAATAAATCGGCCGTGGTACGGCTGGAATTGCCAGCAAAATACCACGAAATGATTTGTAACTTCTCTGCGGTTGTATAAACTGACATGATAACCACCTTTACGGATGCATAGACGAACACTAAATGACTCGTGATCGACGAGCGATCTTGCGTGGCGCATGCCTACGCGTTGCCACATCGCACTGCATTCTATGCGTCTAGTGTAACTTCCCATGCCCCGCTCTGAGGTGAACAAATGTGTATAAGTATACATACATACATAGTGATTAGTGTAATCTTTTTTTTTCTGTGTAGCGGTTAAGTTGATCAGCGTTGCTGGACTTCACCTCTTGTATTCTGTACAATAAAGATTATTTATTATTATTATTATTATACCCCCGCATGGCAAGAGTAAGACAGTAGATATTGGTACGCCCCTTCCCGCGCTTCCTGAGTATGTCTATCCGACACCGACATTAATATACAATATTACCTTTCAAATTTATTTACCTGCTTCTCTTGGTAAAGACATCGTCCTTAAATTAAAATATAGGAATCTACGAATTGAATATACTGCCTTTGCATGCGTTATATACATAAGTATATTTGCAATTTATGTATTTCGAAAGGAAATAAACTACGGTTGTAGTAGATGCCTCATACGTCTTTCAAGTATATAAGTTTAATAAAAAAAGAAAAAATTCTTAGTCGTATTGGTAGACTTAACAGATAGATTTATTTTTACACTCGAGAGCTTTTTATTTGTCAATTACTAAGAAATTATACAACTAAGATAATAGTATATTATATACTAAGGTTGAGAAGGTAACTATTATTGCCCGAGTGGCGAGGCTAAATCCCGATTCGCGCAGCGCCCAGGGATTTAAAGCCTCTCTGCATCATCGTTTCTTTAGGGCGTTTTGGTTTATAATTAGTTATAATTTCGCTAATTCTCTTCTCAACCCCGGTTTACTTACGTCGTTGATTGAAGGAATACATAAAGATGCGCAACCTATGACAGTTGACAGAAATCTCAGATCCCTTAAATGGAGATTTGCATTTAAGGGATCTGAGATTTCTGTCAACTGTCATAGGTTGCGCATCTTACGCTTACGTCTATAAAAAAAGTCCATTCACTTTAAGAGTGCAGTAGTTGGCGCCACAATCGGCATTGGTTTTATACTATAGAATTTAAATATACCGCTCAATTCAAAATCGACATTGACGTAGGTTAACCCTCAAATGCGGTAAATATACATATATATTACAACGTATGTATATTTTAGCTAATAATGTCTATATAACATTATGAATCAATACACTTCTATTTTATTAAGTTTTGTTAAACTTTTTTACAGCTTCTTACAGACAATTAATGATAAGATTTATAACGTGCCATCGAAAAAAAAACATTATGTTGTGTAGGCTATGTAAATATGTTTGATCGTTGCTTTAGCCACTACCACATAATGACATTTATTTTTTGACATTTTATTGTAACCAAAGTTTATAACCTCGAAATGATACTGCAATATAAACAGAAATAAATAATTCATTTAGTATTGACGAGATAGGATAGATTGACTTTTACGGGGAAGACTATCGCAGTCAGTGGTGGTTGAAATGTGTTAATAAGAACGATTTATTGTCAAAAACATCATGTTTGCGAAGCACTGCGCATTTTAAAAAGGAAAAAATAACGTGAAAAGATATGAAAACTAACCTAAAAATATGAAGCTGTTCGAAAACACAATGATACCATCACGTATGCAAAATATAACCGTAACGATAAAGCCGATTTATCAATGAAAACAGTAAGTTATTAATACAATACACAAATATGGAAGCATCTAAAACAGAGCTATCGTAATTTTTTGCTTTAAGGTAAATGTGTTGGTTCTGAAAAGAACCAATATTGAATAGATTAGAAAATCAGTCGTTTTTTATTGGGTAGATAAATCAGTTCTCGTCATCAGTTATCTCCTCCGCATGAATAGGTTGTGTCGGTTTTCGGGGATCATATAATTCTACATACATAAAACTATAAAAAATGTTGAAAATGTTGCCCATTTAGATAACCCAATTCTTCTTCGTAACCCATCAAAAACTTTATGCCACATTTGCGGTGAGTTATTAATCTCTTCACACTTTTCTCTTATGCGATTTTTAAGCTCTCCCCGGTTATGTATTGGCGTTGTATAAATGGAATTTTTGATGTATGGCCATACAAAAAAATCGCATATGTTTAAATCATGCAAGACCTATTTGCATATGGGATTTCAGTGTTCCTACTTATTATTCTATCAAAAAATTCTCTCAAGTATTGAAGAGTTTCTATGGTCGTACGTGCTGTTGCACCATCTTGCTGGAAATACCCACTCTGTAATTCTTCATCATTCAGTTGATTTATAAATGGGCCAAGTATTTCATCGCGATATCGTGCAGCAGTAAGTGTACCTTCAAACAAAAAAAATAGGACCCGCTAATCTTCTTCGACAAATTCCAATCCAAACATGCAGCAATGATTTTTCAACAAAAAAGTGAGGATTTCTCGATGACCACAACCTCATATTCTGTAAATTTACATATCCGGAAGATAAAACCAAACTTCATCGGAGAAAAAAAGCATGTTAAGGATATCCTCATTGTTGAAATTATTTTGGAACCATTGACAAAATTGCAAAAATGCAAAATGTCTTGGAAAAATGTCTTGGATAATCCGCTTGAAGAAGCTCATGAAAACATTGCAGCTTGTATGCATGACAGTGTAAACTTTTCTTTAGAATATGTTGGCATGGCCATAGGACAGATTTGTCTGTTTCGTCATTGCTGAAATCGACTTTTTTGGATTTTCATCAATAATTATTGATAAAAAATGAAAATATTGGAGTGATTCAGCATATTATAATATGCCGAATCACTCCAATATTTTCAGTTGCATGTTTTGATGGCTGTCCCTACCAGTTTTTCGACCAACGTCACCAGTCTCCCTGAATAACTGCACAGATCCTGCCAAAACATTGTAAAAACTATTGTAATCAAATACTAATTCAGGATATTCTTCACGAAGGTCGGCCATGCATTCTGGAATTGAATATTGCCACTCGCCATTTACTTTCTCACCTGTAGGGAAGTAGCATTCGATCATTTTAGCTTTCTGCTTTGTGTTGAATACAATTTTTTCAATTTAATGTACCTAATTTAATAAACTCATTTACATAGCCTACTCTAATTATGATTTTTTTCGATGTGTCTATATTTAAAACGTAAAATTTCGTGTTCGTAAAATATATTATTCAGACTATGTATAGAAATTGTATATAAGATGTATGACTATGTTATATTTATTAATATTTAAGTGTAGAAACACAATAATTGTATAGACAATGTATTTTTTTAGTTTATTGTATATAAGAAGAAATATTTTTAAATATTTATATGATCACTAAACACTTTAACCCACTGAACACCAAACAAGTTCTCTTTGCAAGTCCGAGTCGCAGTCAATGGAATTGAAGCTGACTTTGAATTGTTCTGCTTCTGCTGCAAATATAAATTATATGCCATTTGCCTCTGCCTACTACTTGTTGTACTATGTTTTCCTGAAGGATTTTTTGAGGATCCTTCAAGTGGATCATGTACTGCTTCTTCAACCATAGTAAAATTACAATGTCGTATATGTCAATAATATTACATGGATACGGATAATAATAATAATAATAATGAATTTGCAAGTAATACTGAAAAGAACTTTACCTTTATTGCAAGGTACTTGCAAAATATGAAAATACAAAGAAGAACGTAATAAAATAACACAATACAGCAAATATATACGAAGAAAAGAGCATAAACAAATTTGACGTATCGCTTTTAACCTCTGCATACGTCTAAGAACGGTATTTTACATAGTGTGTACGCGCCTCGATAATTGACCAAACAGAAGCCGCGAAACAAGGTCCTATCTTTTCTAACTCTGCACACTTAAACTGAATGATGTATAGATGGTTTTCTGTATTATATCATTAAAAACACCTCGTCTGGCACAATATGGATGTCGGCCTTAAGAACGTGTTCACTGACTGCTGGCTTTTAACAACTTCAGATTACGTCCGCTGTCAATGAATCCTTGTATAGGATGACCATTTATAGTTAAGAATATATTATCACGAAGAGGACTGCCATCTCCCTAACATGCTTCGTATGTTCGCCAATTTTCTTCATTTCGTGTAGTTGCTGTGCCTGTTTGCTTGCAATGTGACCAAAATCATTTCAATTTCCTTCATGCTGAACAAATATTGAGGAAAAGTAACATCGATTTTCTTTTTACGTGTTGACAGGAGCATATACAATATAGCACTATTTACTATTAACGACTTTTCCAAATTCTTGCTATACTTATACGTTTTTACATTCCGTATTTCAGTATACACAAAAACTACGCATTAAAGACTGAAAGTTCTATTACATTTGATTGCACAACATAAATGTATTTCATATACATGTCTTATCATCAAAACGTCTTTTTTCTCTAATAATTGTCACTATCAATACACCTGTCATTCCATACGGGTAGTATATCTCTTTCCCAAAGTGTGTAAAAAAGGAAGTGAACTTTTTATGGTTATGTTTGCGTTGACAAAACAAATCCGGCGCGCAGCACTCCCGACCAACTGTTAATAAATTAAAACTCTGTAATACCCACAATGCTTGTACATTACTACCATAGCATTACACTGTGGCATTACTACATTTGTCGTAGATGTATTCTTACAACTTTGAGCCAATAAAGAGAAGTACCATTAACTCGTCACTAAACGCGCGATTTACAAATAATCGGTTTTATCTTTCTTAACATTAAAATTATTTATTAACACATTAAAAAAAACGGGACGGCCCCATTGTTTCAGTTTTTACGTCTAAACTTAACTCCATAAGCCCATCAGTATAATTTTAACAAAAGCTTTATTTATTAATCGTGTATACTGTATGTACGGTAGGAACTTAAAATTGTTCGTATGTATTACAATATACAAACTGCAAATACATGCAACGGAGAGGAGTTCACTCGCTTCACGCTAAAAGTTGAGTTCGCAAATTCTTATATTTTAATTCATGGAATGTGTATTTACAAAGAGTACTTAGTAGGTAAATAAAATTACAAGGTCGTATCGTATACTACTGTCGATGCGATTGATAAAGAGGGTTAGGTATTGCGTGGTGGGATGTGTCAATATTTACTGCTTTACTCTTGCCGTGCGGTTGTACCGTAACTGTTCCAGTTCTCTTTCTTTGAGTGTCCGTGGCAAGGGATATTCTAAGAAACAGAACTTGGTCAATCACTGTAGAACACATAAAGGTGAGAAAGTTTGCGAATGCGAAGTATGTGATAAAGATTTTTTTGGAATACATTTTCTGAAGATTCATAGTACTTAGAAGTCATACAGGTAAGGAGTTTTATAAATGTGATGTATGTAGCAGACTCTTATATGAAAGATATAAATTAAAAAGTCACACTAACCCATATGAGTCAGAAGCCCTTCAGAGCTAACGAGTGCGATGGAGGATTTACTCAATCATGCATTCTACTAAAATTTGAACTTCCTCTTCCAGACTAAATCGTTGTTTTCACTTGGACTCATTTCTGATACTCTACTATAAAGCTATCATAATCTTAAATTAAGTTTAGTTTTTACATCTAATTATATAGAGTTAGTTTGATTGTATTAAACTGTTGTAATAATTACCATTACAAATGATTGTGTATTATTTATTATGCCAGTTCGTAACAGTCATCCCCGAAATCATAACAGGTCGATGCAACGATCTAATGGGACGAATTTATTTACAAAATCAATGGCCCTTATTAACTAATTCTCTAATCATGCCTAATTTTGGAGAACAAATGATCATGGAATCAAAGAAGGTAATAAAATGTTTAAATGTTGTTTGTTTAAAATATTATTCATATTGTAATGAATAACCACATGTGTTAAGAGATCATCATTATGCATAGCGATGTTTAATAATAATAATAATAATTTATTTGTTATCGATCACAACGGTCATTCGAAAGAACAGTGACACAACTCAAATACAACTACATATGTTGAACTTTTGTTAAATCGATACATTATGAGTACTCAAAAAACTCAAGTGATCCTCAATGATTACAGTTTATGAATGCAAAAGTTAGAATTTAATCCTAAAATCAATAAAAAAGAGGTAGTAATAATTTAAAATGCGTCTCTTGAAAATCGTGGATTTTTGAGTTGTGTCACTGTTCTTTCGAATGACCGACAAGGTGACATAAGACAATTGTCAAAAAATCTATAAAATATTACCATAATGTCAACTATATAAAACTAACCAAATATTTTCAAAAACAATACATTAATTGATCAGTCGCATAAGTACTCATTGATATTATGGAAGCACTTCTCAATTAGATATGTTCTAATTGTTGTAAAATATCGATTTGTATCCGATGTATTTCTTATGTTCTCCGGCATAGTAACACGCCTTTTCATACGTGGTTGTGGCGTGTCTAGGAATAGATAGTTTAACAGTGTTTCTTGTCTTTAATGCCGAATATGTATCAGCATTTTTTAGATGAGCTTTTGTTTTCTTGAGGTGACTTAATACAGTCTACATAACATTCGCATTATTATGACAGTCTAGGTTTTTTCTCTTCCGTGATTTTGTTTCTAGTTTCTACAGGCCCAAATGTGGATAATTAAGGTAATTTATCGGGAGGTCTATTTTCTTTGACGAGCAGTCTAGTACCCATTAATTCTTGTTTTAATACTTTTATATGAGCCAACCCTGCTAATTATACTAATAAACGTTAATGATATTTAGGAACTAATATTTAGTATTTTCAGATACTCAACTGTATCACCAAGAGTAGAAGCGAAATGGGGCATTGACCAAAGCAGCAGAGAAACCTGTTCGACTGAAGATAGTAATGCAGAAGTGGAAGATAACGACAAATCGTTCTGGTTTTGCTTCTGTAATGTGTGTCGTGAATTTTTCGATACTAAGGAACTACTTCGGGCGCATAAAATAGAGGTACATTGCGACCAAAGGCTGTTCACTGATAAGGGTGATGAGAAAGAAAATAATGATACCGAACGTATGAATGAACATATAACACAACTAAAGGAGCAGAACTTAGTGTCATGCATTGTTTGTCAAAAAGAATACACTTGTCCCAATGACTTACTTAGGCACCAAGCGTTGCACAGAGATTTTCAGTTCGCGTCAGACACTCACCGACCACATGCAAATCCATGAAAACGAACGACAATCGCTATTGCTGTCAATCATGTGATAAAAGTTTTGATTTAGAGTGCCAGCTAATTGCTCACGCAGAAAGTCATATAGGCGACACGCCAATCAATTGCAAATACTGCCAAAAATTATTTACTCAGCGCTCTGACCTCATGATACACGAGCCAATACACAGAAATACAGAGTGTTTCGGTTGCGAAGTTTGTAATAAATATTTTAGCAGTATAACCGATCTCACTTCTCACATCTCGATTCATAAAGAGCATCCAGTATTTAAATGCGGATATTGCTTTAAGACTTTTTCTCAGGAATGTAATCTGCTGCAGCATGAAGGAACTCATTTAATAGACAAGATTGACGTACACAACGTATTTACGAAACCGCAACATATTCAAACCGACAAAATACTTATGGATTGCAAGGTTTGTGGTAAGGATTTTCTGAACAAACTAGAATTTATAAGACACATACGGCACCATACAGATGAGAAGCCTTGCAGACATAAAATATCTAGTAAAAGATTCGCTTATATGCTTATATTCGCTTACTGTTTAATACCAATTAAACAGTCAGAGTCACACTCATAAAGCTGAAAAATCTTACAAATGTAAAGTATGCGACAAGAGATTTTCTCTGAAAGGAAACTTAAACAATCACGTTAGAATTCATTCAGGAGAGAAGCCTTACGAATGTAAAGTATGTAGCAAAGGATTTTCTCAGAAAGCGAGCTTAAACAGTCACAGTAGAATTCACACAGGCGACAAGTCTTACGAATGTAATGTATGTGGCAAAAGATTTTCTATGAAAGGGGCCTTAAACAGACACAGTAGAATTCATACAGGCGAGAAGCCTTACGAATGTAAAGTATGTGGCAAGAGATTTTCTATGAAAGGGAACTTAAACAAACACAGTAAAATTCATACAGGCGAGAAGCCTTAGGTTGTCGACAAACTACTATACATGTGTGTCAAACATGTTTCCGTAGACGCATATCTGACGTACTTGTATGCCAATATGATATACGTGATGTAATGAAAGAAGGTATTAAAATGTTGTTTGTTTAAAATGTTATTCATATTATAATGAATAGGCACATCTGTTGCTAGGTAACGTTATGCATTTAATAATGATAATGTTAAAGCTGTTTCTTAGCGGACTTTTTCGCACAGCTCGTTTAGCTCGGCTACGAAATGAACGAGAAACCTATCACAAAACGTTAAATACAACTTTTATAACCCTACGAGCTAAGCGAAACTGTAAATGTAATGTTAAAATTGATGGAATTGTAAATTAGTTAGTTCCCCTTAGTTGAGGGAAAAATAGAGCACAACGCCTGCCTTCATTGTGGATTCATGATTATTTTGTGACTATTTCACAAAGAAATTTCATTTTCAATTTCGTAGGTTAGGAGCTGAGCTGTGCTAACGATCTGAGCTGAACGAGCTCTGTAAATCCGCTAAGACGCCCCTTAATAATTTACCCACTTGTTATCGATCACAATTTCACATAAAGTAATTGTCGAAAAAATCTATAAAATATTACCATAATGTCAACTATATATAACTAAAACATACATACAAATATATTACGATATATTTCTTATGTTCTCTGGCATAGTAGAGATAGATAGATAGATAATTGAATGGGATGGCTATGTGGCCTCTTGCTACTGCGACCCATAGGCCTATTGTAGCTCCCTATTATCTAGACCACCTGGTCTAGCTTAGCCTGGCATAGTAACATAATTGCGTAAATTTATCGGCTGGCCAGTTTACTTATGACACGTAGTTTCGTACCCAATAATTCTTGTTTTAATAGTTTTATATGAGCCAACCCTGCTAATTATACTAATAAACCTTAATCATATTTAGCAACTAACATTTAGTATTTTCAGGTACTCAACTATATCACCAAAAGTAGAAGCGAAATGGGGAATTGACCAAAATAACAGAGAAACCTGTTCGACTGAAGATAGTGATTCAGCGGTAGAAGATAACGAAAAATCGTTCTGGTTTTGTTTTTGTAATGTGTGTCGTGAATTTTTCGATACTAAGGAACTACTTCGGGCGCATAAAGTGGAGGTGCATTGCGACCAACTGCTGTTCACTCATACGAGAGACGAGGAACAAAATAATGATACCGAACCTATTAATGAACATAAAACACAACAGACGGAGCAGAACTCAGTGTCATGCATTATTTCTCAAAAAGAATACACTTGTCCGAATAAACTAGAACTTATTAGACATGTACAACAACGTGACGATGAGAAGCCTTACAAACATAAAGTATGCAGTAAAAGATTCGCTCCAATAAACAGTCACAGTACCATTCATACAGGCGAGAAATCTTACAAATGTAAAGTATGCAGCAAGAGATTTTCTCATAAAAAGACTCTAAACAGTCACAATAGAATTCATACCTTCGACACGTCTTACGAATGTAAAGTATGTGGCAAGAGATTTTCTCGGGAATGGCACTTAAACAGCCACAGTACAATTCATACAGGCGAGAAGCCTTACGAATGTAAAGTATGCGGTAAAAGATTTTCCCATAAAAGAAACTTCAAAAGTCACAGTACAATTCATACAGGCAAGAAGCATTACGAGTGTAAAGTATGTGGCAAAAGATTTTCTCAGAAAGGAACCTTAAACAATCACAGTACAATTCATACCGGTGCGAAGCCTTACGAATGTAACGTATGTGGCAAAGGATTTTCTCATAAAGGGAACTTCAACAGTCACAGTACAATTCATACAGGCCAGATGCCTTACGAATGTAAAGTATGTGCCAAGAGATTTTCTCTGAAAGGAAACCTAACCAAACACAGTAAAATACATACAGTTTGTCGACAAACTAGTATACATATGGGTAAAACATGTTTTTCGTAGGTAAATGTCTGACGTACTTGTTTGCCAATATGCTTTGATGAATTACATACGAACCAGCTAATAGCGACGTATGTTTGCCATTTTTTGATCACGCACTGGTAAACGTCAACGCTCAAACATGTATGACATACTTGTATGACCCTATTGTTACCCCTACTCTGTGGGCACCTTAACCAATGTGAAGCCTTGCGAATGTACAGCATGTGTTAAAGAATTATCTCGGAAACATTGTCTGAAGATTCATAGTAGAAGTGGAGCTTTATAACTATGAAGTATAGGGCACGACTTTTTCTCACAAACACTACATCAGAATGCACGCAGTTAATGACACAGATGGGAAGCCTTTTTAATATAAAGTATATAGCAGATCTTCTTGTGAGATATACAAGTAAAAAGGTCACACTGTTACCCATATGTGTGCGTAGACGGCTACGAGTATTGTACAACGAATTTGGTACTTCCATTTTATTTATAGTGTTAGCAATGATAAAGTGACAATTAAAATAAAATAATTACAGGATGGATTGGATTACTTGCAAAACAGGTGACAATACAACTAAAATCAAAAAGGAAGTGACCGAAAATTCAAGAATTATAGTTATTATCCGTGAACCACGAAAACCGTGCATAAAAATTATTGACATAGCCGACGATCTTAATGAAGAACAACTCGAGACCTGTATATCGAAGCAAAATAGATCTATTCTTCATAATGAGAGTGATTTCTGTATAAAGACTATCAAGAAAATGCAGAAAACATACATGGCGATAGGAGAATGTGATCTACATTTAAGAGGATAATGGATCTAGGACAATTGACTAATGGTTGATATGTCTTGTAAAGTGTTACCAGTTAATTATGCTGCCAATAAAAAAGGCGTGAATAATATCCGAGACTTTCGAAAAGCAAAAAAGAAATATGGTGTAAATGATCGACAATTGTCGAATCCATCCAACAATTGAAAATCTACGTGCTATAAAGTCAGGTTTTCTTCCACCAAATACCACTGACGCCCGCCCTACAGCCAAGGTGGACCAAGGTATTATTGCCTGTCTCAAGCGGCATTATAAAAAAAATGTCTTATGTGGAACGATTTCTTGTTTGGATGAAAATAAGCAAATACATAGCATGGAATCGCGTTTTACAAAAAACTATTGTTATTTGTTATAAACATGCTGGATTTTATCCTTATACACACTTTGACGATGATAATGAGCTTTCTTTGACTTAGTGTATATTAAAACATAATGATTCAGAAGCTGCTGATGAAGATTCTCTCACTTTACATGATTGGGCTATCACAAATGATCTTTTGAAACCTTTAAACTTAACGCATTCCAGAAAGTAGACGATGTTGCTAACTTGTGAGTACCCATCAGAACTTGAAATTGCGACAGTAGTTACAAAAACGCAACTTAATGAAAATTTGGATTCCGAAGAAGAGGAGGAACCAACCAGAATTACTCAAGTACGGCAGCAGGAATTGATTCTCTTTCCTCTAATGTAGACGGTGTAAACCTTGAATCTTTCTGGGTGTTCCATAATGGTTTATCGGATCACTCTGCACAAATTCTGCAGTATATGACGGGTAATAGTACGCAAAATGATGACTACTATTTTACTAGGGTATTTAATACTGAAAACTCGAACCATTTTCTGTTTTACTTAAATAAAGAAAATTGAATGTATTAACGTCTGATTCAATGGATAATGCTTTTGCAGTATTTATAAACACTTTACAATATTTTCAACTGCAGCGTAGCTCGGGGTTCTGTGCTTGGTCCACTTATGTTTCTGCTGTTTGTGAATGATTTTCCCATTATAGTAACAGATTGAACAATTGCGATGTAAGTGGATGATAATACTTACCTCTGTGGAGACCAGGATATTTTAAAAGTGAGAAGGGTTGCTCAAGACATGATGAGTATGTTTTGAAATTGGATCCACCAAAATGAATTGATTTTAAATAAAGACATGAGACATGTCTTTGTTAACTTCTGTACTCACCCCCGGACAGTGGGTTACGTCTTTATTACTTAAAGTGGAGAACAAGTCAATACAGGAAGTAACGATCACCAAATTCTTAGGACTACATGTTGACTGTGGTTTGACATACTACACCAATATTGATAATTTATGTCGAAGACTTGCAAGTGCTTGTTATGTTCTGTTCAGGCTCCGATTTTTGGTGTTACTATTTTTCAACTTTTGAGTCAAGAATTAGATACGGTCTAATTTTTTGGAGTAGTTTGCCAAATATGCAGCGGACATTTAAAATGCAAAAACTAGGTGTACGTGACATATTAGGTTTAAGATTACCGGAATACTGTCGACTTTGGTTCAAAGCTATAAATGTACTACCATTACCATGTCTAAATATTGCTGGGACATTATTTATAATTTATCAGAATATGCATATGCTGCCCAGAAACAATGCCTTTCATTCAAACTACAGTTGACGCAAGGATGTCTGTTTCCTTCCCATGCAATGGCTATAGTAGCTGTGATGCTAATTGTCACTCATATTACATACATATTACTTTAAGTTGCATTATGACTTACCCTATTCATTTTTATACTTTTCTTTGTACTTTTTTGTGGATCATTGGATTCAATATATTATTACTATTATTAAGATTTATTCAGTCATGTAGCTTGTACAGACACACTAGAACTCATAAAGGTGAGCAGCCTTGTGTGATAAAACATTTATTGACAAACACCAGTTAGACATGCATAGTAGGCGAAATCATACCTTTAAAGCTGTCTAATCTGAGTAAATGCCATTCCATCTAAATTTTCTGATTTATATACAGAATAATAGTTTTAACATTTCTGATACTGTAAAGCTATTATAATCTTAAATTAGTTTAAGTTGTTACATTTAATTGTATAGAATTTGTTCGATTGTATTAAACTGTTGTAGGAATTAGCATTCCAAATGATTGTGTAGTATTTATTACACGAGTTCGTAACGATCACCCCGAAATCATAACATATCGAGGAAACGATCTAATGGGACGAATTGATTTGCAAAATCAATGGCCCTAATTAACTAATTCTCTAATCATACCTAATTTTGGAGAAAAAAAAGGTGATGGAATTAAAGAAGGTATTAAAATGTTGTTGTTTGTTTAAAATGTTATTTATATTATAATGAATGGACACATCTGTTGCTAAGTCACCATTATGCATAGCAATGTTTAATAATAATTAGAGTGTACCAATTCGGAGCTAAAGCAGAGGCGTGACTAACGAACGGTGCTGTTATTATATCAGATACAAAAAAATGTAAGACGGTTTTTCTAGATTATGAAACGTTCTCGATGATGCGTATAAAAATAAAATCTAAAATGTATGTAATTAGATGATTAAAAAAAACTTACCGTCTTATGCGTTTTCCGTGACTTGAAAGTCTGGAGAAGCGCGATGAAATATTGTTAACGTAAGGTGCGTCTCCAAATTTATTTCTTGAAAACGCATCCGTCGTGAGGAAAATATGTGCTTGTACATATAAAGAAAACAATTGCTCCACATCTAGTGATGTGATGTTTGCATAATTAATTTGTCTAAGACTTGCAAAATCTAAATCTCTATCTAAAACACTCTCAAACTTACTTAAAATACTCACACATATTTTCCACGCGACGGACGCATTTTCGAGAAATAACTTTGGAGACGCACTTTACGTTAAGAATATTTCGTCGCCCTTCTGCAGATTTTCAAGTTACGGAAAGCGCATAAGGCAGTAAGTTTTTTTTTAATCATCTAATTACATACATTTTAGATTTTATTTTTTATCCGTATCATCGAGAACGTTTCATAATCTAGAAAAACCGTCTTACATTTTTTTTTTGTATTTAACATAATAACAGCACTGTTCGTGATAGTATATCTCTAGATATTAATAATATTTCGCATGCGGAAACCAATTCGTTAGTCACGACTCTGCTTTCGCTCCGAATTGATCCACTCTAATAATAATAATAATGTTAAAGCGGAGTTTTAGCGAACTTTTTCGCACAGCTCTTTTAGCTCAGCTCGGCAACGAAATGAACGAGAAACTTGTCACAACACGTCAAATAATCACGTGTTCGGCGTTGCGTAGCGCTACGCTGCATCTCCGCTGAGACGATATACGAAAAATTAGCGGAGATGAGCTGTGCTAACGAGCTGAGCTGAACGGGCTGTGCAAATTCGGTAAGACGCACCTTAATAATTTACCTACTTGTTATCGATCACAATGTCACATAAGGCAATAAATTGTCGAAAAATCTATACGTCGGGCTCGTGGCCTAGTGGCTTGCACACTTGCCTCGTAGTCCGGCAGTACCGGATTCGAACCCCGGTGCTTCCTTTCTGAGTTTGGTTTTCTGTAGTTTTCCAAATTCCACGGCAAATGCGGAAAGGTTACATCTTAAGTCGGTCTACAGCCGCAGGCGTGATAATAACTCATGGCCAGCCGATGCCCCCTGTAATTGGCGCAAGCTGTTGGGGGATGCTAAGGCATGAATTATTATTATTATTATTATAAAACTTACCAAATATTTTCAAAAACAATACATTAATTGGTGAGTACGATAAGTACTCATTGACATTATGGAAGCACTTCTTAATTAGACATGTTTTAATTGTTGCAAAACTCCGATCTGTATCCGATATATTTCTTATGTTCTCTGGCATAGTAACACGGCTTCTCATACGTGGTCGTAGCGAGTCTGGGAATTTCTCGTCTTTAATGCCGAAGATATATCAGCATTTTTTAACAATCTTCTGTTTTCTTGAGGTGACTTAATACAGGCTACCTAACATTCGCAATATTGTGATAGTCTGGGTTTCTTCAGTTCCGTGAATTTGTTTCTACTCTCTACAGGGCTATGTGTGGATAATGCGTAAATTTATCGGCTGACCCGTTTACTTATCACACATAGTTTCGTACCCAATAATTCTTGTTTTAACAGTTTTATATGAGCTAACCCTGTTAATTATACTAATAAACCTTAATCAAATTTAGGAACTAACATTTAGTATTTTCAGGTACTCAACTGTATCACCAAGAGAAGAGGCGAAATGGGGCATTGATCAAAGCAGCAGAGAAACCTGTTCGACTAAAGATAGTGATGCACAGGAGGAAGATAACGAAAAATCGTTCTGGTTTTGTTTCTGTAATATGTGTCGTGAATTTTTCGATACTAAGGAACTACTTCGGGCGCATAAAATGGAGATGCATTCCGACTAACTGACCACTCACACGAGTAACGAGGAACAAAATAATGATACCGACCGTATGAGTGAACATAAAACACAACAGAAGGAGCAGAACTTAGTGTCATGCATTATCTGTCAAAAAGAATACACTTGTCCCAATGACTTACTTAGGCACCAAGCGTTGAGTCACTCTCTAACAATTAAGATAGCTTTATTGAAGAATCAGTGTCCTTCTTGCAGAGAGATTTGCAGTCCGCGACACTCACCGACCACATGCTAATCCATGAAAATAGAACGAACGGCAATCGCTATTGTTGCCATTCATGTGATAAAAGTTTTGATTTAGAGTGCCAGCTAATTGCTCACGCAGAAAGTCATATAGGCGACACACCAATCAATTGCAAGTACTGCCAAAAATTATTTACTCAGCGCTCTGATCTTATGACACACGAGACAATCCACAAAAGTACAGAGTCTTTCGGTTTCGAAGTTTGTAATCAATATTTTAGCAGTATAACCGATCTCACTTCTCACATCTCGATTCATATAGAGCATCCAGTATTTAAATGCGGTTATTGCTTTAAGACTTTTTCTCAAGAATGTAATCTGCTGCAGCATGAAAGAACTCATTTAACAGCAAAATCTGACGTACTTACGAAACGGTAACATATTCAAATCGACAAAATACTTATGGATTGCAAGGCTTGTGGTAAAGATTTTCTGAACAAACTAGAACTTATCAGACACGTACGGCCACATACAGATGAGAAGCTTTGCAAACATAAAATATATGGTAAACAATTCTCTTTAAAATACCAGTTAAAGAGTCACAGTGGAACTCATAGAGCTGAGAAGTCTTACATATGTAAAGTATGTGGCAAGAGCTTTTCTCAGAGAGGAACTTCAATAGTCACATTAGAATTCATAAAGGCGAAAGGCCTTACAAATGTGAAGTATGTGGCAAAAGATTTTCCCGCAAATGGCACTTAAACCGTCACAGTACAATTCATACAGGCGAAAAGCCTTACAAATGTGAAGTATGTGGCAAGAAATTTTCTGTGAAAGGAAACTTAAACAAACATAGTAAAATTCATACAGGCCCCAAGTGGCACACAACGTTGGTGTAACGTTGGCTGATTGTCCAAGTTGTATTGGGCACGCGTTGGGCAACAATGCCGCAGTATATGAAAGTGTGAACATTTTGCAACGACGGTTTTACATCTTTAGGCAACATTGGCGTAGGATAAACTTTCAATACTTACCCGCTCTATTGGTGATAGGTCGACAGCTGACGTTGGACTCTTATCGAAATGATATATAGGAGTAACTACAGGAAGTGATATTGGGTATTAAGCTTGTATGTGATATCTATATGATATCACATACACGATGCAAAACATATATGATGGTACATACGTACACTGATCGGATGTTATTAATTAGTTTGCTGAATAAATTACAGCGATACTGTACCAACTCAAAATTCGAGTTAATTATCTGTATATATTTTCATATGAAATAAACTTGATTTAAGATATAAACTACCAAATTACAATTAGATAATAGATAATGTAATAGAAAAATTCTGTTTGAGCTTTACATATCTATGTATGCAAGATGTTGATAATAGTTAAGAACATATACGCTTATGTTGAAATACTCAGCGTTCAAGACAAACATGCTCATAATTGTGTAACACAGTGTATCTCGATATCATCTGCCTGTAATCAGAACATATATCGTAGATGTTTTACTTCATGTGACAATATATAAGAAAATCTTACTACAAATTTTATGTTAATGCAATAAAGATAGTTGTATATTATTCAATAAACAATAGTTAACATCGAATCATATACCCATATAACACCATACATGATCTGCGCATACAATGAAGAAAGAAAGTAATTACAATATCTATATTTATTAGTGAAACTAAAACTCAAGGTTAGCAAAAATGATACAGCACATTACGTCATATGTCATATATCTTATTACAGAACAAAAATTATTATCTCTTTACATGTTATGGTATATATTAACTGAAATATCTTATTGAACTAAAAATATTAAAACATTATAAAACACTGACCTAATCGCGGAGATGTTCACAGCGCAGTTGATTCCTACTTTTATCAGCAGCAGTAGTCAAAGATGTACGACCAACAATAGCCTTTTCCAAATTACGCTCAGCTTTACCTTCATCTCTTTCATGTGTAGTAGCTAGCCATCGAGCAATAGTTTTATAAATGTCGTAATCCATTGCAATACCAAACCATTGGCGCACAGCAACTGTGAACAAATGAAAAAATTTAACATATGTATGTACCTATCCTTAGTTTACGTAAAGTATTAGCGGTATTCACCATGTCCACAGTTATGGTAAGGTGTTTACCATTGCAAACTTATTATTAAAGCTATGAAGTTGGTTAAATTAACATTGGCGAAGTACGTCTAATTTTTTCTATAAATTAGATATAGTTGCAGCATATTACATTTTACGAGAAGGGTAAATAAATGGCACTCGCACAGCAATAATTATTAAGGACGAATCAATAATCACAAAGAATGATTCACTTGGCAAGTAACTAGAAAAACCTGTATGTGATTATCTATTCTACAATATTTGATCATTGCCTACTTGCACATTTGCATTTGCATTTGTAATTTCACAGTAGTCAGTAATAAAGATTTTGTTCAAAATATTGGTTTCTTTAAAAATATCTAAAAATTTACGGTATTCCATTAAAAAAGGCAATGTGAACACTGTTTAATGTTTTTATATCATTCAGAGAAAAAAGTATTACTAACTTGTTAAGTAATCAACTTGATAGCTCGTGAACATTTTACTTTGGACACTATGTATATTTCATTCCATTACAGATCTTGAAATGAAGTTATGGAGTTTGTTATGTATGAATATATACAGTGTGATTACGTACCACTTTTTGGAAATTTTCATTAAAATATCGAAGACAAACATTGAGACAGTATCTAAATATTATATGTTTAATATAAAATTTTAATTAAATAGAAAATAATGTACAAAAATTAAATCTTACCTATAATCGCTTGGAATATGTTCATTTTATCAAAGGCTTGCTTCGATAATTTTCACGGTTCAACTTATTCACCTCAGCTAACGCAACTACCTGTAAATACCAATGCATAAATAAAAAACAAACACTACATATAAAAAAAGAAAAGTAAAATAAAAGTTAAGTAGAGCGGAATTGACCAGAAAATAAATAAATAATAATTTTAAACTTCATGCGTAACTATAGGAGAATTTATTATTGAAGCTCTAGTATCAGTTTGTGAAAAATTAGAAAAAGGCAATTATAGCTTACGATCATTTGTCACAAATGATTATATTTAATTGGGATATCATAGGAAACTCTGGCTTAACATCGAAAATAGAAGGTGAATCATCTGTAAATATATTTTGTAAGAAAGAAACCATTGCAATTACCAACTAGTATTTTACTTACAATCAGCAGTAAGGATGACTGACATTGGTGATGGTACAGTATACAAGATACAAATCAGTTTTGCGTTATCGGAATCTGACGTATCTTCCAGGTTACTGGTATCCAATGCTTTCTTAGTTAATTCCTACAAACTGCCGAATATTTTCTAAACTCCTCGCCAGGTTGTGATAGTTCACAACTTTCAATCACAGCATGCATGTATGAAAAATACATATTATATTACCTATGTAAAGTACCTACCCGTCCATTGTTCTTATAACATCTTTCACAACAGGGGCTATTTTAAATATTGTACAACGCAGACGGTAACGCTAACAACGGTATACTCTAACATGATTCTTTCATGACTCTAACAGATGGACTAATAAAACGAATGAAACCAAATAAATAACACAAGCTTGCATATGGCGGTGTACGCTATGAATTCGATCAAAATGTCGATTGCCGATAGGGAAAAGAATTAAATTAAAATTTATCGGCTGGCCCGTTTACTTATCACACATAGTTTCGTACCCAATAATTCTTGTTTTAATAGTTTTATATGAGCCAACCCTGCTAATTATACTAATAAACCTTAATCATATTTAGGAACTAACATTCAGTATTTTCAGGTACTCAACTATATCACCAAAACTAGAAGCAAAATGGGGCATTGACCAAAGCAGCAGAGAAACCTGTTCGACTGAAGATAGTGATGCAGAAGTGGAAGATAAGGAAAAATCGTTCTGGTTTTGTTTCTGTAATGTGTGTTGTGAATTTTTCGATACTAAGGAACTACTTCGGGCGCATAAAATGGAGGTGCATTGCGATCAACTGCTGTTCACTCATACGAGTGACGAGGAACAAAATAATGATACCGAACGTATGAATGAACATAAAACACAACAGACGGAGCAGCACTCAGTGTCATGCATTATTTCTCAAATAGAATACGCTTGCCCCAATGACTTAGTATTGAAGAATCAGTGTCCTTTTTGCAGAGATCTGCAGTTCGCGTCAGACACTCACCGACCACATGCAAATGCATGAAAACCGAACGAACGGTAATCGCTATTGCTGTCAATCATGTAATAAAAGTTTTGATTTAGAGTGCCAGCTAATTGCCCACAGAGAAAGTCATATAGGCGATATACCAATGAATTGCAAGTACTGCCAAAAATTATTTACTCAGCGCTCTGATCTTATGATACACGAGACAATCCACAAAAGTACAGTGTCTTTCGGTTGCGAACTTTGTAATAAATATTTTAGCAACATAACCGATCTCACTTCTCACAGCTCGATTCATAAAGAGCATCCAGTATTTAAATGCGGTTATTGCTTTAAGACTTTTTCTCAGGAATGTAATCTGCTGCAGCATGAAAGAACTCATTTAATAGAAAAGCCTGACGTACACGACGTACCTACGAAACGGGAACATATCCAAACCGACAAAATACCTATGGATTGCAAAGTTTGTGGTAAAAATTTTCTGAACAAAGTTGAATTTATCAGACACGTATGGCAACATACAGACGAGAAGCTTTGCAAATATAAAGTATGTAGTAAAAGGCTCGCTGAGTTTTACAAATGTAAAGTATGTGGCAAGAGATTTTCTCAGAAAGGGAACTTAGACATTCACAGTAGAATTCATACAGGCGAGAAGCCTTACGAATGTAAAGTATGTGGCAAAAGATTTTCCCTGAAAAGGAACTTAGACAGTCACAGTAGAATTCATACAGGCGAGAAGCCTTACGAATGTAAAGTATGTGGACAGAGATTTGCTGTGAAGGCGAACTTAAACACACACAGTAAGATTCATACAGGCGACAAGCCTTACGAATGTGAAGTATGTGGCCAGAGTTTTACTCTGAAGGGGACCTTAAACACACACAGTAAAATTCATACAGGCGAGAAGCCTTACGAATGTGAAGTATGTGGCCAGAGTTTTACTCTGAAGGGGACCTTAAACACACACAGTAAAATTCATACAGGCGAGAAGCCTTACGAATGTGAAGTATGTGGCAAAAGGTTTTCTCAGAAAGGGAACTTAGATAGTCACAGTAGACTTCATACAGGCGACAAGCCTTACGAGTGTAAAGTATGTGGCCAGAGATTTTATGTGAAGGGAAACTTAAACAAACACAGTAGAATTCATACAGGCGAAAAACCTTACAAATGTGAAGTATGTGGCCAGAGATTTTCTGCGAAGGGGACCTTAAACAAACACAGTAGAATGCATACAGGCAAAAAGCTTAGGTTGTCGATAAACTAGTATAAATGTGTGTCAAAAATGTTTTCCGTAGGTGCATGTGACGTACTTTTATGCCAATATGCTTTGATCAATTACAGCCAAACCACGCACTGGTAATCATCAATGCTCAAGTATGTATAACATACTTGTATGATCTAGTTGTTTTGTAATCTGTGGGCACCTTAACAAATGGAAAGTATGTGTCAAGAAATATCGTCAGAAACAGAACTTGCACAATCACTGTAGAACTCATACAGGTGAGAAGTCTTGCGATTCATATGGTACCAGTTTTTCTCACAGACACACACATACGTCTTTATTACATAAAGGCGAGAACAAGTCAGTACAGCAAGTAACGACCACCAAGTTCTCAGGAATAGATGTTGACTGTGGTTTGACATGGTACACCAATATTGATAATTATTTATGTCGAAGACTTGCAAGAGCTTGTTATGTTCTATTTAGACTCCGATTTTTGGTAGAAAAATTAGATATGGTCTAATTTTTTTGGGGTAGTTCGCCAAATATGCAGCAGACATTTAAAATGCGAAAATTAGGTGTACGTGACATATTAGATTTAATATTACCGGAATCCTGTCGACTTTGGTTCAACGCTTTAAATGTATTACCATTCACATGTCTATTCACTGTGTCCAAGATAAAAATGAACTGTATGGGGATCTCGGGAACGGTAAGAGATACAAAATTGCTTAGATTGGTGAAGAGTTGCGCATTTTAGTGACCTTTTATATGGCGTTTAATTCAATTAAGTTGTTTCGTTTTTGAGATATTTAGGAAAACGTTTTCTTCAATATTTGTTCTTATTTTTTCTGATTTTATTTTGCAAGTATCGCAAAATAAATAAAAGTTCTTCAACTCAATAACGCAATATGACAGGTAGCATATGTAGGTAACTTAATTGGACAAAATACAGTGTTTCCATGAAAATGATGGAACCAGATTGGATTTGTCGAGTTGATGTTCTTTTAATTGCAATAATTGCTTATAAAACATTATTTTGAATGTCCTCTCTTTGAATGTTTCTGTCGAGACTTCAAGGACTTGTTAAATGAACCATATTCTTTTTGCTAAGTTGACACACAAATGTCTAAAAATGGATAACACTTGCAGTTGTCATCTCTTTGGAAAAGTAATAAAGACCAATAAAAACAATAATAACGACACACAAAAACGTTTCTTTGGCAGAAGTAAAATGCAGGTTACAAGTATAACCGTCAAAATCGTTGTAAAATAAATGGTTTTCCAGCGCCTACCCAGAATACACTACCTATCGAACCTGTGCTACCTGTCATAGTGCGTTATTATTACCAGGCCTACTATAAAAGAATCTAAAAATAAATAAATTTACAAAATATGTATAACGTGTGAGACATCGTTGAATTCCTAACGAAAAATTCCATCAGATACAGGGTGTACTTTTCTCTCCGCCCATCTAAAAAATAGAAGTTGATGATGGTTTCTCAAAAACGAAACGTCGGACAAGAAATATAAAACGGTCTTGTAGAGCTATAAAAGGGCCAATGAAGAACTTTTATTTATTTTTCGATAACAAACACGTTTCCTAAATATTTCAAAATCGAAACAAGTTAATTCAATTAAATAAACGCCATATAAAAGGTCACTAAAACGCCCAACATTTCGCCAATTTAAGCAACTTTGTACTTCTTACCCTTCACGAGATCCCCATGCAGTTCATTCTTATCTTGGACACAGTGTATATTGCTGGAACATTATTTATAATCTATCAGAATATGCATGTGCTGCCCAGAAACAATGCCTTTCATTCATACTACACTTGACGCAAGGATGAACTTTTAATACCTACACGAAATTTGGCATTGACGGAACGTAATCCCCTAGTAATATAATAATAATAAACTTATTTAATAAAGTGCCACAGTATATTAAGGATATAAATCGTTAAAAACTAAAAAAAAAACTATAAAAAAATATGCTTGTAACGCATTGTTTCTAGCAATGCTTAGATTGTAATGCACTTTAGAATTTACGATGTAGCTTATTGTTAGTCATAGTTTCTTTAATAGTAAGCATATATGTATGATTCCTTCCCATGCATTGCATATACCTAGTAGTTGTGATGCTAATTGTCACTAATATCACATACATATTACGTTAAGTTGCATTATGACTTACCCTAATCCTTTTTATACTTTTCTCTGTACTTTTTTGTGAATCATTGGATTAAATATATTGTTACTATTATCAAGATTTATTCAGTTCTGTAGCTTTTCCAGACACAGTAGAACTCATAAAGGTGAGAAGCCTTTTGTGATAAAAGATTTACCGACAGATTGATAAAACGATCTAATGGCACGATTTGATATTAACTGATTCTCTAATCATACCTAATTTTGGAGAAAAAACGATGATGGAATCAAATAAGGTAAGAAAATATTTAAATGTTGTTGTTTGTTTAAATAGTTATTTACGATACAAGTGTTAAAAATGCGATTTTATTTCACGAGTGAAATAAATAGCATTTTTAACACGTGTATCGTACACTAATTTTTATACAACTGTTCATATTTTATTAAATGAATTAGGATTCCTACAAAATATTTTGAAATTTGATTACAGAAGAAAAATATATCACAAGTCAGAGGTGCCAGTCATGGTAACGGATTGATACTTGAGAATTAGAGACGTCAAGAAAGTTTTGTTGACGTTTTTTATTCTTATTGAAATAATAAAAATGGATCTTGATAAGATTGATTGAAACTAATGATGATGCCCAATGAATCCATACTATATACACTGAGAAAAATGAATTGTTTAATCCAACAAACTGGGGAATGTCATTCCTCTGGAGGTTGAACGAAGCAAAAACGCATTGTTTTGACTGAAAGTTTTGGGTTGGGTGTATGTTAAGAAAAAGATCAAATTATATTAGTTCAACTTAAAGTTTTTAATTGTTGGTCGTTCAAATAAGTAATATAAAATGCTTGTTAGTTATACAGTGCGAGCAACAAAGATTGAAGCGTGCTGGTTCTATACTTCTTTCTAATTTTATCAAAACTATCTTCTAATTAGACCTTTACCCATAATGCCTTTGAATTTGCTGTCAAGTAGTGTATTAGTCTTGTCATCTTGTCAGTTTATATTTTCCTGCTCGATATTTTGTGTTTGTAACTCCTTTAACTTTGTTGTAATAAGAAACTCGTTTTTTTTTAAAACGTTGTTTACATTTTGCTCATTCACTGGTAAGTAAAATAATTCGTGAAATAATTTTGTTGCAATAGTTGTTAAAATGTTTAGGAATCGACCATTCAATGTTTACGATTGAGGAGAGCACCTTCCTTTTGGAAGCATACTTTCGTGGAGGATTTCGCAGGGAAGATGGTACCTGGGAATATTCACTACAAATGTGTTATGATGACTACATCTTACAGTTCCCAAATGAAAATATAGAATTTGGTCAAACTTTTCGACAACACATTCGTCGCATTGTGCAACGTTTCAGACAGACAGGTAGTGTTTGTAAAGGAAAATCCTCTGGCAGAAATACAGTTCTGAATAATGAAACTGTGGAAGACATTCGAGTCAGAATGCTGAGAAGTCCAAAGAAACCTGTACGACAGCTGTCACAGCAAACAGGTATTTCATATTAATCAGTATTTAGCACATGTAACTAAGTATGTTTTGGTTTAGGGGTATCTTATGGTTCCTGTCGGAAGGCACTAAAAAAAGTCCTGCATATGCGTCCATATAAGGTTTCAGTTGTGCAAGAGTTGTAACCAGTTGATTATTAAAGACGTGTATATTATTGCCACTGGTTCAACCAACACTTAAATAACAATGAGATGCTGAACATCACGTTTTTCAGTGATGAAGCCTGGTTCCACCTTAGCGGTTTTGTTAATTCACATAATTATCGCATATGGTCCACTGAAAATCCCCACGAATTCAGAGAAACTGAACTGCATCCGGTAAAGGTTGGAATTCGGGTCGCCATGTCACGTAGAAGAATTATTGGTCCAATATTCTTCAACGACAATATAAATGCACACAATTATCAACAACAGATCTTAGAACCATTTTTAAACCAATTGCATCCTGACGAACTACACAATGGATACTTCCAACAGGATGGTGCCACAGCTCATACAGCAAATGAAACAATAAGGTTTCTCGAAGAATTTTATGATAACCGATTAGTAAGCAGGAATCTGTGCCCCCTCGGTCACCTGATCTTACACCTTTAGATTTCTTTTAGCTCGGATACTTAAAAAATAAGATATACAAAAATCCTCTACATACTATTGAAGAACTGCAGCAAGCCATTACTGATGCAATTCGAACAATATCTCCAGAAGTATTAATTAAAGTCTCCGACAATATGAAGACAAGGGTTAATACATGCCTGGAAAGAAGTGGTGAACATTTTCAACACCTTTTATGATAACTAAATATCTTGTTAAAGTTTAAGTTAAGTTTAATAAATGAATTATTTTCCTCGTAATTTATTGCTTGTCTAAATACCTTGTAAGTTGATTTTACATTAGCTGAATAGCTATACACGTTTTTATATGACAATGAGAGGTTATGTTAATTATTCCTACGCCTATGTATACTTCGTTTCACTATATCAGATGACCTTGGCACGCTTCAATCTTTGTTGCTCGCTCGTTATTAACAAATATAATACATTATAATAACCTAGCAATGTTGTCATTTGAACAATATGTAATATCCAATGAAAATGTTAGAAATGTTAAATTATATTTATTAACTGAAAGCATTTTTTAGTTGGATATATGTGTATATACATATAATGCAATTTTTCCCAAATGCCAATTAATTAAACATATTTTTACTTAAAAATATGCCGTCCCGAAGTGGAGTCGAACCACCAGGTAGGGCTATCGCGGCTCTACCGCAAACCGTTGCGACCACCGGGAGGCTTCGACTGCACAAGTAAACTTCACAAATATATGCGAACGAGATGTTATAATGACCTAGGATAGGCAACATTTTTGACACCGAAGTGTATTTATTTTCGACTCCACTTCGGGACGGCATATTTTAAGAAAAATATGTTTAATTAATTAATCTTTTTTTCAGACATACATAAACAAAACGAAAAATAATCTAAGAGATACTTCGCTTTTAGTTTCAGCAGTTATGTCAAAACTTATCTGTCAACATCAAAATGAAGCCTACTTACATTTGTTTTATGTTTTATTACAAGTGCAATCTTACATACATTAGCAAATTTATTCCTAATTATCAAAGTTTCAAGATCAAATTAGACTACTGGTACAAAAAATAGTATACATACTTCGGTTGAGAAGACTATTATTGCCCACGAGTCTCGCCACTCGGGCAATAATAGTTAACTTCTCAACCTTAGTGTGTAGTATACTATTACATATGTATTTGTTATCGATCACAATGTGACATAAGACAATAATTGTCAAAAAATCTATAAAATATTACCATAACTGAATATAAAATTTTATTGTTATCGTTCATAATGTCAACTTATTAATATAAAACTCAACAAATATTTTCAAAAACAATACACTAACTAGTTGGTGAGCACGATAAGTGTTCATTGACATTTTGGAAGCACTTCTCAATTAGATGTTTTAATTGTTGTAAAATACCGATTTGTATTCGATATCTATCTCTTATGTTCTCTGGCATAGTAACACGTCTTCTCATACGTGGTCGTAGCGTGTCTGTGAATAGATAGTCTATCAACCTTTAATCTTTTGTTTTCGTGAGGCGACTTAATACAGGCTACATAACATTCGCAATATTATAACAGTCTGTCTCCAGGCCCAAATATAAATAATTACGTATATATCGGCTGGCCCGTTTACTATGACACGTAGTTTAGTATCCCATAATTCTTGTTTTAACAGTTTTATGTGAGCTAACTCTGCTAATTATACAAAAAAAAAACGTTAATCATATTTAGGAACTAAAATTTAGTATTTTCAGGTACTCAACTATATCACCAAGAGTAGAAGCGGAGTGGAGTATTGACGATCACCAAACTAGCAGAGAAACGTGTTCGACCGAAAATAGCGATTCAGAGGTGGAAGATAAAAAAATCGTTCTGGTTTTGTTTCTGTAATGTGTGTCGTGAATTTTTCGATACTAAGGAACTACTTCGAGCGCATAAAATGGTGGTGCATTGCGACCAAAGGCCGCTTGCTCAAACGAGTGACGAGATACAAAACAATAATACCGAATGTTTAAATGAGCACAGAGCACAACAGAAGGAGGAGAACTCCATATCATGCATTATTTGCCAAAAACAATACACTTGTCCGAATGATTTACTTAGGCACCAAGAGTTGAGTCATTCCCTAAGTGTTAAAATAGCTTTGTTGAAGAATCAGTGTCCTCTGTGCAGAGAGATTTGCAGTTCGCGTCAGATACTAACCGACCACATGCAAATCCATGAAAACAGTACGAACGGCGATCGCTATTGTTGTCAATCATGTGATAAAAGTTTTAATTTAGAGTGCCAGCTAATTGCTCACACAGAAAGTCATATAGGCAACACAGCAATCAATTGCAAGTACTGCCAAAAATTATTTACTCGGCGCTCTGACCTCTCGATACACGAGAGCATCCACACAAATACAGACTCTTTCGGCTGCGGACTTTGTAATAAATATTTTAGCAGTATAACCGATCTCACTTCTCACATCTCCATGCATATAGAGCATCCAGTATTTAAATGCGGGTATTGCTTTAAGACTTTTTCTCAGGAATGTAATCTGCTGCAGCATGAAAGCACTCATTTAACAGAAAAGTCTGACGTACGCGACGCACTTACGAAACGGCAACATATTCAAACCGACAAAATACTTATGGATTGCAAGATTTGTAGTAAGGATTTTTTGAACAAGCCCGAACTTATCAGACACGTACGGCAACATACAGATGAGAAGCTTTGCAAACATAAGGTATGTGGTAAAAGATTCGCTTTGAAATACCAATTAAACAGTCACAGTAGAGAGAAGTCCTACAAATGTAAAGTATGTGGCAAAATATTTCTTCAGAAAAGGAACTTAAACAGTCACAGTAGAATTCATACAGGCAAAAAGCCTTACGAATGTAAAGTATGTGGCAAGAGATTTTCTATGAAATGGAACTTAACCAGTCACATTAGAATTCATACAGGCGAGAAGCCTTACGAATGTAAAGTATGTGGCAAAAGATTTTCTCAGAAGGTGAACTTCAAGAGTCACGGTACAATTCATACAGGCGAGAAGCCTTTCGAATGTAAAGTATGTGGCAAAAAATTTTCTCAGAAAGTGAGCTTAGACTCTCACAGTAGAATTCATACAGGCGAGAAGCCTTACGAGTGTAAAGTATGTGGCAAAAGGTTTTCTCGGAAAGGGAGTTTAGACTCTCACGGTAGAATTCATACAGGCGAGAAGCCTTACGAATGTAAAGTATGTGGCAAAAAAGATTTCCTGTGAAAGGGCACTTGAACAAACACAGTAGAATTCATACAGGCGAGAAGCCTTACGAATGTAAAGTATGTGGCAAAAGATTTTCTCAGAAGGAGAACTTCAAGAGTCACGGTACAATTCATACAGGCGAGAAGCCTTACGAATGTAAAGTATGTGGCAAAAGGTTTTCTCGGAAAGGGAGTTTAGACTCTCACGGTAGAATTCATACAGGCGAGAAGCCTTACGAAAAAGTATGTGGCAAAAGATTTCCTGTGAAAGGGCACTTGAACAAACACAGTAGAATTCATACAGGCGAGAAGCCTTACGAATGTAAAGTATGTGGCAAAAGATTCTTCAGAAGGTCAAGAAGGTGAACCTTTCAATGAGTCACGAAAGTGAGCTTAGACTTCACAGTAGAATTCATACAGGCGAGAAGCCTTACGAATGTAAAGTATGTGGCAAAAGATTTTCTCAGAAGGTGAACTTCAAGAGTCACGGTACAATTCATACAGGCGAGAAGCCTTTCGAATGTAAAGTATGTGGCAAAAAATTTTCTCAGAAAGTGAGCTTAGACTCTCACAGTAGAATTCATACAGGCGAGAAGCCTTACGAGTGTAAAGTATGTGGCAAAAGGTTTTCTCGGAAAGGGAGTTTAGACTCTCACGATAGAATTCATACAGGCGAGAAGCCTTACGAATGTAAAGTATGTGGCAAAAGATTTCCTGAGAAAGGGCACTTGAACAAACACAGTAGAATTCATACAGGCGAGAAGCCTTACGAATGTAAAGTATGTGGCAGGAGGTTTTCTCAGAAATGGAACTTAACCTGTCACAATAGAATTCATACAGGCGAGAGGCCTTACGAATGTGAAGTATGTGGCAAACGATTTTCTCACAAAGGGAACTTAAACACTCACATTAAAATTCATACAGGCGAAAAGCCTTGAATACAGTTGAACCAACCAACAGCGACTTACGTTTGCGACTTTTTGATCACACACTGGTAAACATCAATGCTCAAGCATGTATAACATACTTGTATAACCTAATTGTTTGGTAATCTGTGAGCGCCTTAAAAAATGGCAAGTATGTGTCAACAAATATCGTCAGAAACAAAACCTGCACCATCACTGTAGAACTCATACAAGTGAGAAGCCTCGCGAATGTGATAAAACATTTTCTCGGAAATATTGTCGGAAGATTCATATGGTACGACTTTTTTTCTCACAGACACAACATCATAATGCACGCTGCTCGTCATACAAATAGTAAGCCTTTCAAATGTAAACTATGTGGCAGACTTTTTTATGAGAGATACAATTTAAAAAGTCACATTATTGCTCATATAGGTCAGAAACTTTTTAAATGTAAAGAGTGCGATAAAAAATATATTTATTCATGTAGCTTGTGCAGACACATTAGAAGTCATAAAAGTGAGAAGCTTTGTGTGATACAAGATTTACTAACAAACACCAGTTAGACATGGATAGTAGGCGAAATTATACCGTTAAAGCAGACCAATCTCAGTAAACGCAATTCCGTAGAGTGTATAAAAATTCAGAAAGTTAGATGTATTGTAATATCTGATCTATTTGCTTACTAAATTTTCTGATTTATATACCGAATAGTTGTTTTCACTTCGCTGCATTTCTTATACTTTAAAGCTATCATAATCTTAAATTAGGTCAAGTTGTTACATTTAGATATATATTGTATTTGTTTGGTTGTATTAAACTGGTGTAAGAATTGGCATTCCAAATGGTTGTGTATTATTTATTATGCTCGTTCATCGGAAAATCATGACAGATCAATGTAACGGTGTAATACAGCGAATTAATTTACTAAACGTATGGCTCTATAGTTAACTAATTCTCTAACCACACCTTGTTTTGGAGAAAAAATGGTGAAGGAACGGACGAAGGTAAGAAAATGTTGAATGGTTTTATACGTTACAACACGAGGTAGTAATACGATATTATGCTGTGTTGATTCTAATATCAATTAGTTTCAGGAACAAGACAAACGACGCTTAAGGATTTCATCGCCACGATATTAAAAAAGAGACATTTTTAATAATGGATAGCGATTCGGAAATGGAGGATGAAATATATTCTAGTTTTATTTCTGTAAGGTATGCCGTGAATTCTTCGATAGTAAATAAATTCTAGAAGCACACAAAATGAAACTCCACAATGATGCGTACAACGATAAAGAAGGTACATACAATTGTAACGTATGCAGGAACAAATTCTCAAAGAAACTCAAAGTGTTGCGACATGCTTGCGCGGAAAATGATAGGAATGCGAAATGTTTGATTGAACACGAAATACAGGAAGTAGGAAGCTACCTGAAATCCTCCGTAGTTAGCCAAAAGGAATATAACTCTGCTGAGGAGTTACTTATTAATAAAAATACTGATCACGCAGTAGTAACTCTAGATATTAGTATGGGGGATAAAGTAGGAAATGTTAATGAAAGCTGTAGGAATTTGATGAATTACACACATCCTTACAAATGTGAGTTGTGTGAGAAACGCTTTTCGAAAATTGGACGCTTAGTCACTCACCGCACGACTCATACTGGAGAAAAGCCTTACAAGTGTTACCTGTGTGATAAGCGCTTTATTTCTGAAAGGTATCTAACGAGTCACGGAAGAACTCATACAGGAGAAAGACCTTACAAATTCGACCAGTGTATATAAACCTAGTCACTCATAAAAGAACTCACACTTGTGATAAGCGGTTTTCTCATGAAAGTCATGCCAGCCAACATAGAACTGGGCATACAGGAGAAAAACGTTATAAGTGTAGCATGTGTGACCAAATCTTTAAATGCAGAACTTACCTGAACCAATACAATAAAACTCATACTGGAAGGAGCAATAAAGCTCAGCTGAATTATCACAATAAGGTTCATATAGGAGACAAGCCTTACAAGTGCGACCTTACAAGTGTGATAAGTGTTTTAGTCTAAGGCGATACCTGATCAAACACAACAGAACACATTATTCGAGAAATACTTGAAAAATTGCGGAGATATATGATAAGCAGACAAAATTTAAACGTTGCAAATGTACTGGTATTTTCTAACATGTACAACTGTAACATGTACAATTAGAGACGCTGAAAAAAAAAGTAGTTATTAATCATCATCTCTTTCTATTATTCCCCAAATACAATTATTTAGATATTACTAATGCTTCTTAATAGTACAGTACAGTAGAAGAATAATTCTATTAATATATATAAATATTCTATTAAAAAATTCGAATTAAACAAAAAAGCATACAGAAATAATTTATCAAAGAACTTTATTTTCTAGATGTAAAATAAAGGACACGATGAGTTTTATGTAACAATATTAAGGCAAAATATATACTAAGGTCATTGTTTCAACTGTCATTTGATTCAAGGCTTGCTTGCACATTCGTGTGGATTGAAGAATGTGAAGTTCAATTTTAAGTGCGTTGCCATCTTTTGTGAGAATTGTTCTAACCGCCACTCGCCTATAGAAATATTTGAATATTTTTAGTATTCCCTGATCCATAGCTTGAACAACGGATATTATGTTAGGTGGGAAACAAATCACCTTCACGTTTTCCATAAACGGAATTCTGTTGTGAGCAGTGCAGCTTTCAATAAAGAGAATAATCTTTTGCTTTTGTTTGCCAAACTTTTTATCGACGTTTAAGAGCCACTTCTCAAAAAGGTCTCTTGTCGTCCAAGCTTTTACACTAAATAGGTACTCTACTGGCTTTGTTATTACATTTTTGAAGAAACGCGTGTTAGCGGAATTGCCAATCATCAATAGAGAGAGCTGTTATGACCCATCCATGTCTGCTCGGACCAACACCGTAACTCCTTCTATACTAGGCTTCCCTCCATCACACTTTTCGTCTTTAAATGCAAGAGTTTTATCAGGAGCAGTTCAGCTGCAAGCTGAGCAACAGCACCACTTTCACCAAAAGCAGTTTTAAAAGAAATCATGTTTCGCTCACTAAAACCATCCAGCCACCCCGTGCTAGCTTTGAAATCGTGTTTTCCCAACTGTTGCAAACTGTTCCGCCCTAACTCGTAAAGTACTGCCACTCACTGGAGTTTTCTTGTCGCGCGCCTGCCTGAACCATTTCAACACACAGTTGTCCACATCTGAGTTCTACGGCTCTCTTGTCCTTTTATTATTAAAATAATATTTCGTTTAGTAAGTTAGTGTTTTTGATGGGATTAATGCATCCATGGCAATCCACCAGCCATTATTTTACTAGGACTAACTATCTCCGTAATGTAGCTAGATTTTATCAGAAAAATCAATTGGTTATTGTTCTAGCCAAGGCACCAACTATTGCATTTCATTCACAACGCACGCTCCCATCTATCGCATCAATTTTACATTGTTGAGTCAGCTGTCAAAATTGTGTCGGCTATAGTTCGAATCTCAAGTTAAACTTACCTTATTTCTAGGAACCACACCCCATCAATATTTTATCTACAGGAAGAAAGACCAGAAACAGTGTACGGAATTCATCAACAAAACATTCAGATAGAACGACCTCCAATCAACGATAGCATTTCAGAAACAGAAGACGGCAAGTCGCCTTCTGTTTGCAAGGAATGTAGCGAATTCTTCGATACTAAAGAACTCCTTGCGAACTTGAGGTGACTTAATACAGACTACATAACATTCGCAATATTCTGATGGTTTGGCTTCTTTTTCGTTTCGTGATTTTGTTTCCACTGTCTACAGTTCCAAATGTGGATAATTATCTAAATTTATCGGATGGCCCGTTTCCTCTGACGCGCTAATCACACAAAAAAAACGTTAATCATATTTAGAAACTAACATTTAGTATTTTCAGGTACTCAACTATATCACCAAGAGTAGAAGCGGAGTGGAGTATTGACGATCACCAAACTAGCAGAGAAACGTGTTCGACTGAAAATGGTGATTCAGAGGTGGAAGATAACGAAAAATCGTTCTGGTTTTGTTTCTGTAATGTGTGTTGTGAATTTTTCGATACTGAGGAACTACTTCGGGCGCATAAAATGCAGGTGCATTGCAACCAACTGCTGTTTACAGATACGCGTGATGAGAAACAAAATGATATTGCCGAATGTTTGAACGAACACAGAGCACAACAGAGGGAGCAGAACATGCGTTATTTGTCAAAAAGAATACACTTGTCCCAATGACTTACTTAGGCACCAAGCGTTGAGTCACTCCCTAATAATTAAGATAGCTTTATTGAAGTATCAGTGTCTTTTTTGCAGAGATTTTGATTCACGTCAGACACTTACCGACCACATGCTAATCCATGAAAATATAACAAACGACAATCGCTATTGCTGTCAATCATGTGACAAAAGTTTGGATTTAGAGTGCCAGCTAATTGCTCACGCAGAAAGTCATATAGACGACACGCCAATCAATTGCAAATACTGCCAAAAATTATTTACTCAGCGCTCTGAGCTCATGGTACACGAGACAATCCACAGAAATACAGAGTCTTTTGGTTGCGAAGTTTACAATAAATATTTTAGCAGTAAATCTAAATTTATCGGGTGGCACGTTTCCTCTGACGCGCGGCTAACTAGTTTTATATGAGCTAATCATACAAAAAAAAACGTTAATCATATTTAGAACTAACATTTAGTATTTTCAGGTACTCAACTATATCACCAAGAGTAGAAGTGGAGTGGAGTATTGACGATCACAAAACTAGCAGAGAAACGTGTTCGACTGAAGATGATGATTCAGAGGTGAAAGATAACGAAAAATCATTCTGGTTTTGTTTCTGTAATGTGTGTTGTGAATTTTTCGATACTAAGGAACTACTTCGGGCGCATAAAAAGCAGGTGCATTGCAACCAACTGCTGTTCACTGATACGGGTGATGAGAAACAAAATAACACCGAATGTTTGAATCAACACAGAGCACAACAGAACGACCAGAACTCCGTGTCATGCATTATTTGTCAAAAAGAATACACTTGTCCGAAAGACTTACTTAGGCACCAAGAGTTGAGTCATTCCGTAACAATTAAGATAGCTTTGTTGAAGAATCAGTGTTCTTTGTGCAGGGAGTTTTGCAGTTCGCATCAGATACTAACCGACCACATGCTAATCCATGAAAACAGAACGAACGGCAATCGCTATTGTTGTCAATCATGTGATAAAAGTTTTAATTTAGAGTGCCAGTTAATTGCTCACGCTGAAAGTCACATAGGCGACACACCATTCAATTGCAAGTACTGCCAAAAATTATTTACTCAGCGGTCTAAGCTCATGATACACGAGACAATCCACAGAAATACAGGGTCTTTCCGTTGCGAAGTTTGTAATAAATATTTTAGCAGTATTACCGATCTCACTTCTCACATCTCGATTCATAACGAGTATTTAGTATTCAAATGCGGGTATTGCTTTAAGACTTTTTCTCAAGAATGTAACCTGCAGCAGCATGAAAGAACTCATTTAACAGCAAAGTCTGACGTAAACGACGTATCTACGAAACGGCAATATATTCAAACCGACAAAATACCTATGGATTGCAAGGTTTGTGGTAAGGACTTTCTGAACAAACTTGAACTTATGAGACACGTACGGCAACATACAGATAAGAAGCTTTGCAAACATAAAATATGTGGCAAAAGGTTCGCTTTAAAATACCAGTTAAACAGTCACTCTAGAACTCATAGCTCTGAGAAGTCTTACCAATGTAAAGTATGTGGCAAGAGATTTTCTCGGCAAGGGAACTTAAACAAACACAGTAAAATTCATACAGGCGAGAAGCCTTACGAATGTAAAGTGTGTGGCAAAAGATTTTCTCAGAAAGGGCACTTTGATAGCCACAGTAGACTTCATACAGGCGAGAAGCCTTACGAATGTAAAGTATGTGGCAAGAGAGTTTCTCAGAAAGGGAACTTAAAAAACACAGTAAAATTCATACAGGTGAGAAGCCCTACGAATGCAAAGTATGTAGCAAGAGATTTTTTATGAAAGGCGACTTAAACAGACACAGAAAAATTCATACAGGCGAGAAGCCTTACGAATGCAAAGTATGTGGCAAGAGATTTTATACGAAAGACGACTTAAACAGACACAGAAAAATTCATACAGGCGAGAAGCCTTACGAATGTAAAGTATGTGGCAAAAGATTTTCTCAGAAAGTGAGCTTAAACACTCACAATACAGTTCATACAGGCGAGAAGCCTTATGAATGTAAAGTATGTGGCAAAAGATTTTCTCAGAAAGGGAACTTAGACAGTCACAGTAGACTTCATACAGGCGAGAAGCCTTACGAATGTAAAGTATGTGGCAAAAGATCTTCTACGAAAGGGAACTTAACGAAACACAGCAAAATTCATATAACTGAGAAGCCTTACGAATGCAAAGTATGTGGCAAGAACTTTTCTCAGAAAAGGACTTTAAACACGCACAGTACAATTCATACAGGCGAGAAGCGTTAGAGGGTCGGCAAACAGGCATACATGTACATACGTCAAACATGTACATATTTTGTAGGTACATGTGTCACGTACTTGAATGCCAATTTGCTTCGACGAATTTCAGCCGAACCACCTTACAGCGAGGCTTTTCGATCACACACTGGTAAACATCAACGCCCAAGAATGTATAACATACGTGTATGACTTTTTTAAATCTGTGGACACCTTTAACAAATGTAATGTACACTCAAAGTAAGAAGAACTGGGACAGTTACGATACCCCCGCATGGCAAGAGTAAGACAGTAGATATTGGTACACCCCGTCCATTAATATACAATATACAATATGATCTGCCAATTTTATTTACCTGCTTCTCTTGATAAATACATCGTCCTTAAATTAAAATGTGGGAATTTACGAATTTAATATACTGCCGTTGCATGCGTTATACCGGATGTCTTTAGAATGCGTAATATACGACCATTACAGAAAGAAAGGGCATTTGAAATTCCCTGACTTAAAACATTTTACTGTCAGTTAGTATCGTAGAGTCGTGGACTCTATGACAGCGCATTTTTGCATATGATTGTTTTGTTAGAAGTGGTGAATCAGTGCGGTTCAATGTGAATTTCGTCGGAGATTCAATATTAATCGAAATGACTCTGTCCCCGCACTGAGGGAAAACAATCTTGCATCAAATAAACTTGCTTTAATTCAAGAAAATTTAATGTTTGAGTAGCCGCAATGGATTAACTGTTTTCTGCCAAGAAAAATATTTTCTCGAATTCTTTCTTACATCATATAAATAATATATTCCAGCAAGATGATATTTTCTTGATTTAAATATATATTATCTTACAACAAATAAGTAACTTCTAACTTGAAGTCAATCTTAAGTTTGCCTCAAGAAAATACAAGATTGGACAGAAACAAGATGTTTAATTAAGTAAGGTGATATGTTATATTTAGTGTCAATGATATTGCACCGAATAGTTTAAGTTTTCACAAAGAAAAAATATTTTTTTCGTCAAGAAAAATGTTGTTTTATCCAAAGAATTGTAACATTTCCCTGTAATATTAGAATTTGTTGCAAACAGCAAAAATCTTCTTCTTGCCAAGAAAAAGTAACTTTCTAGGCGAGTTATATTTGTATTCACCGCAAACAGCTAAGTATTAAATGAAGCAAATATTAGTCTTTTGCAAAGTAAATATTTTATTGTGTGGAAAATGTAGTATATAAGTATATATATATACACAAGTATTGCAAACATGTCCAATATTATAAAATATAACGTATAGACGTACATAAATATATTATTAGACATTTACTTTTAAAGCTACAATACAATAATAAAAGAATAATCTTAAATAACAAGCCCATTTAATAAAATATAACAAACAAATGAATATTTTCTACTTATCTTTGAAGGTAGGAATAAGCAAGTAGAACCACCAACCTGTCAATTTCTCCTGTAGAAAAACGTCCATTGAGACCTTAACGCCTTTAATCAGCATTCACACTAATTACAACTCATTAGTACCTTATAAAAGAAATAATTGTGCGAGAATTAGTTATTTAAACATTGTAAATTACATACTTACCTGCCACGAATATAATAGATTACTAATATAGCACATTATTTACCGCCAAGTGAATAAATTGAAGTAATAATATTGACACTTCTGACAGTTTGTTTGTTTTTGAAATTTGTTTTATTAAGCGCCAATAAAAGTATTTAGATTACAATTTGAATTGCTTCAAACCGCATCTTAATATCTCAAGTAATAAAATAGTTAGGGCAAATAAAAGAAATTAGAAGATTTCAGTTTTTCTTCAATATTAAACAAATGAACCATAGCAAAGTAAAATTTTAAAATAGATGCTTAGCGAGCTTTTGAATCTACACCTTTTTGCTCATTTAACCGTCTCCCCATGTCTTCCAATAAAAAAGTTACCCATGTTGTCCCTACAAAATCCGGGCACCTGTATATGTATGTAGTCAGGTGTGAGTAGTATTAATAATCTATCGTCATAGTGAAGAAATATCTCGGTATCAGAAATTATAGCTTATTCTGAGAAAATAGTTTAGATAATGGAAAATTATCTTTTAACTAAATTATTTTCTCAAACGAATAAAATATGTTTTCAAGAAAGAAAATAATTACCTACTTTGACCTAATAATTTTCAAAAAAATATTGTCTTGCTTAAAATCCGGGAAAATGTATTAATGCAAACTATTATCTTCTGAAGATATCTTATACTTCGTGCAAGAAAACTTTTTTGTTTTGAAGTCAAATGATTATCAAGAAAAAAATTTTATAGGAAACTCCAAAATATATTGGCACAAAACAATTTTCTTGAAACAAAACAATTTTTTTTCGAGAATTCTTTTTTCTTTGATGTAAGAAAACTGTTCCTCAGTGCACGCGTAACACAATCTTACGTTGTGTTCATAATCTTCGAACACGAGGTGCGATACTCGAAATATAACCGCCCGGACCCCAACGTACAGTGCGCACTCCAGATAACGTTGAACGGGTTAGACAAGCGATACTGCGAAGCCCACC
>CM043015.1:195733715-195770324 GCA_023690525.1 Holotrichia oblita
ATGTTTTTTAGTACAATTAGCAGAACTTGCTAATACAAAACTATTATCTTTGGCCGCGTAAACAGTAGAAACAAAATTACGGGCCAGAAAAAAACCAAGCTGTTATAATATTGCGATGTAGGTACTCTAAACATTAGTTATACATATAACACCTCTCGTATAATTATTAACAACTGTAACTGCTGTTCCCACAATACCAAAATGTATATGTCGCAGATTCCTCAGTTATCACTTCTGCGTAGAATACATAATGCGATATAAAAGGAATGCACAATGTATTTTTTTATTTTTTTTTTGCTACGTATGGAGACTAGAATACTTAGTCAACAATTCTTGTGTTATAATGATCGCCATCTTCTTATATTTAAATGTAGAGGATTAATGCATTTAATAGAGTCCATAGTAGCCTCTTGGTGAAACATTTTGCTAATTAATAAATATACATAAATTCAAACCTCCACTGACACACATTTTTTTTACTAGATAATATCTCAGAATTGTTTCGACAAGAAATGTTCGTCATTCTCAAAGGTGTAAAAACAGGTTAAAATAAATCGGGATGAAAATATACGACCAACGAATACATACAACTTGTTTATTTTCTCACAAAATAGCAATGCTGCTCCTGGGTGTATTTCTTCCAGATCTGTGCGTTTTATTGTTATGCTGTAAATACGATCCGTTTACCTAACAATTGTCGGGACGGTAGCAATTTTTGGGGCCTACAAAACAGCGAGGTCTATTGAGGACGACAACTTCTGTCCTCCCAGTACATCGCCTATCACGGAATATAAATTAGATAACTCTAGGTTTGTTCCTACAACGTTGGAAACAGGTCGGTGATCGAATAGCACATGCGTAATATAAGAAGTGCGTTCCAACAACTTCGAACTAAAGATCACGTACGGCAGGTCAGACGTTCCAAGAAATTTTCTGTGATTTGCCGACTGTTTGCCGGCTATCAGAACGATTTGAAGATTTTTTCTCAAATCGACGTAGTACAATTGCAATGCATGCGCCTTGTCATCACAGAGTAGGTAGTTGGTAGTCTGTGTTGTCAATCGTTCCAACAAGTACTTTTGAAACGCCTAATCCGAAACTTGTCTGCAACCAAGCATGCGCAGTAGAGCGATACATACACTTATCGCCGACTAGTTGCCAATATTTTGTTGGAACAAACCTTGTATGTCTCGCGCCACTGGTGGATCATTTTAAATAAAGGTAAATGTGTATGTATTCAGCATACATAACGGACCAGAGGTATTTAGGCAGTATTTCACCATGTTTACTATAAAGTTCCTGTGTTGTTCGTTGAACACTAACGGTCACAAATCAAAGCAGCGAAGAAGACATTGTTAAGTCTTTAGAAACTTTCTGGACAAGATGAAAATCTATCCCCAACCATTACTTTATAATCATAAAGTTTCTACTGCGATTATTGAAGTGGTCTGTGAGTAGCACTGCGGTTGTACAGGCTGCTTTTGGAAATAAATCGTAACAGGTGAAAGGAAATCGGGATGAAAATAATACGACGAGTAGATGAATATATACATTTTTTTTATTTTATCACAAAACAACAATCCCTCAACCAATCCCAATCCCAACAATAATAAAATAGTGAAAAGTTAAAAAACTATTTACAAAAAAAGAGTCGTATAAAATTAGCGGACAACGTCAAAATTAAAAAGATCATCACAATATTAAAACACACAACAAAGTTTTAAATAATATCGTTGCTAAGATAACGTTAGACAGAATGGGTACATATGTGCAAATCAGACAAAAAAGAAAAAATTCAGTAAGTAAAAATATGAGAAATATACAGGTTGGTAGGTATCAGAGGCTTTTTCATAAAGTTGTAATATGTTGCAGTAAATATTGCTTAGTTGCTCTGTGCCATTTTTAAAGTTAATGGTGTTGGATGTTTTATTGATATGAAAGATCTCCAGAAACAACCTATTTTTTACCTGCTTTCAATATCCAGAATCACATCGTCGAAATCAACTGGATGACCTGTTTCCTTACTGTGATTGGCCAAGGCACACGCTCTTTTTCTCTTATTGCAATCGCTTTTATCTGACTAATGCGGTGTTTTAACCATTAAAGTTTGTCCAATGTACACCCCTGGACAATGTGAACATGGAACTTTGTAAATGGAATTATACTGAAGTAACAACGGGGTTTTGTCTTTGATAGGAGGTAACGCATTTTTAATTTTAAGAGAGTTGTATTGAACTACTTTTATATCTGTGTATGGTTTGAAGAACTGTATAATTCTAGGTGTGAGTTAGTCAATAAAAGGTAACCGTTTGTATTTGAATTCGATATTAGGTTTTTCCATCTGTCCATCATAAAAATTGGATCTGCAAATTAATTTTTGAAGTTTAGGCTTGGGATACCCATTATTTGTGAAAATATCAACAAGCAGTTTAAGATTGTTCTGAAGGAACTGATCATTAGAAATATGTGAAATTTTATTTTTCATAGCAATAACCGTGTTAAGTTTTTGGTTCTTAGAATGGTTACAATAAAAGTTTATATACCTGTCGGAAGAAGTTGGTTTTTGGTAACCAATGAAGAATAATTGTATTTTCAGGAGTTCAAGTTCAACAATGAACTGTAAGTAAGTGTTAAACAAATTAAATGCTTGTAGGACTGATTCAATCTTGCCTCCAGGCAAGGAACAAATAATGTCATCCACATACTTATAAATGAATTGCAAACGAACATCTAATTTGGATAAGACAGTGTCTAACGGATCATCCCTGTGCATCAATCTGTGCAAGGCTAGGACTGATTGGTAATCCCATAGGTGTACCAAACGTTTGTAAGTAGAAACTACCTTCAAAACTGAAGTAGGAGTTGTCAATGACAAATTTAAGTAGGCCTGTAAACGATTCTTCGGGCAATCCTGTATGATCAGCTATCAAATCCCAATTGTCATGTCAATGCCTGACTAAATAAGCTCCAAACGGATGTTTGTAAATAATGACACCATGTCAAGGAAGATCAGTACATAGTTATCAGGGAGCCTAAGTCCGTCCGCCAAGTTGACGTCTTCTATATTGTAATCGGTACGTTCTGCTAAGTTGACAAGACGTTGGCCAAATGACTAGCCAGATTGTAGGTGGTAGAATTAACGGAACTAATGATTGGATGTAAAGGAATGTCAGCTTTATGTATATTGGGCAAACAGTAAAGTTTGGGAAAACTGGAATTATATGTGATGAAATACTCTATAAGTTCGCCCGAGATTTCGCCTTTTTTGAAGATCTGACAGATTAACTCATTGGATTGTTTTTGAGTCATTTCTGTGGGGTTCCGTTAGTAATATAATCAGTTCTATGCATAGCTACAGTACACCCACCTTTATCAGCTGTGTTATAATAAGTAAGTTAGGGTTATCTTTTAAGAACTTTCTTGTTTTAAGATATAAAGGTAAATATGGGGAAGGTTTGATATCCACCGAATCTGAAAGGAAATTAGTTACAACATTGGAAACTCGAGTCCTTGAGACATTTCTTGAATCAGTCGGTATATCACTAATAATATGTTCCGACAGCAATACCAAACTTAGGTCCTAATCAAAGAAAATCTGAGATTTCAGATGGAATTTGTGTACTAGAAATATTTTTAAACCATCTACTATTGTCTTTGAATAAACTGGTAGATGGTAAAGAGTCTTTTGATCTATTAAATTTAGTAATATTTGTGTTTTTTATTTTTCGAAACGTGTTTTTAAAGTCATACTGCAGTCTAAATTCAAATTCCTTGACTAATTCAAGAAATGTCTTAAGGGCTCCAGTTTCCAATGTTGTATCTAATTTCCTTTCATATTCGTTAAGTCGCTATTGAAGCCTGTGATAGCTTCTTTACAATTGTTGAGATAGTAATAATAATATATTTGAATATCATCTGCGTACACTCCTCCAAGCAGAGGTATTGTTTTTGATGCGTACGCTCTTTTAAATAGCTTTCAATAAGTGAAAGAACTTAGCCGATGAACCAGCCAAGAAGGGTTTTAACAACCACTTCATAGGACCAAAGCCCACATGTGAAATCACCAGGGATTCTACTAGAAGGAAGATTTGGTCTTGATTGGACAAAGAAATTATAAGGAAATGGGGGTCGACTGAAGCTCAACTTCACTCTAAAGCGCTAATACGGGATGAGGACTTTAAGTTCTGTGAAACCCTAATTAGACGCAATACAAAACAAGTTAAGACCATTGTTGGGGTGATGGACACTATCCCCTGAGGAAGCATCTATATAACACCGGGCCGCCGGGTAAGCGAACCCTGGTGCAGAAGATGCGAGTTACAGGAGGAAACAAGTTTACATGTAATCTGTACATGTGAGGAATTGAAGCAGAAAAATTTCGGAAGGGAGCCTTGGAGGGTCCTCAAATTTCCAATTGGCAAAATATTGGACTGCTCAAGTGGAAGTGAGAGTTTTGATAGGGATGGTACAAAGAGCACCCAGCTCAAGTGCCTGGATTACAGGTGTCGAACTCTACTTGCAAAGAATGAATCAATGAAGTGAAAGAGCTGACTTAGAGAGCCCTATATAATTGAGCACCGCTAAAAGAGTTTTGTGGCAAACAGTATCGAACCCTTTATTGAAGTCTATCTAGTGTTGAAAAGGCGACCACATCTCGATCTCTAGCTGTCAAATGATTTGCAGGAAGAATATCGTTCGGGTCTAAAAAACGTTCTAACGATCATTCGTTACCTTTTTTAGCAACTTGGAGCATATCGGCAAAATACTTATTGGAAGAAGATCTTTGTGTTCATTTATCTGCGCTATCTTCGATATCGGAATAAGCATTGCGTTCTTCCGTGAGGCTGGAAATGTTTTCGAAATGATACATGAATTGATAAGATTGGTTAGATATGGTAATATATTTGGATAACAGCTTTTAAATTCCAATAGTTAAACTATCAGGTCCCATATCATTTGTTTTTATATCCTGTATAAATTTAGTTACAGTTGATACTTCGACTGTTCGAAATTCGAATTCGTCCAAGCCACGGGACAGTTTTGCTGTATTATAGCAATGTAGTAACCCAATTTTCTCACTGTCGAATTCCGGTATTTCATTTATAAAAAATCACTAATTTGATCTACAACATCTACAATGTTCAGGTAGCCCATAGTTTTTATTCGATTTAATACTTAGATACTGCATTTCTTTCCAAACAGTAATTCCTGTGAGTGAGTTGATTTTGAGGTTTTGTATACATATATGTATCATATAGAACTACTGTCGAGTTTTACTATAAACGAGTAAGGCACTTTTGTGATACAGCCATTTAACACATGCTTTACATTCCTAATGCTTCTGATCTGTATGAGTACTACTAAACTTGTCTGGTGTGTGAGTTTTACTGTGTTTGCGCAAGTTAGCGCTTCGAGCAAATCTCTTGGCACATATTTTACATTCGTAAGGCTTCTCACCCGAATGACTTCTACGGTGACGATGTAGAGTCGCATTGTCAGAAAACTTTTTGTCACATATTTTACATTCGTAGGGCTTCTCACCTGTATGAATTCTAACGTGACAACGTAATACCGATCTGTTAGCAAATCTCTTATGACATACTTTACATTCGTAAGGCTTCTCGCCTGTATGAGTTCTACGGTGACGATGTAAACTCGAATTGTCAGTAAATCTTCTGTCGCATACTTTACATTCGAAGGGCTTCTCACCTGTATGAGTTCTAATGTGACAACTTAAAACCGAACAGAAAGCAAATGTTTTATCACATATATTACACTTGTAAGGCTTCTCAATTGTATGTTCTCTTACATGTCTGCTAAATTCCAACTTATTTAGAAAACCTTTACCACAGACCTTGCAATTCATAAATATTTTACCAGTTTTGGGATGTCGATTTGCCATAGGAGTATCCTTAACAGCTAAGTTTTTACCAATTTCCTCGGGTACATTATCTTCCGTCATATTACCTTTTTTACCTTGTAAAATGTTGAATTTTTGAGAAAACGGCTTAACACAATAACCGCATTTAAACACTGGATGTTCTGAATGAATCGACATGTGAGAAGTGAGCTCTGGTATACTTGTAAACAATTCATCACAAAGTTGACAACGGCAACGCCTCCCATTCCTACGGATTCGCTTACGTGTTATGAGAACACATCTCCGAATAAATATTTTTTGGCAGTATTTGCATTTGTTTTGCACAGCACCTACACAGCCCTCTGTATGAGCAGTCAGCTGGAACTTTGAATCAAAACCTTTACCACATGACTGACAGCAATAGCGATTATCGTCTATATTGTTTGCATGGCTTCTTATGTGGTTACTTAATGTCTTACGCAAGCCGCAAAGCTTCCTGCAAATAGGGCACTGATTCTCCAACAAGACTATCTTAATTAATGGTGAATGGCTATACTCTTGATGTTTAAGTAAGTCACTGGTGCAGCTGTAATTTTTTTCACATATAATGCATGAGACGGAATTCCGCTCCTTCTCTTGTGCAACATGTTCGGCCAAAGATTCGGTATTCTCAATTTGATTCTCCTGGAATGTGGAGTTCGATAGTTTGTGGTTACGATGAACCTGAATTTTATGAGCTTGAAGTAATTCCTTTGTATCGAAGAATTCACGACACACATTACAGAAATAAAACCAGAACGATGTATCGTCATCTTGCCCCTCTGAATCACTATCCTCCGTTGAATATACTTCTCCTCCTTCTGGTGATAGAGCAAAGCACCTGAAAATGATAAATATTAGTTCCGATATTACTTTGAAGCTGTATAATATATAGACTTTCGTTTCTCACAAATAACTGGTAGAACGTTTTTCTCACATTTTTCAAATTGCTAACATGTCAATTCTTCGGCCACAGCAGCATTATAATTAAAAATAATTGAAAAAAAAACCATATCTGGAAAAAATATCGCGTCACGCCTCACTACATTCGAAACTTTAGCGAACACATTAAGATCCGGCTGTGGTATGGCAGAGCTCGTAACAAGTGAAGTTAAGTGCAAAGTGTATTCTACGGGGCTAAATCAAATATAAACGGTAATTTTCTTTGTACAGGGTGCGCCACCAAGAGAGGTAAGCGCCTGTATCTCGGAAAGTAATTGTCTTAGGTTCTGCGGGAAAAAATGTTGATGGTTAAAGTAGCCAAGAGAAATTTCTGGAAATTATTTGCAAGTTCCAGATTTTACCGCTAGGTGGCGTAACCGCTATGTTCAAATCTAAAATTCCTATTATGTCATAAAATCGCAGAATAGGTAAGCTAGAACTTTGATATCATCAATTGAAAGCCCATTCAATACCAGATAATTTTCTTTAGTGACATTTTTTCGCATCTGTCATAATAACGGTACTATTCAACCTATCCGAACAATCTTGGACTCGTTCGAAAGACAATTGTGTTGACTTTAAAAAGCGTTTATATGCTATATCCATTAGTTTCAAACTAATAAACTAGAGGTCGCTTTCTGCAGCGGTAACATATGTTTACGATTTTCTTAAAAAAATTAAATGGAACGATACTATTGCGTTAATAGGTTCGTAAGAGGATTTAAATTACACATATTTTACTGAAAACAGCATCTCGAAACAAAACCAAGTATAAAGACACAAACGAGTCAAGTAATAATAACTTAAAAACTAGGTTGGATTTGGAAAACATTGCACATCTCTATAATGGCAGTATTATGTGAAATTATTTATTTTGTATTTCGTTGACCATTCAAAATGCTTATTACAAATGCTGAGGCCGTCGATATGATAGCAATTCACTTTGAGCCAGATTTCCCCGAGTACTATTAGGAGCAATTGACTGCACATTAATTAAAATTCAATCGCCTGGAGGGGAAGATGCAGAAATTTATCGATGCAGAAAAGGATATTTTGCTATTAATGTGCAGACAGTATCGGATGCAAATTTTAAAATTAGAAATATTGTTGCTAGATGGCCAGAGTCAAGCCACGACCAAACTATTTTCAATAATAGCACCTTAAAAAATGAAAACCATTTACAACGCGGAAGAGATGTAAGAACCTTGTTAATAACGCAACACTTTGCAAGATTGTAAAATAATGCCAAACATAGTAAATATTGTATGTATACTCCCTTTTATATTTTATTATTATTATGTAGCATTGTATAATGTCTAATAGTCTACCAGCATATGTTTGTATATTATTGAAGATCAATAGTTTTATATAATTGCTTGGGTAGTGGATTTTCTATATTTCTGTTTGTAAATTGTTGTTGGTTTGCATGACAATCAGACAATATATTCATTTATACTATAAGAGCAACCGTTCGACACCACCATTCATAATCGTTCTTTATATGTATATTAAGATGTGTTTACATTGTGTGTATACTATATTCAAATATAGTTAGAGTATTCAAATTAAAACAACAGAAAAACATTTTTTTTTTATTAATCTCTGCAATATGCAAATCTAGCAATCTCATTTTTTTGTAATGCTCTTCCTGACGTCTCTCTTCTTCCTTTTTCTCCCTCTCCTCTTTCCTTTTTTGTTCTTCCATAAGCTGCTTCAAATGCTGGATTTTCAATTTATAATACTCCGCTTTTGCTATAGCAATAGGATTGCTAATGGAAGACCGTAATTTGTTAGAAAGAAGCTCCCTCAATTTTTTTGGAACATCTTATAGTATATTGTATTGAGACTCTTTAGACATAGATTTTTTTGAAGCTCGAAAAAAAAACCACTAGTTTTTCATTCACCTTCAAATGTAAAATAAAAATAAAACTATATATAACGAATCAACAAACATGTTAAATTATAATTTTAAAATAACAATTATAAAATTTTGATTTTTTAACAATGCCCTAAATCAAACCCTATCTAGCTAACTAAAAACTTTGTAATCTATTTGAAAAATATATATAAAAAAATAAACAATCTTTTTTTGTACAACCTTATCCTCCACTTTTTAAATATCAATGTCCTATTGGTGCTCTTAGTATCTACTCTTCCTACGTCCCACTTTCCTTCCAAAAATGCTTCCTATAATATCTCCTCTTTCTACGTCCTACTTTCCTACCAAAAATGCTTCGAATTTTTTTCTTTCAAATATTTATTCTTGTTCTCTTACTATTTCTTTATACTCGTATTCTACTTATTCACACTCTAGGGCACATTCCAGTTAATATTTATTAATGATAATACTTTTTAAAAAAATAATCTTGACGTCTTCTCAAATTTTAAACTTGACTTTTTCCAAAAAATTCTCTTTTTTTTATTTATAATATCCAGTAAGTCTCCATGGATCCCTCCCATCCAGTGGTTTTTAGATTTTTCAAAAAAAAATGTAATGCCAATTTTGGCATGTATTACATGAAATAGATTATTTTATAATTTAACATGTTTTTTAATTTACATATGTTAAAGATTCAAATAAATAAATCAATCAATTAAATTAGAAATCTCTTTTAAATATTCCAAACATTAATACAACATCTTAACAATATATCTTACTTTACCTTATCTATTGAGGAAGGTTTATTTGGGACTTTACATTCAATCACTTGCTGTTCTTTCTCTACCATTTCTACTAATAGTAACTCTTCCTCCTTAGTAAAATTTGTACTCCTCTCTTGTCTTGTTTTTCAGTCATTTTTTATGTATTGGTAAAATAGGTACGCTTTTTTATAAACACAATAACTCCAACTGGATTACAATAAGAACCGGATTAATATAAACTATGAGCACTTGGCGCGAAAAACTTGACATGCCATCAACCCAACAGAACGAAAAAACCTGAATTTACGCGTACCAACCATTAAAATAATATCTAAAGTGACTAGCTAAAGTACAAACATGCCTTCTTTATGGAACGTGTGCATATTTAAAGCCAACTGTAAGTTAAAGTCGACTTTACTAAATGTGACTTTAGCCATAATTATGAAACCGGGCGTAAGGAAACGTGTTGTATGTTCAAAAGGGCAGCATTGGGCTGGGCTAAGTGCAGCACCAATATGGTTGCCTCACCAAGTCATGATTACTGAAAATTATAAGTATCATTGTAAGCCTCCACTTAACAGATGGCTTTATTTAAAATTAATTACGTCATCCCACTCCTGTTAGACCGAAGGCTCACAAATGTTATAATTTGACAATATAAACACTCAATATGTAACAGTTTATTTATGTACCTGTATCTAAAGTTGAATCGCCGAAGAGTTGCAGTAGCAACAGCGCATTGACATCATGTTTCAAAAAGACCAACTCACACCGCCTAACGATAAAGTTATTTGACATCAGACAGTTGTAAATAAATAGTTCTAACCTCACATTTGATACAGCAAGTTTGCGATCTAGTATTATAAATGGACTTATCATAACTCGATTAATTAAAGATAAACTAATGCAAGAAACTGTATAATGATCACAACGTAATCGAGCATATTTGTTTACTTACATACATTGAATACAAGCTTATACTTAATCTTCCATATAATTATGGTTCATATGCGTATACATAATCGAAAGAAAAACGAGATGAAAATAAAATACGAGGTTTGACGAATGCTAATGCAATATACATCAATGGTTAATCTTGAAATTTTTATTATACTTCACACTATTACTTTTTGGTTAATTTGTGTGTAAATCGGAAGAAATAAAGAATGCCAACGGTTTAAAACTTTAATGCAATGTGTACATACATGAGAAAAAATATATTTTGTTTTGATACAAAGATGTAAATGTGTTTATTCACTCTCCAACAATGTATTTACATATGAAAAATAAAGTATAACAAAAGAATGATTTACAAGGGCATTAAGACAAACAGCTGCGATTTGTTTGAAATTTGTGCTCAGAAGTATATTCTTGCAAAATATTATACACACTACGTTCTGATATTCCTGAAAGGAAACAAACTAAGATGTTTTTATAATTATTAAAAAAAAATTAATATGTACCTACTGCAGTTGCTGTAGTTGCAACATTAACTGTTTTTGCAGTACCTGGTTGTCCTTGTAAAGTTTTGAATATATTCAAAACCCTCTCCTTGCCTTCAACTGTATAATGTTTGAGCGGCTTCTTTTTGGGAGGTGAATTCTCCATAGTGCTACACAAACGTGCGGATTGATGCCACAGAAGATTACACGTAGCACTGACAATGAGTTTATATCCTAGAAAATAAATATTCCTCAATCAATCATTTTCTGATTTTGTATTTCGCGTGCTTACTTACCTTTGTCACAAAAAAATATTCCAGCCTTTAAAAAGACTTTTGGTGGATATTAAGCAAGGAAACAGAAAGAATAAAACAATAGGAATACAAAAGAAAAACTGTCAAAACACAATTCGATTTATCCTATTGTAAGCGTACCCGCAAACGAACAAATAGCGAGGGTTATTTTATGTATGACGTGAAAGTGACGTATTTTTCGTGCGGTGTTCCTACTGCATCTCTTCGGCGATTCAACTATACCTACATCCATGGGCACCAATTGAAATTTTCCAATTACGGCCCTGCACATTGTTTTTGTTTCATACACTGACCTATGAAACGTTATTCTAGACTAATTCTTGTTGTCAACGTTGTTTCTACTGTTACAACTATGTAGAGCAAAAGAAACGATAATGTCTTCTAATATTTTACTTATCATATAACTGTAAAAACCAATTACATAATGCAAACCTACACTATAATCAATGTGTTTCACGTAAGTATACGAGTAGTACCAATATGGCCGACCTGTACCCGTTTTAACCACGTGATGTCGTTTCCCTACCTATTCTTCCTCAATGCTGTCAAGCTATAGAGTGACGAAATAGAATCGAAACAATAAAATAACAAATACCGCTAGCCCATTTGTTATAACTTCAATCAGTGCATACATATTAAATAATTACTCACCGCATAAATATAGCTCACAAGAGAAAATAAAACAAAAACAACTGCATCAACCTTCTAACTATGTATTAACCGTTACTGATCACACGCACTTTCACTAAGAACTCTAACGACCAACCACGTGTAGCAGAATGTACTATCCCATAGACATGTGGACACAACTTTCTACGGCGTGTTTTGAACTGATATGCAGCGCCATCTATCCCAATATTTTTGTACAATGGAATAATTAATTCTTATGTAAAACGTCAGACGGCATTTTATTCAGAGAATTGTATATCCTTTACAATCCATCTTTTAAAAGTAAAGTTTGTTAGTTTTACAAAATTAATGTATAGGATGGGCTAGAATAAGGAGATGAATAAAATGTGATAAGAAAATTCCAAAATAGGATGATGTTATGCTGAGAAAACATCGCTGGATATTTCAAACAATCTTTTTATTATTTTTTTGGGTTATTATAAAGTTTATTATTACTTGAACGGCCGACAAAAATATTCGCGTTCAATACGATTTCACAACAAATAGTAATGCAAAGATGTTTCAGTTTCTGTAGAAACAAGCCTACATCAATAAAAGAACTACAGCAAAATGGATAAAGATATTATACATAAGAACCTAATAATAATAAAACTTATTACAAACTTGTTGGATTATTTTTTGCACACGGAACACTTGAACAATTTTAATATTTGAAGTTTTTTGATTTTTTTTAAATTTGAAGTAATGCATAAATTTACTCACTTTTTACTATAATATTGCCTTTTTCCCTAAAATGTTGAACTTAGGTATAGGAAATGCTATATACCGGCTGTTCCATTTGAATTAACGGGGAAAAATATGGTATTTTGGAGAACCATTATTGCCTAACATTTTGCCTAAAAATAGCATTTCTGTTAATTAGCGTAACCGCAAAATTTGCGATATTGTAATTGACAAAAATTTACTAGAAAACCATAGTAAGCCAAATATCTCAAAGACCGTCAGGTTTTTCATATAAATACAATACAAAAAGTCCCTTTTATTTTTATGTATATTCAAAATGAATTATAAAAAAATATAGTTTTGTTTTTAAAAGAAAGACAAAGTTGCTGTCTGTGCAGAGGAAATGGAACAGTCTGTATAATCGGCATTATTTTAGGTTTGTAGTTCTTGAGGAAACTAGACACGTGAAATAAAAAGAGCTTCAACTATATATCTCTTATCAAGACCCTGTGTATGTATAACTTATCTCTAAACATGCAAAAATACCTTAAAGTATAATAACCCTACAATATAAAGTTAGAATTAACGCGTCCACGACTATAAAGATCTATATCATTCATCAAACCATTCAAAAAACATAATATATCGGTTATGACATCAAGAAATAAATGGAATAGATGACCTAAGTGAGGTATTCCTGCAGGCTCGCGTAAGAGGAAAAGTGTGCATATTGCAAAAGCAGTGTGTAGCAAGAAAAGCATTAACTTAATTCAGGACTATAGAATACAGACAATAGTCCCATTTTACTGATACAGTTAGGATGTTTTAAGCTTTTCTCAGCTGTATGAGTTTTACTGTGAATGATTAAACGTGCGTTCCTAGTATATCGTTTATCACACACTTTACATTTAAACGGTTTTTCACCTGCATGAGTTTTATTGTGAACGGTTAAATCTGTGTTTCTAGCAAATCGCTTATCACACACTGTACATGTAAACGGCTTCTCATCTGAATGAGTTCTAATGTGTCTGAGTAAGCCATATGAACCAGCAAACATTTTACCACATATTTCACATTCGTAAGGCTTCTCGCCTGTATGACTTCTGCTGTGGACATATAAGTAGGCGAGTTGAGAATACCTTTTGTCACACACTTTACATTTATACGGCTTCTCGCCTGTATGAGTCCTAGCGTGTAAGGTTAATTGTGCAGTTGTTGCATATCGCTTATCGCACACGTTACATTTATACGGCTTCTCACCTGTATGAGTTCTATTGTGAACGTTTAATTGTGAGGTAGTATTAAATCGTTTATCACATACTTCACATTTATACGGTTTCTCGCCTGTATGCTTTCTGCTGTGAATGGTTAAGTGTGACTTCTTTTTAAATCGCTGATCGCATACTGCACTGCATTGATACGGCTTCTCACCCGTATGAATTCTAGTGTGATTTATTAGTTGTGCCATCACCCTAAATCGCTTATCACACACTTTACATATGTACGGCTTCTCGCCTGTATGAATTCGATTGTGAATTGTTAAATGTGCTTTCCTTTTAAATCCCTTCTCGCACACTTGACATTTGTGTGGTTTTTCACTTGTATCTGTATGAGCATGAGTAGTTAGCTGCAACTCAGACTCAAAACTTTCATTACATAATTTACAATAATATCGATTGTCTTTCATGTTCGCATTATTATGGCTTCTTATGTGGTTGGTTAATTTAAGATGTGACTTACAAACTTTCATGCAAATATGACACTGATATTCTAACAAAACTTCCTTAAATGTTACTGAATGGTTATCCCTTTGGTGCGCAAGCAAATCACTAGAGAAAACGTATTTCTTTTGACAAACAATACACATGACAGGGAATTCCTTTCCTTCATTTCTACTTCGCGCCCACCCAAACATTCAACGTTATTATCCGTAGTCGTACAATGGTGTTCCAGAACGTCGACAATTTTCTGAAATTTTTTCGTGCATACGTTGCAATTGTAAGTGTTTTCTTCCTCGTTATACGTGTAATTCTCCGATTCTCGGTCACCATGAACCTCCAATTTATGCGCTTCAAGCAGTTCCTTTGTATCATAGAATTCACGACACCAACTACAAAAACATAACCAGAACGATACATCTTTGTCGTCCACATCCGAATCATTATCTTGGGTCAACCATTTTTCTTCTTTGCATAATAGGACGGGTGCTCCTTCTGGTGATGTAGTTGGGTTCCTGAAAGTAATAAATGTTACTTGCTTCGATTTAACTTCTTGTGAAGTAATTAGCAGAAAATTTGGATGTAAAACTATTAAAACGAGATTTATTGCATAGTAGTAATTTTATTGAATATAATTTTACAAAATACCTAGTTTAGTTACATGTCTTGTTAGGTCTTACATAACCAAGTTCTATGTCATTTGTCATCAAAATTTGACCAAAAAATATTGCGCTGCGCATGTCTATACAGTTTGATGAATTTAAATTTCTGATAAATTTGAAAAATATTGTTAGGTATGCGAGTCTAGTCTGACATATTTTTGGTATCATTTAGCATTGAAATTAGAATCAAATCTACATACATATCTATAGCTTCATTACTATCTACATATTACAAATATTCTCAAACAAAGTTTGTCCCAACTTATGGGCATACAAAATAAAATGTAAAAGGGGTTTTATGGTAGGTAAAGAATTTTCAATATATATTAGGTATATTGACGAATCCCACTTCGGCGCAGATCTACAGTCAAAAAAGAACGAACTCAGAATAAAGGATCGCCCATAATGTAGGTATATCTAAACAGCAAAAAACATTCTTAAACAGTAATTCTTTTTCCTACTACTATTCAATGAAAACGAAATTTTACGATTTCCTTTAAACATGCTTAGCATCGTTAATAGTAATTTTGGAGAAAAAGTGTTCAGACAAAAGTTTTAGCTAATTTGACGCCAAATATGAGCATCGCAATGTAATGATATGTGCTATCGTGGAAAATAATTATACTCGAACAACATTACAAATACGACAAGAACTGGCTGTATCTTGCAAAACTGCGAGAAGAGTCTTAAAGAAAAACAAATATCACTCTTATCATGTTCAGACGATAAATGACATTTTTCCACAGGACAATTATGATCGCATTCACTTTTGTTTAGACATAATTGAAAAATGTGCAGTGAATGAAGGTTTTCTTTCGAACATCTTCTTTACGGACGAATTTACATTTTTCTTTGAATAATTTCTATAATAAATTCTTCGCAAAATACAATAGTCGTCAATTTGATACACAGACTTAGAAACTAGAAATCTACAATTAGCGACCCCACCTACTTCTCCTACTCTCGGCGACCAATCACACAAATGGTGTATATTCGTAGTTTAAGTTGGAAGTCTGTATATTGTACTATGTTACAGAGGTTGCTTCAAAGGATCAGTTTATTAAAATTCTGAAAGTTTGGAATTGCGTACAAAGCTACCAGAAACTTGGAGAACTAACGCCACTAACGCGACGCCAAATCAGAAATTTTTTGCTATTTTTGGAATCTCCAAAATATTGAGCAACCATGATATCACATTGTTAGTCATATAAAACGAGCACTTGTTAGACGAATTAGACTAGTTCGCTTGGGAATATTCTTCGCATTACAATAATATCATCATGTTTGCAAATTCTTTTTCTTAAAATCACTTGTCGTATTGGAAAAATAATGCATACGGCACTGGAAAAATCTGTAAGAAATACTGCTGGTTTACATTCTCCGGATAAGTGAGGTGTGCATCTTCCAGGTACAACACTGACGAAAAAATAGTCAGTTTTGCAGGGCGACAAAGTGACCATTGCGTTGGTGTCACAATGATTCAAAAAAGTACTTAGGCATAACACCTATAAAAGTTTCGGAGCAAACACTAAATACTGCTCTTGTGTCCGAAGTGGAATATTACAATATCTTACTTTATCTGGATTAAAGTTAACCTTACATCGAAACATTCAATAATAGCAGTATTGAGCTATCAACATAAGAACCTCTAAGGTACAACATGTGGATGTTGGAGTCCGAGATATGTGTGTATACTATATATATATGTAAGTAAGTAAGTAAGTGCATAGTACGTAATAGAAAATTGTCATAAATACAAAAGGAATAGAAAAAATGAACTCAACTAAAGGACTAACAGAAATAGGAGAGTTACATGCTTAGGTTACTAAAGTTAAATTATTATTTTATTAAAAAATTCAAATAGGTTATAATAAGGCTTATTTAACAGATCAAGTTTCAATTTGGTTTTGAATGTATGAACAGGCAAGGCCTTTAATTCAGAGGGGAGATTATTATATACTTTGATGCCCATACATAGTAAACTCCTAGAGGTCAGCGTCAATCTATGGTTTGGCAGGTGTATCTCTGTATTTCTTATGTTATAATTGTGAGATGGATTATTGGACTGAAAGATATTATCTTTGTTTCTATGAATGTATATGGACACTTCCAATATATATAGCGACACAACTGTTAGCAACCGAAGTTCTCTAAATAGCGGTCGACATGAAGCTGTCTGCGCGGTACCGGTCATTACGCGAAGCGCTCTTTTTTGGCCTAATAAGATTCTAATAACATCCGCACTTGAACCCCACACAATTATGCTATGAGCTTTAATTGATGGAGTGTTTCCGATTGCGGTATTTCCGATGTTGAGATTAAATTGAGGTGAGGCATTCGCCGGGTTCGCGCTGAAGATGATATATTTTGTCTTGGATGTATTTAGAACTAGTTTGTTAGAGCTAAACCATTCGTTTAACAGAGACAGCATAGAGTTGGTTTTATTCTGGATAGAATTAATCTTATCATTTACTAGGACCGTGATGTCGTCGGCATACATTATTAGTTTATAGTCTTGCAGGAAAGAAACAATATCATTAATGAACAATGAAAACAAGACCGGTGACAGTACACCACCTTGAGGTAAGCCCACCGTTACTGGTAAAGGATTTGAATGACGCGTTTGTTTTTTGCTATCTTTAACGGTTGTTATTTCTACCAATTGAAATCTGTTTGACAAATATGAACAAATCCAATCGAGCGTAATGCCCCTAATCCCCATCAATTCCAGTTTGTTAGTTAGCAGTTCGTGAGTGACACAGTCAAAAGCTTTGCTTAGATCACAGAATATGCCAAGAGGTATCTGCTTGTTCTCAACATCCCTAGTAAAAACATTATAAATATCCGAAACAGCCGTAATTGTAGACTTTCCAAACTTGAAACCGTGTTGGCATTCAGAGATAAGTTTGTGCTTCTCTAGGAACGGCAGGAGCCGCGCTATTCTAAAATTTTTCCAATTGAAGAGGTCAAAGAAATCGGTCTATAATTAGACATGTTACTACGATAGCCTTTTTTATGGAGTGGAATGATTTTCGAAGTTTTGTAGCACGATGGAAAAACGCCAGTCGCAAACGAACAATTAATTAAATGTGCGCAAGCAAATCACTAGAGGAAAGGTATTTCTTTTGACAAACAATACACGACACGGAATTGATTTCCTCTACTTCGCCCCCACTCAAACATTTAATGTTATCATCTGTAGTCGTACAATGGTGTTCCAGAACGTCGACGATTTTCTTAAATTTTTTCGTGCATACGTTGCAACTGTAAGTGTTTTCTTCCTCGTTATACGTGTAATTCTCCGATTTTCGGTCACCATGAGCCTCCATTTTATGCGCTTCGAGTAGTTCCTTTGTATCATAGAATTCACAACACAAATTACAAAAACAGAACCAGAACGATACATCCTTGTCGTCCACATCACAATCATCATCTCGAGTCGACCATTTTTCTTCTTTGCGTAATAGGACGGGTGCTGTTTTTGGTGATGTAGTTGGGTTCCTGAAAGTAATAAATGTTAGTTTCTTCGGTTTAACTTCTTGTGCTGTAATTACCAGAACGTTTCGATAAAAAATTATTAATAGTCACGTAGAACAAATTGACTGATATTTTTTTGTCAACATATGTAGGTGCATCATATGTAAAATTATTGGCCCAATATTTGTGTTATTAGTAAAATATTGGCATGTCTACTATTTATAATATTGGCCCATTCTGAATAAAATTGTTAACCCAATATTGTTTCTAATATTGGTAAAATATGTATTCAACTGCATTTGCAAGATTGGACCATTATGTACCAAATTATTAATCCAATATTATCAGTATACTAATAATATCACCTTAATAATACAATACTGGCGCGTTGTTTTGTATCAGGATTTTATTTCCTTCTTTTTCTTCAAGGTGAAGGTATTATAACCTAAAACAATATTGGTATTATCTGCAGGTAATGAATCACATCCAATACTTGTGGAAATATATACTATATTCATTCTCTTATATGTATCCACATAAAATATCTTCCAGGTCGTGCAGAAGTGCCCTAGGAATAGATATTTCTGTTAAAATATGTACATGTTACCTCATTAAATTATAAGTTCAACAAAAATGATTAGGTATTTAAGGTTCATATTTAGTAGTATAAGAGAGTTGTTTATCAACATAACTTCATGATTGTTAGTCACAAGGATGGGATACTTACCGATTTAGGTAATAAATACATAATTCGTGATGCGAAGTAAAAAAAAACTGTTGTTTTCACTTCACTAGAGGACTAGAGGACGCACGAAGAATACCATACCGATTCTCTTAATATGGTTTAATTTCGTTCTACTTTATTAACAAAAAACAGAATATTGCTGTAAAATACGATTTAATAAATTAAAAAACAAAGGTACTTTTTGCAGAATATGTAACTGAAGCGATTTCGTTTTTGTATAGAACAGCTATTTTGTGCATGGAAGTGTAGTAAAACAAGTATAATGATGAAATATTTGGTTGCTGTAAGTTAAATAATAGTAACGCTAGTTATATTTATAAAATGTGTCTACAATATTAGATTTTAAAATCTGACAAGTATTGGCAAATTTATATTGATGGAATACTGCATGCTTTATTGTTTTTTGGAAAATACTGGTACCTAAAGGCTATTTGTATACATTTGCCCAATTTCAAAAACTTATAGAGTGAAGGCATTAGGGTACTTTTGTTTTAACAGCATTGTTATATGCTACACCAGAAAATATAAAAAGAACACTGTATTTTAAAATCCAGACATACAGTTATGTTGAAGAACGTAATATTCGACCTTTACGAATATGACTATATTGGTTAGATTAATAATAGCCCAATATTTTGGGCATTCATTATTTCTAGAGTAGTGGCGAAAATGTTGCATTATTATATTTAACGATTAACATCGCGATTAACCAATATGTGGAAAGTTCTTATGATAACATATTGGTGTGTTGTTATTTTGTCAATATTGGTATAGGCAACGTAAGAAAATATTGATACAATATTACATTATCAAGTCCAGCCAATATGGTGAAGCTAACAATGATGGAGCATTGGGTCAATATTGTTTTGACAATATTGGCATTTGGTAACCTACAAAATATTGGTGTATTATTTGTTTTAACAATTTGACCAATATTTAATACTAATAAAATTTATCGTGGCATAATATTGGGGCAATGTTGATATAATAATATCGGCGTCAGTTACATTAAAAAATATTGACCCAATAGGTAGGTACTGTTATAATAAATTTAATATTGGCTATATGTATTTATATGCGCCCAATATTGGACGATTATATTTGTTCTTGTTAGATACGAGGTATATTGGATAGTGGTAACTTTATTGGGTACTATTTACTAAATAGCACAGCTGAGAGAGGACAGGCATGAAGTCAAAAAGAGTTTAATATGAATTTTAATTATTAACAATAATATTACATAATAATATTTATTTCACAAGAATATTAGGGTACCAATACATCAGGACAATCTAAAATATTCAACATAGAAAATCTTAAATTAAAATACTTTTATGTAGGTATAACTATCTGTAAACATGAAAACAATACCTTAAAATATAATGAGTCTATAATATAAAGTTACAATGAACACGTCCAAGACTATTCCTTGCGTACATGTCAGCGAATCTTGTTTGAATGACTTTTATTATTCTTAAATGTAATAGATTAAATTATATTTTTGTCAAATAACAAGTTTTTGCAATCCTGCAAGAATTGATAGAATTAACTGCGTTTGTTCTAACTTGTTCAATGTCTTCGGGGCATTTGGGAATCAGCGGGTGACATATGTATATGTACACTCGGTACGACTTAGTCTTCGAACGATTTTAATAAGGTAACTCACTAAAATTGTTCGAAGACTAAGTCGTACCGAGTGTACATACATCGACAGGTCTCTTCCGCTGTCTTCTTTGCCTCCGCGTGGTGCTTACGCTTCACTACCGCCACGGGTGTTACAAACGAGTCTCTGCATGTTTGTCTTATTCCCGTCGTTATGTACCATAGCAGACATAAGAATTGAATCACCTATTTTGAGGGGTACCGATAGCGATTTAATCTCTGATTTACTATTTGTTTGGTAAACTGTATGTCTCAGGTATACGGCTTTGCATATTTATGTATAAAATACGCTACAGTTTATATCTGCATACATATATTTAAATATATATACTTTTAAGTCTTAACGTATCACTTACAACCCTCTTGCATTTGCACAATAAAGTATACATATTTAAAATTAATTATTATTATTAATAATTAAATTAATTTTTATTTAATAAGTCAATCCATATTTCCTGATATACATACAATACGTAGGTAGGTATATAGTATCATTATATCATATAAAGTAATTCGCTATAGTGCGTGAAAAGGGACGACGTCAAATAAAATACTATGAAAAAACAATAGAAACAATTTTATCTGAAAAATGATTATTTATCTACGACAACAAAATACATGATGAAGTAGTTTGTAATACTTAGGATGGTAGTTTACCAGCTGATTATTTTACAGCGGTGCCATATCTACATAATTCTATAAATTGTTTGCTTGATTTTATTTCAATATAATTTGAAAATTGGGTTTCATACACATATTTCTACAAATATTTTATATATACATATTTTATATTATTATATACAATTTAATCCATTAATATTTGATATTAACTTCACAATCTGTATTCCCGTTTACCTGGATAGGGAAATAGAGATTATTCAATTAAGTTTTAGATTTAATTATTGAAATTTGCTATGAGCATGCAAAATACATACGTCTACACATGTGTGTATGAAGCTCAATTTTAAAATACGGTTTAAATAAATTATAAAAGCATTATATGCTGAAAAAATTTAATTGTGGCAACTGTCAAACGGTAGTCGACCCTCTTAACAATTCAAAAAGACATTTTCTATCTATTGTTTTTTGAATGTTGTAGTTAAACTTAGAACAGTAATAAACGGTAAAGATTTACTGCAAATCAGTATACAGGGTGACTGGTAATGAAATCGTCATACTTTACAGCGTGTTAGTAAAGATCATTTGCAATACATACAGCCCAATTTCCCTTATCCAAAAAGGCGCCAGTTTTCGACATACTGTTTTTTTTTTTCGAAGTTCACTAATTACGCTCGCTCAAACTTAAAATTTACGAAAATAATGGAGTTTTTTCTCAATTTTTCAGTTTGTCTGCCTAGAGGACATCTCAACATACATTATTTATCGGTGACAATTACGTTAAATACTTGGAAAATTAAAACTTCCGCTTTTGATGAAACTGTAGACTCGGCCGCTACCTTTGTGACTATTTATTTAGCGATTGTGTGTACAGTTTCATCAAAAGCGGAAGTTTTAATTTTCCAACAATTAACAATAAAGGTTAACTAAAAAAATTTACTTAACATAATATTTCACGAAAATGTTGAAGATGATAATGCGATAAGACATTAATACTTTGAAATGATCATCATTTTCTATAGCCACATCTATAATCATTTGTAATCACCCTATTAATCTATAAATCGATCAGATAATCGAATATATGCATACAATATAATAATACAATCATTGTAAAATAAAAGTATTTAATTATTTGTATTAGCAAATCCGTAACTACATTAGAAACTATTTCTAAGAAGTAAATATCCATCTATTAGTATAATTAAGGATCGAGTATTATTTTATATATCGCAAATTATGTGTATACGACGACACACATATTGATAAATATTACAGCGGACACTATAATAATGCTATTTGTATGTAGGTGTATTCACAGTGCATGCTATTGGGAGAATATTACTACATAATGTCTCTATACTCATGTCTAAAATATTTTACAGCATACAGCCGCTGGCACTTTACAGTTGACCAAGTTGTTTGTCTGTTTATATTTCGCTACCTGATTTAGTCCCGAGGAAATTTTATGGCTTTTCGATTCAATACATCTGTCTTTTATAGTACGTACTATAAATATGTCTCCAACCTATATAAAGGAAGTTCCAAAAGCTATTTACATCTTACAGTTACAAGCATAGCTCTGTCTGCAAGCAATATTGTTCAGTTAACGACGCAAAAGACTTATCACTCTGCTAATCTTTTATTGCCATATTCGTTCTTGCGAAGATAATCTGATGAGCTTTATAAAACAGAAACGCGTCATTGCATGGTGATGAATGACAGCGATAATAATTATTTTTAATTATCCTTAATTCGTTTTTTTTAATATATTTACCATATTAAGCCGGTAAAAACAAGATTTCTCATCATTTATGATGTGAATTGTTGTCAAAAGATAAGCATTAACTTAATTCAAGACTATAGAATACAGACAATAGTCCAACTTTCTGATACAGTTAGCATGTTTTAAGATTTCTCAGCAGTATGAGTTTTACTGTGAACGGTTAAATGTGCGTATCTAGCAAATCGTTTATCACACAGTTTACATTTATACGGCTCCTCACCTGTATGAATGGTAGTGTGAGCGGCTAATTGTGCATTCCATTTAAATTGCTTATCGCACACTTCGCACCTATACGGCTTCTCATCTGTATGAATTCTAGTGTGAGCGGTTAAATATGATCCACTTGCAAATCGTTTATCACACACTTTACATTTATAAGGCTTCTCACCTGTATGAATTCTATTGTGAAGATTTAATATTGAAGTCGTATTAAATCGTTTGTCACACACTTTACATCTATAAGGCTTCTCACCTGTATGAGTTCTATTGTGAAGATTTAATTTTGATGTCGTATTAAATCGTTTATCACACACTTTACATTTATACGGCTTGTCACCTGTATGAGTTCTGTTGTGTATGTATAAGCTGGCGTATTGGGAATACCTTTTATCACACACTTTACATTTATACGGCTTCTCACGTGTATGAATGGTAGAGTGAGCGGCTAATTGTGAGTTCCATCTAAATCGCTTATCGCACACTTTGCATCTACACGGCTTCTCATCTGTATGAATTCTAGTGTGAGCGGTTAAACATGATCTATTTGGAAATCGTTTGTCACACACTTTACATTTATAAGGATTCTCACCCGTATGAATTCTGTTGTGTGCGTTCAAGCTGGCGTATTGAGAATACCTTTTATCACACACTTTACATTTATACGGCTTCTCACCTGTATGAGTTCTATTGTGAAGATTTAATTGTGAAGTCGCATTAAATCGTTTATCACACACTTCACATTTATAAGGCTTCTCACCAGTATGAATTCTGTTGTGTGCGTTTAAGCTGGCGTATTGGGAATACCTTTTATCACACACTTTACATTTATACGGCTTCTCACGTGTATGAATGGCAGTGTGAGCGGCTAATTGTGAGTTCCATCTAAATCGCTTATCGCACACTTTGCATCTATATGGCTTCGCATCTGTATGAATTCTAGTGTGAGCGTTTAAACATGATATATTTGCAAATCGTTTGTCACACACTTTACATTTATAAGGATTCTCACCCGTATGAATTCTGTTGTGTGCGTTCAAGCTGCCGTATTGAGAATACGTTTTATCACACACTTTACATTTATACGGCTTCTCACCTGTATGAGTTCTATTGTGAAGATTTAATTGTGAAGACGCATTAAATCGTTTATCACACACTTCACATTTATAAGGCTTCTCACCAGTATGAATTCTGTTGTGTGCGTTTAAGTTGGCGGATTGAGAATACCTTTTATCACACACTTTACATTTATACGGCTTCTCACCTGTATGAGTTCTATTGTGAATGGTTAAATGCGACTTGTTTTTAAATCGCTTATCGCATACTGTGCATGGATACGGCTTCTCACCTGTATGAACTCTAGTGTGATATATTAATTGTGACATCACCCTAAACGTCTTACCACAGACTTGACATTTATACGGCTTCCCAGCTATATCTGTATGAGTATGCGTCGTTAGCTGCAACTCAGACTCAAAGCTTTCATCACATAATTCACAATAATATCGATTGTCTTTCATGTTGGGATTAGGATGGCTTCTTATGTGCTTGGCTAACGTAAGACGTGACTTACAAACTTTCTTGCAAATACGACACTGATTCTCTAATAAAACATCCTTCATTGTTACCGAGTGGTTATCCCTTTGATGCGCAAGTAAATCACTAGAGGAAGGGTATTTCTTTTGACAAACAACACACGACACGGAATTGATCTTCTTAATTTCTACTTCGCCCCCGTCCAAACATTCAATGTTATTATCTGTAGTCGTACAATGGTGTTCCAGAACGTCGACAATTTTCTGAAATTTTTTCGTACATACGTTGCAACTGTAAGTGTTTTCTTCGTCGTTATACGTGTAATTCTCCGATTCTCGGTGTCCATGAACCTCCATCTTATGCGCTTCAAGCAGTTCCTTGGTATCGTAGAATTCACGACACAAATTACAAAAACAGAACCAGAACGATACATCCTTGTCGTCCACATCCGAATCAGTATCTTGAGTCGACGACTTTTCTTCTTTGCATAATAGGACAGGTGCTTCTTCTGGTGATGTAGTTGGGTTCCTGAAAATAATAAATGTTACTTTTATCGATTTAACTTCTTGTGGTGTAATTAGCAGAACCTTTCGATGGAAGGCTATTAAAACGAGAATTAATGCATAGTAGTAACTTTATTGAATATGATTTACAAAATAGTTTAATTACAAGCCTTGTTAGCTCTTCTTTTTCAAAAGTCTACAAACTTTCGTTTACACAACCAAGATCTATCATATTTTTCATCATAGTTTGACTAAAAAATATTGCACTGTGCATGTCTATACGTTTCACCAATTTAAAATTTCTGATAAATTTGAAAAATATGTTAGATATGCGAGTCTAGTCTGACATGTTCTTGGTATCATTTAGCATTGAAATTAGAATCAAATCTATTTATAGCTTCATTACTGTGGCGTAATTGGCAGAACGTTTCGATGGAAGACTATTAAGACGAGAATTATTGCATAGTAGTAACTTTATTGAATATGATACACAAAATAGTTTAGTTACACGGCTTGTTAGCTGCTTTTTTTTAATCTACAAACATTCGTTTACACAACCAAGTTCTATTCCAATTTTTCATCAAATTTTGGCCAAAACATATTGTGATATGCATATCTATACAGTTTGACCCGTTTAAAATTTCTAATAAATTTTAAAAATATTATGTTAGGTATGCAAGTCTAGTCTGGCATGTTCTTGATATCATTTAGAACTGAAACTAGAATCAAATCTATCTAAAGCTTCATTACTGTCTACATGTTACAAATATTCTCAAGCAAAGTTTGTCCAACTTATCGGCAAACAAAATAAAATGTAAAACCGGTTTTGTAGTAGGTAAAGAATTTAGGAAAATATATTATATACAGTAGACGCTCGCTTATGTGAATACCCGATAATGGAAACATCCCGGTCATGTGAACAGAAAATTCTTACAATAGGATGAAATGGACCACCCGGTAATGTGAACAAGCATGTACAACGTATAATTCGGTAATGTAAACAGTTTAGGGTATCGGTTATTTCCCAATTTGTTTGTACCATAACCGATGTTAATTTATGGAATGACGATAAAGAGATGGATGAGATACATGAAGCGGAAGATGCCAAGCGTAAATTTACTCAAACCAAAATAGGACATTATTTCTCATAATAATGTAAAATGTACTTTTTATTTCATATTATGTATTGTGTTATTTATTATTTATCTTTTAATAAAAAAACATGCATATCTGTACATACATTGCAATTTCTTTATAAATAAATCAAGTTCGCTAATGTAAACTTTCAATAATGTGAACTGGTGCTTGGCTGATATCGTTCACATGAGCGAGTGTCTACTGTATTCAGGAATCCCACTTCGGTGCAGATCTACAGTCAAAAAAAGAAGAATAAACGAACGCCCAGAATATATGTATATCTAAAAACAAAAAAAGCTACTTCTTAGAACTGTAACTTCCCTCTCCCTCTCCTCCCTCTCTCCCACTCATCCCCCGCCCCCTCCACTGGTTTAAAAAATACATACTTAATGATAAAATAAATAGCGTCTTACTAACAGTAATGACATTTTAATATATACGTAGTAATGGCTTCGAATGACGTCATAGTGACGTAAGAGCGATATTATAATGACATTTTAACGACTTCCGGTGGACGCACTTGTGCGTTACATTTAACAGCGGACGTTGATCGTGGAAGAGATAAGATCGGACTGTTACGTTGTCGCCTGTTACGCTGGTTGAATTGAATTCGTCCGCTGAAATTTTGACAGTTCTAAATTGACGGAATTTTTGTTCTACTCTACTCACCGTAGACTGCGAAATGTGACGCTCAGGATACTTCTCATTAAATATTCTGCATACCTCAGCATACGTTCGTGTTTTATCACCCACTCCAATTAACATTAATATCTCAATTCTTTGGCTCTCGGAAAGGCTCATTAAAAAAAAAGTAAATTAACGTTTAGCTATTTCTAAATAAACGATTAATAATTAAACAATTCACAATACTAACGACATGTAGCGAACTAAAACAAATTTTAAATACTTCTTAAATGGCACAAAAAGATCTTAATTTACTTTTTGACATAAACATAACTAATAGATTAATCAATCGCGACAGGTATTTGACTCTACGCCGACTCGTTTGTATCCAATAAAATTGTTTCTTCTTGATTATCAAGGTCCAAAAATCAAAAAGTCCAATATTGCAGAATAGAGAATTGAAAACCCCTTTAAACGAGGTATCACACGCTAGCCCTTTTCATTTGACATTTTTAAAGGGGTAGTTATTACCCCTAGGGGGTTGAAGGAGCAGGTGAATAGTTTTATTCAAAAAGTGTAGTTTTACATATAATAAATGACCTATTTCAGGATTTTTCTTTTGTATTCATAATTACGTAGAAAATGAATTTATCCGTTACTTTAGCACCACACTGTATATTCATTCTCTTATATGTATCCACACATAAAATACCTATCTTCCAGGTCGTGCATAAGTGCCCTACGAATAGATATTTCTGTTAAAATACATGTTACCTCATCAAATTATAAGATCTACAAAAATCACTAGGTATTTAAGACTCATATTTAAGATGATCAGAGTTTAACAACATGACTTCATGATTGTTAATAATAATACTTACCGATTTAGGTAATAAATACATAATTCGTGATTCAAAGTAAAAAAAACTGTTGTTTTCACTTCACTAGGGGACCAAAGGAGGCACGAAGAATACTACACCGGTTCTCTTAATATGGTATAATTTGGTTCTACTTTATTAACAAAAAACATAATATTGCTGTAAAATACGATTTAATAAAGCCAAAAGCATTTCTTGCAGAATATGTAACTGAAGCGCTTTCGTTTTTGTAGAGAAGTGCATTTGAAGTGTAGTAAAACAAGTATAATGATGAAATATTTGGTTGCTGTAAGTTAAATAATAGTAACGCTAGTTATATTTATAAAATGTGTCTACAATATTAGATTTTAAAATCTGATAAGTAATGGCAAATTTAAATTGACGGAATACTGCATGCTTTATTGTTTTTTGGAAAATTTTGCTACCTAAAGGCTATTTGTATACATTTGCCCAATTTCAAAAACTTATAGAGTGAAGGCATTAGGGTACTTTTGTTTTAACAGCATTGTTATATGCTACACCAGAAAATATAAAAAGAACACTGTATTTTAAAATCCAGACATACAGTTGTGTTGAAGAACGTAATATTCGACCTTTACGAATATGACTATATTGGTTGGAATAATAATAGCCCAATATTTTGGGCATTCATTATTTCTAGAGTAGTGGCGAAAATGTTGCATTATTATACTTAACGATTAACATCGCGATTAACCAATATGTGGAAAGTTCTTATGATGACATATTGGTGTGTTGTTATTTTGTCAATATTAATATAAGCAACGTAAGAAAATATTGATCCAATATTACATTTTCAAGTCCAGCCAATATAGTAAAACTGACAATGGTGGAACATTGGGTCAATATCGTTTTGACAATATTGGCATTTGGTAACGTACAAAATATTGGTGTATTATTTGTTTTAACAACTTGATCAATATTTAATTATAATAAAATTTATCGTGGCATAATATTGGGGCAATGTTGATATAATAATACTGGCGTCAGTTACATTAAAAAAATTGACCCAATACTGGTGTAATAAATTTAATATTGGCCCAATGTATTTATATGCGCCCAATATTGGACGATTGTATTTGTTTGTTATTGGATAGTGGTAACTTTATTGGGTAGGTACTATTTACTAAATAGCACACCTGAGAGAGGACAGGCATGAAGTTAAAAAGAGTTTAATATGAATTTTAATTATTAACAATAATAATATTTATTATTAATATTATATATATTAATACTTATATATTTATAGCTATCTGCAAACATGAACTCTACAATATAGAGTTACAATTAGCACGTCCAAGACTATAGAGACCTACATCATTTATCAAATCATTCAATGAACATATATCTGTTGTGACATCAGGCTCGCGTAAGAAGAAAATTGTGCACATTGCATGAAACTGTTCCAGGCACATAGAACTTGAATTTGCCAAGGACGTAGGCACGATCGATTTTATTGTAAATTTATGCAACAAGCCTGTGCCGAAGAAAACACCCAGTACCCCAATTCGGTATCTCTCTTCGTAGTGTGAACGGAATTCGTTACGTACATGTCAACGAATCTTGTTTGAGTGACTTTTACTATTCTTAAATGAAATAGATTAAATTATATTGTTGTCACATAACAAGTTTTTGCAAACCTGCAAGAATTGGTGGAATTAACTGTGATTGTTCTAACTTGTTCAATGTCTTCGGGGCATTTGGGAATCAGTCCGTTTTTTCTGGATACAGTCAGCATGTTTTAAGATTTCTCAGCTGTATGAGTTTTACTGTGAATCATTAAACGTGCGTTCCTAGTATATTGTTTATCACACACTTTACATTGAAACGGTTTCTCACCTGTATGAGTTTTATTGTGAACGGTTAAATCTGTTTTTCTAACAAATTGTTTATCACACATTGTACACTTAAACGGCTTCTCATCTGAATGAGTTCTAATGTGCCTGAGTAAGCCATATGAACCAGCAAACATTTTACCACATATTTCACATTCGTAAGGCTTCTCGCCTGTATGACTTCTGCTGTGGGTATATAAGTAGGCGAGTTGAGAATACCCTTTGTCACACACTTTACATTTATACGGCTTCTCACCTGTATGAGTCCTAGTGTGTAAGGTTAATTGTGCGGTTGTTCTATATCGCTTACCGCACACGTTACATTTATACGGCTTCTCACCTGTATGAGTTCTATTGTGAACGTTTAATTGTGTGGTCGTATTAAATAGTTTACCACACACTTTACATGAGTACGGTTTCTCGCCTGTATGAGTTCTATTGTGGACGTTTAATTGTGAGGTCGTATTAAATCTTTTATTACATACTTTACATTTATACGGTTTCTCGCCTGTATGCTTTCTGCTGTGAATGGTTAAGTGTGACTTCTTTTTAAATCGCTTATCGCATACTGTGCATTGATACGGCTTCTCACCCGTATGAATCCTAGTGTGATTTATTACTTGTGCCATCACCCTAAATCGCTTATCACAAACTTTACATTTGTACGGCTTCTCGCCTGTATGAATTCGATTGTGAATTGTTAAATCTGCTTTCCTCTTAAATCCCTTCTCACACACTTGGCATTTGTGTGGCTTTTCACTTGTATCTGTATGAGCATGAGTAGTTAGCTGCAACTCAGACTCAAAGCTTTCATTACATAATTTACAATAATATCGATTGTCTTTCATGTTCGCATTATTATGGCTTCTTATGTGGTTGGTTAATGTAAGATGTGACTTACAAACTTTCTTGCAAATATGACACTGATATTCTAACAAAACTTCCTTAAGTGCTACCGAATGGTTATCCCTTTGGTGCGCAAGTAAATCACTAGAGAAAAGGTATTTCTTCTGACAAACAACACACGACAGGGAATTCCTTTCCTTCATTTCTACTTCGCGCCCATCCAAACGTTCAATGTTATTATCCGTAGTCGTACAATGGTGTTCCACAACGTCGACAATTTTCTGAAATTTTTTCGTGCATACGTTGCAATTGTAAACGTTTTCTTCCTCGTTATACGTGTAATTCTCCGATTCTCGGTCACCATGAACCTCCAGTTTATGCGCTTCAAGCAATTCCTTTGTATCATAGAATTCACGACACCAACTACAAAAACATAACCAGAACGATACATCTTTGTCGTCCACATCCGAATCATTATCTTGAGTCAACCATTTTTCTTCTTTGCATAATAGGACGGGTGCTCCTTCTGATGATGTAGTTTTGTTCCTGAAACTAATAAATGTTAGTTTCTTCGGTTTAACTTCTTGTGATTGTAATTAGGAGAAAGTTTCGATGGAAAACTATTAAAACGAGATTTATTGCATAATAGTAACTTTATTGAATATGATTTACAAAATAGTTTGTCTACATTTGTGTTTATCACAACTAACACGTACACTGCTGGCTGAAAACAGGTATGTAAATTTAATGCCTTAAAAGGCACTTTATTCATTGTGGACTTGATATACTACACTATTGAGAAATTAAAGCACAATAGTATACTTACACAATGGCCTATACAGAGGGATTAAAAAAAATTAGACTGACAAACTTTGAATGACCAGTACCACAGTACAAAAGGAAAAACCTAAATCTAATTAATTGTACATACAATAATAGTAGTTGGCTAAGTAATCATTAAGAACTAACAACATAATATTATTATTATTAATTACAGTACAAACTAACAAATGCTCATCACGGAACAGCATGGAAAATACTGGTCCTAAAGAACTTAAAATATTGGCTAAAAATGTCAGAATGAGAAGGAACAGAATTATATAATGCACACATGCGCCTCAGGGGGTTATTAAAACCCGGATTGGTACGGACACTGGCTATATAGAACAAGTTTTAATTTTAGGAATTTGAAAACTAAATTCACTAATCATATCACCACAATCATATGTTCCATTAAATATAAACTATATATATTGAACAGTTGCAACCTTTCATGGCTTTCATAGCTGAGCCATGTATGGCAATGTCCTAACCACCATGAGCCAGTACTCCAAATGAGATCTTTGAGTAGTACAGAGATAGAAAAGATCTAGGCGACGAAAAGTTCTTAGTAATTCTGAATATAAATCCCATCAATTTATTACATTTCGCAACAATATTATTAATACGATATCTAAAGCTTAATCCTCTATCCAATAATCGAGATCTCTGATACATTCAGCCGAACTCAACATCGCTCCATCCAAGGAATACTCGGTCACAAGTTTATTCACATTTCTGGAATACAACACAGCAAAGCACTTCTTGACATTCAGGTGCAGATAATTTTTCCTGTACCAGAGTCCCAAGTTATTAGGATTGTATGATATATAATTTCAGATCATTGTCGTATAACAACAAAATACAATTTAATGTCATTCATTAAAATTATAAATAGAGTAGGTTCCAAGTTGGACCCTTGAGGAACACCTGAACTACTTGATATCAGACCAAATACGTAGCCATTAATTGCAACATATTGCATTCTATCCAATACATCACTCTGCAGCAGCAGCAACAGATTTCCCGGAATACCATAATGTTTACGTTTTTTAATTAGCAATGATAAATTCACCTTATCAAAAGCTTTCGAGAAGTCTGTGGATATTATATCAACTTCCGACCGATTGTCTATAGCTGAGTTAACAAAATTGGTAAATACAAGTAGATTTGTAGTAGTAGATCTTTTGGGCAAAAGGCCATGTTGACAAGACGATATTACCGACAACATATGATTTAGCGAAGAAGCATTTATAATAGATTCAAACACTTTCCCAAAAACTAAGATTTTACTAATTGGTCCGTAATTTGTTACACTCCGCCTTACCCCATGACGTAAATATAGGTGTCACATATGAAACTTTCCAACGCACAGGAAAGACACGTTCAGCTAGAGATTTATTATACAGTACGTCCATAAAGTAACGCATAAATTCATTATTAGCTAAATAAACAGGAATATTAGAAATTTCCGAAACAGGTCGATTTTTGATTTTAATTTACTGTTTTTTCAAATGATAATGTAATATACAGGGTGATTCACCTTCGTGTGATGACGTCATCACAATTTTTTGTTTAATAAAATATCCTATTTTTTTTAATATCCGGATTTCCCTTGATGAGCTGATTCGAAAAATGTATAACACGTTGCTTCGAATTGATACAGGGTGGGCAAAAATACAAAAATTTCAAGTTACTTTCAAAATAATAAAGAATTAACGTAAACGAAATTACGTATTGTTCTACAACTACTTTGCTAAACTATTAAAAAACACCACGTATAAGTTTTAACACTGTGTGTAACGGATTTTATTAGTGATCCAAGTCGTATATTTTTATTGTTTGTAAGTTTTTTTCAATTTTTTTCATTTGACGTTAAAAACGCTTTAATTAACGCTTAAAAAAGAAGGTACGTTTACGTGAAAATTATCTAAGCAATTTATCCTATCATATTTTGTAACTTTTTTACAAACTACCTTTAACCGAAAATGAGAGGATTGAAATATGAATGATGATTGGTATTGGAGACAGGATGCGGACTCAACAAGAGGTATGCAGATTATTTCATGAAATGCACCCAGATCGTGAACCTATTTCACAATCTACGGTAAGCAGAATAGAGCGAAAATACAGAGAATTAGGACACGTGAGGGATGCAGCAAAGTAAGGTAGACCAAAAATTAATGAAAATATTCAACAAGACATAATTTTGTCGGCAGTAGAAAATCCACACTGTACCCTGCGAGGATTATCTAGGGATTTTAGTATTGGGAAGTCTGCAGTGTCAAACATTTTAAAAAATGTGAAATACCATCCTTATAAACTACGACTTATCTATGAATTAGCTGAAGACGACTTTGACCGAAGAACTAAATTCTGCGAGTATATGATAAACCAAAACAACAATTTCATTGATAACGTTTTATTTTCCGACGAGGTAACGTTTTATTTGAGCGGGCACGTTAACCGACAAAACAACCGTTATTGGTCTTATGAAAATCCGCACTGGACGCAAGAATGCCATATGCAAAGGCCACAGAAATCAACGTATGGGCTGGTATCGTGAGAAATACAATTATTGGTCCATATTTTTTTGACGAAAATTTAAAAGCAGCATTATATCTGGATTTCCTACCAAATAAATTAATTCCCGATCTGATCCAACTTTTTCCTGATATTCAAATAAGCATTAACCTCGATCGCAGAATATGGTTTCAACGGGATGGTGCACCGCCACATTTCGCCATAACTGTGCGCGATTTTTTAAACAGAACCTTAGGAAGAAGGAGAACAGTGGAATGGCCCGCTCGATCACCTGATCTGACCCCATCAGACTTCTTTTTATCGGCTTATTTAAAATCTAAAGTCTACACTAACAGACCTGCAAATATCCGTCAGCTAAAAGACCGAATAAGGGAAGAAATGCAGAACATAACACCTGCTATGCTACAGAATGTTAGAGAAGAATGTAATCCTCGGTTCTATCATTGTCTAGCGGTCAATGGAGAACAATTTGAACATTTAATTTAAATTTTCTTTTGTTTGTTTTTGGTAGTGTATCATAGTAATTGCATGAGTACATAATTTCGTTTAATTTGTTTATTACATTCAGTAACGTAATACCTTTCCATAAACAATTATCATAAACAATTTTTGTACTTTTGCCCACCCTATATCAATCTGAAGCAACGTGTTCTACATTTCTGGAATCAGTTCATTAAGGGTAATCCGGAAATAGAAAAAAAATTAAAAAATTAAAAAAATGGTGATGACGTCATCACACGAAGGTATATTAGATTATAATTTGAAAAAAACAGTAAATTAAAATCGAAAATCGACCTGCTTCGGGGATTTCTAATATTCGTGTTTATTTAGCTAATAATGAATTTATGCGTTACTTTATGGACGCATTGTATAATAATAATAAAGGATATACAAGGGAAGCAGCACAGTTTTTTTACGAAAAAGTTGCTATACCATCCAGACCCGGTCCCTTATTGCAATCCGTTTCTATCTCCGAATGTGAAAGCTGTATCGTATTCAACTGACAAAGAATGCCATCGGCACTCCTTAAATTAGGTTCATTAGTATTAGCAAGTATTAGTATATAATTCATAAACTGATCTAAAATATTCAGCAAACAAATTAGAGATACCCTGCGAATTAGTGGCAATTTTACCATTGTACTGCATTCTTCGAGGGATATCACCAGTCACCAGTAGTGGACTTCGTTTTTACAAATTACCAGAATCATTTAGAATTTTCAGCTATATTTGTCTCAATATCGTTTAAATACCTACTGTAACATCTTTGTATTTCAGTTTTCACTTTCCTTCTATATATAAGCTAAAATAGTTGTAATCACTAACGTTTTTAAGTTGTTTATACTTTCTTTGAAAGTTAATTTTCTTTTTAATGAAATATATTAAATCTTTAGAATACAATATTGGAAATTTCAAACATGGTCTCCTTGAAGAAGGAATTCTCCTGAAGATGTATTAAGTAGCAAAATGACTACAGATTAAAAAATTAGGCCTAATTTGCAACAAATCAGCGAAAACTGGGTATCATACTTACAACCTGTGTATTCTGGAGTATGAGACATGTGTGTACTATTCATATAGACATATAACAACTAATAAGTGCACACAGAATACAATACTCGATAAAGTGCATAAGTTCACTTCAATTTAGACGACTTTAACTTATGTTTTAAGGTGTCTCAGCTGTATGACTTCTACTGTGAATAGTTAAACGTGACATCCTGTCAAATCGTCTATCACATACTTCACATTTATACAGCTCCTCACGTGCATGAATTCTAATGTGAACAGTTAAACGTGATCTCTCTGCGAATCGTTTATCACAAACTTTACATTTATACGGCTTCTCATTCGTATGAGTTCTAGTGTGAGCGGTTAATACTGCCTTTGTCTTATATGGCTTATCACATATTTTACATTTATAAGGCTTCTCACCTGTATGAATTCTGTTGTGTGCGTATAAGTGGGCGTGTTGAGAATATCTTTTATCACATACTTTACATTTATAAGGCTTCTCACCGGTATGAGTTCGAATGTGCATGTTTAAACGTGAGTTTGTCTTAAATGCCTTGTTACATACTTTACATTTATACGGCTTCTCACCTGTGTGACTTCTACTGTGAATGGCTAAATGTGTGGTCCTATTAAATGCCTTATCACACACTTCACATTTAAACGGCTTCTCGCCTGTATGAATCCTGTTGTGAACGGTTAAGTATGAGTTTAAACTAAATCGTTTATTGCACACTTTACATTTGTACGGCTTCTCACCTGTATGGATTCTATTGTGAGTTGTTAAATCTGAGTTCTTTGTAAATCGCTTATCACACACTTGACATTTATACGGCTTCTCACCTGTATGACTTCTCCTGTGAACGACTAAATGTGTGCTC
>CM043015.1:195770824-195916329 GCA_023690525.1 Holotrichia oblita
CAATCACTCCCAGATGCGATGGAGACTGGTTCCATCAAAGTTCTTAGCAGAGACATCTATAACTATATACTGGTTGTAGATGAATGTTCTAATATAACCTCAAAATTTGAGCGAATTCGATTGATATTTCACTGTGGTTTGGCATTCTATATAACCAACATGGAATATTAAATTATGTATTAAATTAGGTAAAGGTGGTGCAGAAACGTAAAAAATGCGAAAAAATGTGAAGGGATGAACTCATGTTCCGCGCACAGGTATTCCGTTGGTTTAGGCGATTCCACGACAGTCGTAAGATCTTGCAGACGATTACCGAGCAGCAACACCAAAAAGGACTCGCAATGAAGAAAATTTCTTCGAAGCGACCTGCTGTGTGTCCGTGAGACTCATCGAAGAGAAAACCGGAAATACCGAAAAGTACAGTCTATCGAATTTTGACGAATATTTGCGCGCTTCGTGTCACAAGTCTGACAGATGACCAAATAGATTGAGAGTTCAGGATCGTAAGGACATGTTAAAAATGTCTCAAAGGAATCCGGCAACATGTCAGCCATTGTAACTGGTGATGAAGCGTGTTGTTTTTTATACCCGCCGAAAAGGAAACGTCAGAATGGAAGCCACCAGAAGGGCCAAAAAAGAAAAATTACGCTTTCAGAAGAACAAAATCAAGACAATGCTGACCGTTTTTTTTTCTATTCAAGGGAATCCTTCACAGTGAATTCGTCCCAGAAAGTCAGACGGTGAACGCAGAATATTATCTGTAAGTTCTACAACGCTTGTGGCCAGAATCGACGAGTTCGACCGGAATATCGAGAGCCATGCTGTTGGTTTTTGTTGCACGACAATGCACCATTGCACAAGGCCATCATATTACGCAAATTCCTTACCAAAAAGGCATCATTGTTATCGATCATCCACCGTATTCACCTGATTTAACCCCGTGCGATTTCTGGGTATATCCCAAACTGAAATTGGCGAAGTAAGGAGATTGTTTCGATACTATCGCGGTCATCCAAAAAACTTCAACCATCATACTAAATACCATTCCAGCCGATGAGTATAAAAAATGTTTCGAAAAAATTGTTGAACGTTTCCTGCTCTGACTCAGAAGGAGACTATTTTGAATAAGCAAGAATAAAAAATCAAAATAATAAACGCTTTATATTTTTTAGACCAGTCTGAGTAAATCTGGGACAGACTGTGTACAAGGTCCTTTTGTGGCCGTATTCAAACACAATTTTGGGATGCTGTTGTTGACTTGTATATAATGGATAATGTTGTATATTGTACTCTTCAAAAACAACTTGACATTGGCTTGCATGACTGTAAGCGTAAAGCTCAACAACAAAGACATTTTAAACAAAACTTAATTTCTAACCTAACTTGTAATTCTTGTAGAATCAAATAAAACAAGATTTAATAAAAATCGATTTATTCCAAAACGTAAATTATTATGTTTTCGTTAAAAATACTTGGCTGAATTGAGTTGACATAAGTTTCAATAATATTAAAACATATAAACATGCCTATTAACAAAACTATCTAAAAGTAAAAAGATGTGTCAGATGTGTTTTTTTTTTCGATATTTTTATGTATAACTAGTATTATATTAAACTTTTTAATGGATTTAACTAGAAAATAAATCAAATAAATTCAATAACACATACGATACCTAATATAAAGTAGAAATGATAAAGCACATACTCACACATAGGTATATTGATACATATGTACCGGGTGACCAACTAAGAATGTCGCTCGGCCATATTTCAGGAACGGTTTACAGTATAGCTCTGGGGAAGAAAAATATTACTGACTAAAGCGACCTCGACAAACATCTGGAAACTATTTAGAAAACCGTAGGATGACCGCTAGAGGGCATAACTGATCACCAAAAATTTTAATTCTTATTTAATATAAAATTTACCAACTTAAGATCAATCATAAATATCAAAATCGAAGTCTATTGAAAATTTTGCATATTTTACATCGGACAACATGTTTGTATTTTGTTTGAAACTATTTAAGGAGCGCTTATAATTCCGGTTCTGTTGAACCGAATTTTGCAAACTGCAATACAAAATGGAGGTTCCCATTTAAGATTTCAAAGTTGTGCCCCCTCCCACTCTGAGGAGGTGATGTGGAGATCGAGTTTGGCACCATTCAATGAGCCCCCTACATTATAACAAATCTTATTAACATATTTTTTTATTTGATGCAGTGTTTTGGAGATATTCCATTGTCTCAAGTTAAAAAACTCACCCGGTATAGTATTTGGCATATTATGCTTACAATACATGTACTATATATCAAAGTCTTCCGCTTCAGTTTTTAAAATAAGGATTATAACGGATTAAATAGCTCTTGCCAAATTCCTAACGTGAATTTCTTTTTTCTTGTACATTTGCAATTCAACAGCAACAAAAGAATTAGACCATGATTCACTATTTATTTAATTCATCTAAGTTCCCTACTCATTCACACTTTCCAAAACACACTGACTGTCAGCAGCGCTTACCGCACCGTAAGGCCTCCTCCTGTGTGTTTTTCTTTTGTGATGAGTGAGCGAGTCTTTTCGAGTAAACGTCTTATCACAGAGATCGCAAGAGTAAACATTACACTTATAAGGCTTTTCCCCTGTATGCGTTCTAATATGAGTAGCCAGATATTTGTAACTAAAGTACTTGTTACACAGATTACATTGATAAGGTTTTTCTCTCGTATGGGTCCAGTTATGAATGGTCAACTCGTGTTTTTCAATAAAGCTCTTGTCGCAGAGCTTACACTTGTGAGGTTTCTCTCCCGCATGGGCTTTGCTGTGATATACCAGCGCCCTTTTTCGAGCGAAACACTTATCGCATAGGTGACATTTGTAAGGCTTCTCACCGGTGTGAGTTCTATTGTGGTCTATTAGATTATATTGGTGCATGAAAAATTTTTCGCACTGATCACATTTGTAAGGCTTTTCCCGGCGTGTCTTCTGGTGTGAACTATTAAGGTAAATTTGCGAGTAAAGCATCTCCCGCATAGCTCACATTTATAAGGCCTACTTTTTGTGTTAATTGTTACTACGTGATCAGTTCGTTGGTGTGTAAGCAACTCTTCTGAACAGGTATACTCTTTCTGACAAACCACACACGATGTGGGATTCACATCTACCTTCAATACCTCCTCTTTGATAAAACCTTCAGTATAGTGACCTATTTTTTCGTAAGAGGTCTGTATCGTTTTGAGTTCCTCTCGGTTAGAATGGTTCTTCATTCTATGTGATTCAAGAAGTTCGATAGTGTGGAAGAATTCATAACATATATTACAATAGTAAAAACACGATGATTGGTTGCTGCCTTCCGTTTTTAAACTTGCGTGGACAATTTCGGATGTTTCTACCTTGATCATCTGTTGATGAATTCCATCTAGTCCTTCCTGTTCTAGAGTTAGTATTGCCGTGGTTTCATTCCTGAAAATAATTTCAATTAGTATCAGAACGTATGAATTATTGATATAAACTAATTGTGTACAAAATAAAAGGTGGCCTGTGTCGAGAAACTGTTCGGCTAAGGCTGAGTGTGCTGAAGAACGTGACTTGGTGTTCTTTGATTCGAACCACAATCATAGTGAATGTTGTAAATGCCTTTATGGGAGGGAATATGGCTAGTGTCCTTGGGCGAAGGAAGAACTTGGGAGATTTTTTTAAGATTTAAAGATGGGTTTAATATATTGCTTACGGATAGGTTAATTCTACTGATGTCATCTGTAATGCTGTTGATGTTGTCGGGTTGGAAAGTTGGGATTGTGCGGTGTACAAGAGGGCCGACTACTGATTGCTTTTGTGCTGGGTGGTGATGTGAGCTGAAGAGAAGGAAATATCAGAACGAATGACGGAGGATTTAATTAATAAAGTGATTTACCGTTCAAAGATTGAGGTGGGATCAGTCGACAAGGGGTGTAGCTACCTTCTTGCAAGAGATCTAGTATTTTAGCCACATACTGTGATTTGTCTAGAATGACAGAAAGAATGACTATCGTAGAACGAGGTAACTTAAGGGAAGACTGTTAGAGAAAAATTGTTTCTTTTCGCGAGCTTATGTTTCCTATTGTTTCAGTTTATGGATGTACTATTCCAATATCACATTACCTTCAAAAAGTAAGTGACTATAATTATATATATTTCACGATTAATTTATTACATTTTATAATCCTTTATAACTTTACACCTACATATTGAGGAAATTTCAAAGTCAAATCTAGTAAACTAATTATCAATCCTAATGTTAAACATCACTTTTTATCGTGCTGTTTTTCGAACATGATATTTCTTATGGTTTTTTTACATTTAAAAGTTAACAGCTGTCTCCAGTATTGAGTTACGATGGCTACGGAAATGTAGTGGCTTTTAGCTAATAATGTGTTGTTCTTTTCAGGATCGAAAATGTCTCGCAATTACCAGAGGCCTATCGGGGCGTGTAAGTATAAAAGGCTACACAGAAAAAACCATTAATGCAGCGGTAGAGGAAGTGAAAAATGGCCTATCTTTACGCCAGGCTGCTGAGAAATATGGGATTTCGAAAATTGGTCTTACAGCTGTAGTAAAAGGAAAAGCTAAAAGTAGGTAGGTCATTTGTTTTAAGTATGGAAGAACAAAATCAACTCGTTGAATGTGTGACTCTGGCTGAAATAGGGAATTTCCACTAACTATGCTTGACATCAGATTGATCGTGAAAGCATATCTTGATGAACTGAGCCAAGATTTAGAAATAACATGCCTGGTGTCGATCTTGTGATATCATTTATCAATCTACATGGTAGGGTGCTTCCTAATAGACTGTGCCAAAACATTAAAAGAAGCAGGGCTGCTGTCAACGAAGACCAAAGAAGAAACCGTGAATAGGTACTTTTATGAACTCACAGTCACACTTGATAAAGTTAAAGCAAGCATGACTGTGAACTATGATGAAACGAAGATTACTGATGACCCTGGAAGAAAAAGTCATAGCTAGAAGGAGCTCAAGTCACCCGGAACGGATTATTGATTTCTCAAAAGCAAGTATATTGCGTATGAAGCAAGAAATATGTATAATACAACAAGTCAAAGAGTGGGTGGTTTACCATTGATATTTTTGAAGATTGATTCGAGAGAATAGACTTACCGTACTTTAAAAAGTTTAACAAAGATGCTGTAAAGGTCTTGATGGGAGATAACTTGTCAAGCCACATTTCATCATACATTATTCGTGAGTGTAAGACCAACAACATCAAGTTTGTGCTGCTTCCATCAAATAGCAGACGCTATAGGTTACTCAGTCATTGGAAGTGGCGTGTTTCAGACCGCTAAATATTAAGGGGAGATTTTAAATGAGTGGAAGGAGACCAATCATGGCTCTGTTCCTAAGGATAAGTTTCCGCGACTCTTAAAAAATGGTGAAGATAATATCAAGAACAATCTAAAGAGTGGTTTTATGGCATCAGGCATTGACTCCTTGGATAGGTAGAAAGTGCTGAAGAGACTTCCATCAGGCTGAAAGGATAAAGAATCTGGTAACACTAGCGTCGACTCCAGCAAAGTTAGGACTGAGTCATTTGAAGTTTACCTGAAAGAAACACAACCGAGAAGGCAGCAGAAAAACAGAAAGCTAAATGTTCCGGCTAGAAGAGAGGAATATGATGGCGATAGCGACCTGACTTCAACATCAGAGCCCCAGCCAAGCTCTGCAACAAGTCCTCAAAAGCGAAGAATTTTTTTCAAGTTTCCATAAGTGCTCTATATGAAATTGTGACCGAACGCTGACATTATCTGAAACTGAACTCAAGATGGGTACCAAAAGTGTTGACAAAGGAGCACAAAACCAAGGGATTAGGCAGCGCTTTGACATTCCTTCAGCATTATGCTGCCAATGGTGGGAACAGGGCAGAAAACGTAGGTGGCCTACGTTACGCTGGAATCAAAGCAGAAATCCGTGGTATGGAGGCATTCAACATCATCCAAGAAAGAGAAATTAAAGCAGACAATTTTAGTCAGGAAAATCATGTGTACCGTGTTTTGGAACAGGAAGGGTGCGCTGCTTGTAAACTTTTTGCCTCGTGGTAAAACAATAAATTCTGAAAATTACTGCGAGAAATTAAGAAAACTGCGTCGAGCAATCCAAAACTTAATTTCCTAATGTAACTTTTAATTCTTGTAGATCAAATAAAACAAGACTTAATAAAACATCGATTTATTCCAGAACATAAATTATTATGTTTTCGTTAAAAATACTTCTTGGCTGAAAGGAGTTCACATTTAATACGTGTCAATAATATCAAAACATATAAACATGCCTCTTAATAAAAATATCTAAAAATAAAAAGATGTGTCAATAATTTCTGTTTTTTTAGATATTTTTACGTATAACTTGTATTATGTTAAACGTTTTTAATGGATTTAACTAGAAAATAAATCAAATAATTCAATACACATCCAATACATAACATAAAGTAGGAACAATAAAGCACACATTCTTCGTAAGGTATATTATGCGTACAATACATACAGGTGTCTCAGCGAGACCGTTCATTAGAAGTTTATGGCGTTCTGGTCAAAATATAAATTTGAAAACATATAATTATATATAGTCGATTATGTTCTCCTCAATGAAAATATTATTAGATTTCTAGCACTCCCGGCTATACCGGAAGTCGCCATCTACTTTATTATTTTTAATTTAACACCCTCAATATTTTTACATATTTGGATTCCACTATTTTTAGGCTTTATGAATATCTTTACTTTTGCAATTTGATTCGGACGTTTTGTAGTTATTCGATTTTTCCTGAGAAAATTTGCTATAGCAGACATTTCTTGAAAAATCAGAGACCACTCGATTTTTCGGATATCAATTTAGAATCCATAACATGTTGGAGTATATTTTGGCGCCGAGAACGGTTGTCTACATTGGGTGGTTACTTTACTATGGCACGTCAACTCTTCGAAATTTTGAAGAATATTTTATTGATTAGTCGTCTTCAATGTCCAATTCGACATCTTTCATGTCCCCCATGTACTATATATTTAAAACTAATAGTTTAGGAGATAATTAGATTTTTTGAAAAATACGCACAACCCATCGATACTTATCCAGTGTCCCATGGAAAATAAACGTTCTTAAAGATTTATTGTCAAAGTGTAACGTCAAAATCACACTTCGTTGTTTGATACTTGTGAATGCCATTATATTATCGCAATAAGGAGTTAAAATGGATAACAATAACGAAAACAATATTTACACCTTAATATTCTAAAACAGGTGAGTAAGGCGGTTACGAATTGGCCTGTAAGATCTCCAGATATGACACCTGTGGACTTTTTCCTTTGAGGACCACGTGTGCGAGCAGTATTCGACAGACTATCTTCTCAAAATCTACAAAGAGCAAAACTTGAGGGTGTTTCTTCACGTTTAATACTGTGCTTGAATCCGAACGGCCAACAACAATTATTTGCTTTCTAGCTTTTTACACCCATTTCTTAAAAAATAAATTAAGAATTGCTTGATATGTGTAAACATTGTTTTCGTTATTATTACCCATTTCAACTCTTTATAGCAATAGTGTAAAGGCTTTTAACCGATAATTATTAACTGACAAGCATCAAACGACGAAGTGTGATTTTGACGTTAGACTTTGACAATAAATCATTGAGAACGCTTATTTTCCATGGCACACTGGATAAGTATCGATGACTTATGTGTGCAATTTTTCAAAAAATCTAATTATCTCCTAAACTATTAATTTTAGGTGTAGTACATGTGGGACATGAAAGATGTAGAATTGGACCCCGAACACGGTTAAATAATAAAATATGAAGGGTGCCATTTGAAAAAATTAAGTTATGGTTCTTGAAAATTTCGAAGTGTGAACGTGCCATAGTAAAGTAATCACGCAATGTAGACAGCTGTTCTCGGCGCTAAAATATACTCCAACATGTTGTTTAAGCATATTATGAATTTTAAATTGATATTTGAAAAGTCGAGTGTTCTCTGATTTTTTGAAGAAATGTCTGCTATAGCAAATTTTTCAGAAAAAATCGAATAACTACAAAACGTCCGAATCAAATTGCAAAAGTAAAGATATTCATAAAGTCTAAAAATAGGGGAATCCAAATATGTAACAATGTTCCATTAAAAATAATAAAATAGATGGCGACTTCCGGTATAGCCGGAAGCGCTAGAAATCTAATAATATTTTCATTGAGGAACACATAATCGACTATATATAATTATATATTTTCAAATTTATATTTTGACCAGAACGCCATAAACTTCTAATGAACGGTCTCGCTGAGACAGCCTGTATATGTATCTATCTATATACTACATCAAGGTCTTTCGCCTCAGTTTTTTTAATTATTAATAAAACTGATTAAATAGCTCTTGCTAAATTCCTAACTCTGAATTTTTTTCCTTATCCATTTGCAATTCAACAGCAACAAAAGAATTAGACCACGATTCACTATTTATTTAATTCATCTAAGTTCCTTACTTCATTCATACTTCCCGAAGCACACTGACTGTCATCAGCAATGCTTGTCCCACAATTTACCACCTCAAGCTCTTCTTTCGTATGGTTCTTCTCGTGAGCGATTAAAGCATTTTTACGACTAAAACTCTTGTCGCAGAAGTTACATTTGTAACGTTTCTCACCGGTATGTACTGTATTGTGTCGGATAAGGTGCTTCTTTTGAGTGAATCGTTTATCGCACAAATAGCAACCGTAAGGCCTGTCGTCCGTATGTATTCTTTTGTGATGGAAGAGCGAGTCTTTTCGACTAAACGTCTTATCACACAGATCGCAAGTGTAAGGTTTCCCTTCGATATGAGTCGAGTCGCATTTATAATCCTTTCCTTTCGCGTGTGTTTTCATGTGACTAGTAACGTGGCTTCTATTACCGAAATACTTGCCGCATTGGTCGCACTTGTAATTCTTTTCCCCAGTATGAGTTTTTATATGAAAAGACAGATAATTCTTCTGATTAAAGTATTTTCCACAAACATTACACTTGTAAGGCTTTTCCCCTGTATGCGTTCTAATATGAGTAGCCAGATAGCTTTTGTTACTAAAGTACTTGTTACATAGCTTACATTGGTAAGGTTTTTCTCTCGTATGGGTCCTGTTATGAATGGCCAACTTGTGTTTTTCAATAAAACTCTTGTCACACAGCTTACACTTGTAAGGTTTTTCTCCCGTATGGGTTTTGCTGTGATATACCAGCGGCCCTTTTCGAGAGAAACACTTATCGCATAGATGACATTTGTAAGGCTTCTCGCCGGTGTGAGTTCTATTGTGGTCTATTAGATTATGATGGTGCGTGAAGGATTTTTCGCACTGATCACATTTGTAAGGCTTTTCCCCGGTGTGACTTCTGGTGTGAACCATTAAGCTAGGTTTGCGAGTAAAGCACCTCCCGCATAGCTCACATTTATAAGGCCTTCTTTTTGTGTTAATTGTTACTACGTGATCAGTTCGTTGGTGTGTAAGCAACTCTTCTGGGCAGGTATATTCTTTCTGACAAACCACACACGATATGGGATTCGCATCTACCTTCAATACCTCCTCTTTGATAAAACATTCCGTATAGTGACCTATTTCTTCGTAAGAGCACTGCATGGTTTTGAGTTCCTCTGGGTTGGAATGGGTCTTCATTCTATGTGATTCAAGAAGTTCGTTAGTGTGGAAGAATTCATAACATATATTACAATAGTAAAAACACGATGATTTGTTGCTGCCTTCCGTTTTTGAACTTGCGTGGACAATTTCGGATGTTTCTACCTTAATCATCTGTTGATGAATCCCGTCTAGTCCTTCCTGTTCTAGAGTTAGTATTGCCGTGGTTTCATTCCTGAAAATAATTGCAATTAGTATCAAAACGTATGAGTTATTGCTATAAGCTAACTGTGTACAACATAAAAGGTGGCCTGTGTCGAGAAAATTTTCGACTAAGGCTGAGTGTGTCGAAGAACGTGACTGTGTTCTTTGATTCCGGTTTGAATGGACCGTCCAGTTTCGCCTATCTATACGGAACCACAATAATAGAGAATTTTGTAAATGCCTTTATGGGAGAGGACATGGCGAGTGTCCTTGGGTGAAGGAAGAATTTCGGAGATTTTTTAAAGATTTAAAGATGGGTTTAACATTTTGTTTAAGGAGAATTCTACCGATGTGATCTGTAATGCTGTTGATGTTGTCGGTTTGGAAAGTTGAGATTGTGTTGTGTACACGAGAGCCGATTACTGATTGCTTTTGTGCTGGGTAGTGATGTGAGCTGAAAAGGAGGAAATATCAGAAGGAATGACGGAGGATTTAATTAATGAAGTGATTTGGCGTTCAAATTTTGAGGTGGTATCACGTGACAAGGAGGTGTAGCTACCATCTGCCAAGAAATTTGATATTTTGGCCACATACTGTAATTTGTCCAGAATGACTATCTAAGAATAACTATCTCTTTTGTGGCACGGAGACAACTTAGGGCTATACATGCTACTTTGGCCAAGTTCTGTTGAGGAGGTTTCGCGGAAGAAAGACATTCGACCGCTTGAGGACGTATGATATCGGCAGTTTCTTTAGGAAGTGGGCGAATGGATGGTTTTACCGGGGATGTAATGTCCTCTTTTGGAATCTTTTTGGATGCCATGGAGAAATTTAAACCTATAAAACCGATAATACGAGGCGTGTTTTAAAGTAACTAAATAATGATAGAAAATAGGAAAACAATTGTCTAAAGGGTAGGTGGAAGAGGAAGTGTTGTCAGAAGTTGATGAAAATGCGGAAGATTTTGCAAATACAACATGTTAAGGTGCATTTCTGACAATTTTCATTTACATTGCAAATGCTTAGAAAAACAGTTTGCAAAATATCAAAAGAAGAAGTGGAACAGATAATTATTTATTGTACCACAAAGTATGTCGGTGGACTCAGTAGCATCGATCGTCTTTCTCTCTAACTTCGCACTTATGTACACTTATGTACTGTTCCAAAATTAATGTCACCCCCTGTGCCGAAAAACACGTTATAACTGCTAATGCAAATTAGATGCATGAAGTTTACTCGATATTTGGTTTGCACCGCATTTACAAGATTAGTATTCACTAACGAAAAATCGTATTGGATTACGGCAAACATCATTTTTATGGGTTTGTTTAGCCTTGGGAGCGACATTAATTTTGGAATAGACTGTACATGATCGTCTGCACTTCTAACAAATTTTAGTACCTATTCTTGACGAATAAATGAAGCTATTTGGAAATTGTCAGAAGCTAATTAAGAAGATTCCAAATTATTACAAATTATTTTGATTATAATACTGAATTAATAGTTATTTGTATACCAAGGCCGCGAAAACACACTTTAACGTACCACGAGAGAAACTTGAGTACCTACGAGTACGTTAAGAGTTTTCGCCGACAAGGTATACACAACATTTTTTGGGCAATCGTGTAAGATTTTCAATTTGTTTCATTTAAATGGAGACACAATTTAATAATTTTAGTATACTAAATTCAAGTGTCTTATTGCTTTATATACAGGGTGAGTCACGATTATTCCCTCGGTCTCTTGTATCTAAACGGCAAAAAATATGAGTTTCAAATTTTAGTCAAATATGTAAGACGATAAGGGGCACATTCTAAAATTATTTGCAAGTATACAGGGTGATTAATAAACAAATTAACACATCACAATCCAGTTTTGACAACGTATTTTGACGAATTATACAGTGTGAGTTACGGTCTCTTGTGTCTAAACGCTAAAAGATTCAGTTTCAAATTTTAGTCTAATATGTAGGACGATAAGAAGCACATTTTAAAATTATTTGCAAGTATACAGGGTGATTAATAAATGTACACCATATCAAAGTTAAGTTATTTTTAATGGAACACCCTATTTTGTATATCCATTTTGTATTCTACTTCATAAATTAGGATAACTTTGTTGATAGTTCCCTATACCTATTTTGTGCCAATTTCGAGAAAATTTCATTTTTATGAAAATGTCGGCTTTCGCGAAAAAATTAAACTCAGGAAAACTGTATGACGTGGACGATTTACATTTGTAAGAGGTTATTTTGACAAAGCGTGCTTTCAATAAACCGATAGAGTATTTTGATATTGGCTACATCACATTAAGTAAAACAATTCATACTTACTTTATATTGTTTCAACCATCAATAACTCTTTCAAGTTAAATGGAACATCCTGTAGTTATCCATCCTATGTGAAAGCACATTAAACATCCTACCAAAAACTATAAAGATGTCTATATCTAAATTTAACGAATAAAATGTTGTTAACGAAATTCTTCAAAAATGCTCTGACGCTGATACTTTTCTCATCTAAGTAGGCCATGTTTTCTAATTATTTGTTTGTGGATAATTATGTTCCTTGTAAGTTGTATTCTAATGATAAATAAAACTGGAAATTATGTTGACGTAATTTGAATATCAGATTAATACATTGTTAAAGAGTAAGTTGAAGTTCAAATGAATCATTCAAGTAATTGACTACTCGTCGAGTATTTGAATATTATTTGTTTGAATCGTATGAATATTTGACTATTCGAATTTCAAAATGTCGAAACTCCCCTCTTAGTGTATAATCTATTGACAAGTTATGGTATTAGAATTGAAAATAAAATAATTAAGTAACAGATATCATAGACAAATTAATAAAATTACAAATATGTTAGACAAAAAAAAAAGTAAATGAGACATAAAATTGTCAACCACATTCACATTTAACATATTCGTTTGATATGAATTTAATAAGTTCTTCTCTGCCTACTCTATTAAATGTTCGTTTGAGTTGAATAAATAAAAATAAATTATTTAATGCAAAAGATTACAGTAGATGTTCACATTGATTGACCATCTTACTCTACGCATAATGTTATAGGCAAAAGAAGAACCTTCTACCGTAGAATGCCTGATGTAGTCGAATGAAATACATTTTTTGTTAACATTTATAATACAGATAAAAATCGGTAACGCCAACATCACAACGTTTAATTAACTCATTCAGGACATATGTTTCAGGGACCAATAGACAGATTTTTATTTGTATCATACGAGACCACAGACTTTGAAATAACATTTTTTAGTTTCATATCTTCGGGAATGGTAGGTGGAGTATTGTTTGTTTGTTTTATTCTTCACCTACTAGACGTAATAATTATTTAAAATATACGATTTATATGTAGAAATTAATGACAGTCGCAACTAGATGAACATATGCTAATTTTAAAGCAGCATGGCCTCCTATTTAGATGGAACAACCATCGGTTTTATGCAGTTTTTAGAGAATATCGTTAATAACATTTTCATCGTTACATTTAGATATAGACATTTTCATAGTTTTTGGTAGGGGCTTTAATGCGCTTACATAGGATGGATAAATACAGAGTGTTCTATTTCACTTAAGAGAGTTATTGATGGTTGACAAAATATAAAGTATAAATTGCTTTGCTTAATGTCATGTAGCCAATATCAAAATGTTCTACCGGTTTATTGAAAGCACGTTTTGTCAAAATAACTTCTTACAAATGTAAGTCGTCCAAGTCATACAGTGTTCCTGTTTTTAATTTCTTCGCGAAAGCCGACATTTTCATAAAAATCAAATTTTCTCGAAATTGGCAGCAGATAGGTATAGGGAACTATTAACAAAGTCATCCTAATTTATGATAGAATCCAAAAATGGTATACAATATAGAGTGTTCCATTAAAAATAACCTAACTTTGATATGGTGTACATTTATTAATCACCCTGTATACTTGCAAATAATTTTAAAATGTGCTTCTTATCGTCCTACATATTAGACTAAAATTTGAAACTGATATCTTTTAGCGTTTAGACACAAGAGACCGTAACTCACTCTGTATAATTCGTCAAAATACGTTGTCAAAACTATAATCTGTGATGTGTTAATTTGTTTATTTACGAAATTGCACAACTTCATGCACTGCTCAAAAATAATAGAGGATAATAATTATATTGTCCAAGTATCCTCTAATTTTTTTGAGCAGTATAGTTATATTGTTTGTGATAAATAAATCAATCATATATTTATAAATTTAACAAATGATTTTATAAATAGTGAAATGTTGAAAACAATATGGCGCATAGACGCTTACATTTACAATTTACAATTTTCTTGACACAAAACAATTTTTTCAAGAATCTTTTTTCTTGATGTAAGACAACTGTTCCGTCAGTGTTCGATATCATTTAATATTACCTATATTTGGTCCACCATGAGTACCACCAGAATTCACAATCGATCATTTAACGCGTGCTCAAGCATCGGCACAACCTCCGCAGGAACAATAAATATGGCCATGAATCTTCCTACTTATGATCATTTGATCTTGCTCCTCAAAATAAGATTGGATCTAACATTTATTAACACAGATAGAAAAGGCTAGGTGACACATAATATAATTATACATAAGAGATTTATAAATACATTGGAACTACACAGGTTATTATTTAATTTTAACATTTATCAAGAATATTAAGCAATTCAACTTGAACGAAATTACAAAACAAAACAAACAATAATTCAAGTCAATTCCTTTTTAATTTCTTGCTCAATATTGATTGGTTCCTGCTTCCCGAAGACGGCACAAATCGTAATATGCTGTTTTAGCTTCGTTTGAGAAATAAATCCTTTACGACAATGATAGCAATAATATTTTTCACCAGTATGCCGTTTAATATGAATTCGGTACGAATTTGCATATTTAAACTGTTGCCCACAATCGTTACAACTATAAGGCCTCTCCCCTGTATGGATACGTTCGTGCACATGAAGGTTACTCTTCTTTGAAAACCCCTGCTGGCAATAACTACATTTAAACTCTTTATCCTTCGAGTGTCTTTTCCTATGCGCGTCTAAGCTAGATTTATCTCTGAAGCAGGTTTCGCAGCGATCGCAGCGATAAGGTCGTTCACCGGTATGAAGTCGCATATGCACAGTAAGCCGGTACTTTTTAATGAAGGCTTGCTCACAATAACTGCATTTAAACGGTTTTTCTCCTATATGTATCCTGTTGTGGTTAACGAGGCACTCTTTCCGACTGAAACGTTTACGACACACCTCACATTGGTGAGGTTTCGCCTTCGCCTCGTCCTTCTCATGGGTCAGCATATGCACTTTTAATCTGTAAGGTGTCGAATAGGTTTTCTTGCAAATATGGCACTGATTGTCGTTTCGCGGAGCCACCACAGCTACGGTGTGGTAAATTGTTTGGTGTACGATTAAATCGCTCGTGCAAGAGTATTCTTTTTGGCAAACTATGCAGGATAATTTTTGATCGCAATGATGCTCTAATAATTTTGCACTCGTTGCAAACTTCGCACCGCATACTTCGCAGTAATAAGGGGCGATTAACTCTGCGTTAGTATAATTATTCCACTGTTCATCACCGTGAATCGTTGTTTTGTGGGCGTTTAGGATCTCTTCTGATTCGAAGAATTGGTAACACTTACTACAGCAGAAGATTAGGAAAGATTTATCTTCTATATCCGGATAATTCTCTTGATTTGGAATTATAGTTTCCTCTTCTGGCTCAAGTTTAATGGTGTGATCGTTTCGTCTTTCGAGTGGAGTTGATATTGCAGTTTGAATGGTGGTGATCTTCGCCCTAAAAATGGTGAGAATTAGTAACTAAGACTTAAATAAACTGATAATAGTGGGACAAATGAATATTCTACTTTTTAAGTATACAAAATATTCAATAAATATACAATTTTATTGTGTAAAACCGAGTCAAATTACAACGCAACCCCCGCCCCTTAATGTGGGCTTCCAGTACTTCATAATTTGTTCTTTCAATCCTAAGAATAAATGCTTCTAATGTGATAATTGCACCTATGATTGCTGCAAACAAATAAACGGTTAACCCTAAAATAGAGAAATCATTTACTTCTCAAGAGCAGATTTAATACTAATGATTGGTGAGGACGTTTTTTTCTGAAAAAACTTTTTAAGGCTTTATCAGGCGCAAAGAGACGCTAAGATTTTTTAGTGATCAGTGTTCGAGCCACGCATCAATTAATGCTGAATGCTTCGACCCGATTTGGGGGTTTCCTCCTATCACTAGCACGCCCTTCAGCTGGTACCCAAAACCTTGCCACGTCGTCCAATCCAGTCGTGGTACAGGCAGCTGAGCTCGACCCGGACACAAATTGTGCTGTTACAAAGACGGTTCAGCAAATGATCGCACACCTTAGGAGTTCACTATAAGGTCCAGTAACGCTTCATAGTCAGCACCGGCTATTCCACGAAGACAGGAGGGCTTAGCAGTCAACAGCTTAGTCCTGGAAAGAGAGAACAAGACCTTCGGAATCAATTTGCAAATTTCAACTCACCAGAATCCCCCTCTTCACGGACCTAAAATGTGTAGCAATGTATTAGTATCTTCTCTAATCATTGACCAACAGTAATCATCCAACATGTTGTCCAACTTCTTTTCCAACGTTGAAAGGTTTTGATAGAAACGCTCGCCATGTCTGTCACTTACAGAGAATGTAAATAATACATGTTTACGACATATATGACATCCCATTTTATGACAAGCTGTCAACAATTCATGCACGAGATTCTGGAAATTTTCCGCTTTGTTGTTGTCCAAGAAGCCGATACTGCAGATTTCAAATAATGCCACCTTTTCTTTAGCTCGCAGAGCCGCATCGAAGCCTTTGTATTCATTAATTGTCGAATTTGAGGACCCACACAGATGCTTTCTTTTGTCACTGAAAAGCTCACATCGGAGGAAAACCGAAATCGGGTGAGTGGTTGGCCAGGATTCAACGCAATCCAAGGCATTTCTTCATGCGTTTCGTAAGCCTGGATGAGATTTGGATCCACCACTACATACCGGAGACCAACGAACAGTTGAAGCAGTGGATTTTTCTGGGCGAATTAGCTCCGAAGAAAGCAAAGACCGTTTCGTCGACCGGAAAGGTCCTGGCGACCGTTTTTTGGGATTCCCAAGGAGTAAACTTCATCGACTATCTCCAGAAGGGAGCGACTTTTTCCTATTCCTAAACCTGAAAAAATCGCTGGCGGGAGAAAGATTTGCCTCAAATAAGGAGGTTATCGCCGCTACAGATTATTTTGCATACCTCAAAACATCCTATTTTTCCAACGGCTTGAAGAGACTGGAGCACCCTTTGAAAAAGTGTATTGCTCTTTGAGGAGACTACATCGAAAAATAAAAATAAAAAACCAGTTGAGGTGAAGATTCCTCCAAGCAAACGACTGCCTAATTTGAAAAACGAGACACTTCTACCATTAGTATTATGAGTCAACGCTAGTCGTCAAGCAGGATTTGAAATAATACTACCGCCACAATTAGTGAGAGTGCATTTATTTGTATTAATAAATATATACCAACAGTTAATAATTAATACCTTTAACTTACTGATATAGATAAAATAGTGTGCGTCTTGCTATGATTTTTTAGGTAACGTTTCTGAGTAAAATCCTTATTACAAACTTCACATTTATACGGCCTGTCTCCTGTATGGTTTCTGTGATGAGCAATCAGACTGAATTTATGAGCAAACTGTTTATCACACATGTTACATTTGTATGGTTTTTCTCCAATATGACCCCTACTGTGTCTCACGAGGTATGCCCTATCAGTAAATCGCTTATTACACACCTCACAGCTGTAAGGTTTCTCTCCCGTATGAATTTTCTTATGTCGAATTAAGTCAGCTTTTTGAGTATGACACTTATCACATATGTCACACTTGTAGGGCTTTTCACCTGCATGAAATCTGCTGTGCCTGATTAGATTTGCTTTATCTCTAAAGCTCTTATTGCACAGGTCACATTTGTAGGGCATTTCTCCCGTATGGCATCTGTGATGTCTGATTAGGTGCCCCTTTTCATTAAAGCGTTTATCACATAGGTTACATTTAAAAGGCTTTTCTCCTGTATGGGATCTGTTGTGTCTTTCTAGGTCACTTTTTTGTGTAAACTGCTTGTTGCAAGTATCGCATGTGTAAGGCATATTTCCTGTATGAAACCTGCTGTGGCGAGCTAGGCCTCTCCTGCAAGTAAACCACTTCTCGCACAGGTGGCACTTATGGAAGTCGTTTTTCGCTTTCTTGCAATTATGATCTTTAACCTCAGCTTCGCTTGAAAAGTACTTATTGCACTTCTTGCACTTATAAGCATTTAACTTCTGGTCATATGTATAGCTATCCAATCCTGTGGGAGGGTGCACTTCATTTTTATGCGCTTGAAGGAGTTCTTTGTTGTCGAAAAACTGACGACACTCATCGCAGTAGCAAATCCAGAACGATTTATCATCATTTTGGAGTTGAGGTTTACCATCCTGATTTGAAGCTGTTTCTTCTTTAATTGTTTGTTGATGAAATCGCTTTGATACCAGCAAACTCCTAAAAAGCAAAGGATATTAATATGGGAATGTGCTAGTCTAATATTTTTTTTATATTTCAGAAATGAAACATCAAGACATGATCTACATACGAAGGTTGTCAAGAGCTGCAATAAACGCAAACAATGGATTCAAAATGATGTGAGTGACAGTACAGTCAGTTGTTTAAAAGAATATTAAAAACAAAGAAATTAGAAACAATCCAGTATGAATCACGATTCAAATAAATCACAATTACAGAGGAAGAGAGACGGGGAAGGGGTATTTTTAGAAAACTTGCCTTGTAATATACAGAAATCCACGTGGTCTTGAAATCAAAGTTTCGAATCAAAAATTATGCCGAGGTCTTTGACAATAGAGTATAATTAAATTCAACTGGAAATCACTTCCTAGTGAATCTTATAAATGTACACTTGTTAATAGGTATTTAAGTGTAATTTATTGAAATTAGAATAAATTTCAAATTTATTCAATTCAAATAGTAATTGTAAACTGTCATTAATACTACCAATACTATTAAAGACTTTTAAGTCATCAGCATACAACAAAAATCTGCAAGAGCTAAAGGCCCGACCAATGTCATTTCTGCATAAATCAAAAAGGAGCGGACCGAGGGGACATCCCTGGGGCACACCGGAGGTCACGTTTATGTAATCAGATCTAAGCCCATTAATAGCAACAGCCTGTGACCTATTTCTAATATAAAAACTAATCCATCGGAGAAGGTTTCCATGACAACCTATTTGAACTAATTTAGAAATCAATAAAGCTTTCGGCTATCAATGTATCTCTGATTGACCAAAGTTTTGGACGTGAGAACTTTGGTCAATACAGACAGAGAGATACATTGATAGCTGAAAAAGATGCATTGTCAGTAACTGAAACACAAGAGTGCAGCAAACAGCATCATCATCATCCTGTTCAAAACAGACCTAAAATAGCTATTAAATAAATTACAAATACCCAATGTAGAGGTCGCCGTTTCATTGATATGGTGCATGGACGTTGGGAGTAAGGACAAAGCAAGCTTCGACTTAACATAACTCCAAAATTTGTTAACGTCTGATTTAATATTTGAGTGTACAGAATTTATCCAATTTCGGTAATCTATATTTATGGCATTATTGAGTCGATGTCTAAGGATGGTGACAGACTCGTAATCCCTTAATCTTAAGTCTCTCTTTCATTTCGAGTGCATCTTACGCTTTTCTTTATAAATTTTAATGATAGATCGTAGATACCTTAGAGGAAAAGGAGACTTCCCCACAATCTTTTCAGGAACATATAATTACTTCAAACAAATGAAAGTAAAGATATCAACACCATCATCCGCGGATTGATCTTTAAATATGTCAGATCAAGCAATACCAGAAATCTCATTATTTATGATCGAATAATCAGGTTTGCTATACTGGAGAGATTTTCCAAGAGTTCAGCACTAAATATTTCAATTCATTACAGATAACATGAAAAATTATACTCTTATGGTGACTGTCTTTCGGAAGGAAGGACCAGACACATTCTCGGGCTTCTTATGTGGTATCAGAAGCCCGGTTGCACAATACATAATCAAGAATACTGTGAAATTCATTCAAGACACAGTTATATTGAACAAAATTAAGAATATAAACTATATTACAAAGGTAATAAGTTATGCTACTTTATTATAACTCCCATATCAAATTTCATTGCGTTTGAATTACACGTTCACATTATACAGGGTGTGTTCGTCACTTTTTTCCAACAGTGTATCTTCTAACATCTGTCAAATTGTACAAAAAAAAACTGCAATTTTTGTGTAGTTGTTATAATATCGTTAGTGATGGCGGCCCATATTAAATACTGCATTTTCTCGTTATAGAAATGTAAAAGGAGTTATTTTTTTGCAATTTTGTATGTTGTAACAATAAACCAATGATGTAACAGATGTGAAATTGTAAAACAAATGTTTTTTTTGACAGGCTGTGAAACTATAAAAGCATGTCTTTCATTCTTGTTTTCATGGTTGCTACAGTTAAAATACTGTTGACAATAGTTGCCAAATTGTAAAAAAAGCAGGATTTTGTTTTTTGTAAACTGTCGTAATATCATCAATTTTTAAATATTACATTTTTTCCAAGTTGGATAATTATAACTGTCAGAACACTTAACGTAAAATGATTTTTTTGCAATTTTCAGTGTTGCAAATGAGAAAAGAATTAAATTATGACAGCTGTCAAACTGTAGAAACAGTAGATCTCTTTGTTTGGACACCTATGAAACTATTTCCATCTTGTTTTGGCGACCGCAGCAGTTTAAATGTACTTCTGAAAACTGTCACATTATAAAAAAAACAGTAATTTTTGTGTAGTTGTCATAATATCGTTAAGTGATGACCGTCCAATACTGCATTTTCTGTTCTAGTTCTCACAAAATTTATGCTTCATTGTTTTTCAGCTTATTTAAGAGCATATTTTTTGAACAGGATAGAGCTCCTCCGCACTACACACAATCTATTCGACAGTATTTAAATGAGAGATTTCTTCGGAAATAGATTGAAAGGAGAGGCCCCATTGAATGATCAGCAAGATCACCCGATTTCTCGCCCTTACAGTTCTTTTTGTGGGGCCTCGTAAAAGCTAAGATTTATAAAACTCAACCAACTAGTCTAAACGAACTGCGGCAATGTATTACTAATGAATGCTTTCAAATTCTGTCAAAGTTTGACGTTTGGTTAAAATAACCTTGACTTTTCAACGATATCTTCTCGCATAGAGAGTTACCAGCTCTGCGATTATTGGCTTGAGGTCTATTTTCTTTTGGATTTCAGAATAAGCAAGCATACATTTTGTGTTTAGTTTTTAATTTTTAAATTACAATAAAAGAACATCTACTAATTTTATTTTTTTCATTCAATGATGATACACATTCCTACTCCTACGTACAGCCACATACATGTATTACAAATTTTGTAATGAAATCTAGAAAAATCTTGTTTTACTCATAGTTTGTTAGCAATAAAAATAAATACTACAATACAGCTTAAATAACATAATGACGATACAACTCAATACCATCTCTCACAGAAAGAATATGTTTACAAGTAGTGTTCGAATACAATAAGAAGTACACATACATCGTTACGGATAGAGTAAATACTCAGTGGCGTGCAAGCATGTCACTCACAATCGAACCACAGTTGCGTTGAATAGAGCTGTTGCTAACTGCGCTGCCACTGACTTCAGATTTCGCACATATCTGCTAGTAACGTATGTGTACTTCTTAAACTGTTTAGACTCTACGAAAGTTCTTTGACTTAATTAACATTTAAATATTTTTGTTTGCAGCATGTGTCCTCTCATGTTTAGTCATAATACTTTTGCGCACAAAGCATTTACCGCATGTTTCACAGACATACGGTTTCTCGCCCGTATGAGTTCGTTTGTGAAGACGAAGCGAGTTACGCTGCGAGAACGTGCGTGGACAAATATTACATTTATACGGTTTATCTTCAGTATGTGTATTCATATGATTGGCTAACGTCCAAGTGTAACTAAAAGACTTGCCGCACACTTTGCAGCCGTAAGGTTTCTCACCTGTATGAATACGTTTGTGCCTGTGTAGCGTGGTCAATTGAGAAAATGCCGCAGAACAATCGTCACATTTATACGGTTTATTCCCGGTGTGTATATTCATATGGTTAGTCAACGAGGACTTGCTACTAAAACATTTACTGCATACATTGCAGCAGTAAAGTTTCTCGCCTGTATGAGTTCGTCGGTGTCTAAGGAGACTGGATGCATGCGAAAATGTTAGCGTGCAAATGTCACAATTGTACCTTTTATTATGTACCCTTCTATGCTTAATTAGATCAGATTCCTGTGTATAAAATTCTGCACAAACATCGCAACGATAAGACTGGTCATTCGTAGGATTTGTATCAACATTATCAGAGAGATTTTCACTGAAATGCACCGATGCTTTATGGGCATTCAGGAGATCTTCGGAGTTGAAAAATTGATTACACGCCACACACAAACACAACAAGAACGATTTATCTTCGCTGTAGTTAAGTTCTTCTTGTTTTATTATCTCCGTCTTCAGATCTTTCTGTAATTGGAAGCTTGTAGATCGTTCTAGCATCCCTTGGTACCTGGAATAAATCGGGATATTAGTGTGGGTACTTTCTCTTTCACTTAACAACTTCATTTCACTAATAAGACAGCACACACACATCACGTTAAATACATAATAAAAAAGAGTATATTATGTCGTTTATTTTTAAACCATTTTATTTAGTTCTAGTAAACTATTCTACTTTCTGTTCTATAATTAATGCTACATAAAGATGATAATAAACAAAAACTATGCCACATGGAACATAAAATTGTTGATTTCATGCTTCGCTAGCGCTTCCCTATTAATATATCATTGCTTGTTGTCGTGGATCTGTAATCTGTTTATCTATGTAGGTATGTCTGAAAAGTATGAGCCTAATGTATCATGTAATCTAGCTTGGGGCTTTTAGATTGCCTAGTAGTAACTTATCTTAACTTAAGTATTATCTAAATCTGTACTATGCCCACTTTCAAATTTATGTTTAGCTGTGTATAAAAATTATTGAATATTTATGTTTTTTAATCTTGGAGTTGAGTTGTTTAACGGTTTCAAGCATGTAAAGGAAATTATAGTCTTTGCATTTTTTAATGCAATGTATACTGTTTAGGACGACAGCTAACCGACGCTCACTTACGTTCTCCAGGACTCACCCCAGGTTCACCTGCATGCCCTCGCCTTTACCCTAGTTAAGATGAGGTCTCTCGAGCTGACTCCACGTTCATCTGAGTGTTTCCGCGTTTATCCTCATTCACCTGATTTCCTGCTATTACTGCAATAATCGTTACTAATAATATGACGGTCTAAGAAAATATTAGAAAGAATTCAGCGATGGCTGGAATTGTAGTGGCTTCAATGAATTAGTTTTTAGAATATTTGTGAACAAATCCAAGCAGCGCGCAGGTACGTCATATTGAAGTCAATTTAAGGTATTAATTCATCGGTGGTCGCAAAAATAAAAATGTGCTAGAAATTACGTTACTTGTACGTCAAGTATTAACGTCATATTTACGTCCATAAATGACTGGCTGTGACAAATTGGCATGACTTTCTGATACTGCCAGCGTTTTTCATAACATCATATCTGTCGTAAGAATCATTAACTATTAAGTCATAAAGAGTAAAGCAGTAGAATTAGATTTTGGAGAAAAGGTATAATATCTTTTCTATATTGAGATGATGAGAATTAATAAATGTAAATGTCTGAAGTATTGTTGTCCTTTATTAAATAATCTAGATTCACTATTTCCAAAGTTGGTCAATTGTTTTGTAATTGAGATTAGTTCTTTATTAGTTTTTCTAATTCCTGTTAAGGTCGTCCATTTGTGATGAAACGGCAGCGTCGTCTGTAAACTGTCTAGGTATAAGTGTTTGGCACTTGTAAAGTTGTTTAATAGTGGAACAGTGTTTTATATTTTCAACGTAAGTTGCGCTGCACGTCATCAACAGAATTTTCAGAATGACAAACATACCAAATACTAAATACCTATAACTCCATCTTAAATAAATACGAACTTGATGGTGTAGTGCACTCCAGCAGTTTTCAGTACTTACCTGACAGATATCATTCTTTATTAAATTTGGGGTTTTAATTCTGCTTTTTACAAAACATCTATTTTCATAACTAAAAAGACATTCATATACAAATATGCCAAAACGAGGGGAGTCGGTGCAAGTTGACGATTACATCTACAGTCGCAATTTGCAGCAGTGCGAGAGGTTCATGTTTGAAAATAAATAATATTGCCATTGATAATCGAAAAATAGTTGATCATTTTATGAACTTACCTTTCTTTATATAATATAAACATATTTTATAATCGTTATTTTAGTTTTTGCATCAATGTCAATGAAAATCTTCGATCGATTAATTAGATTTCGTAACTGTACGTCAAACTTAACAGTTGTTTGTTATCATTTATTTTTTCATTCTTCATTACGATACAGATTTTCATTAACATACAAGTTTACTCCTGTAGGAATAAGATTTTTCATTACGATACAAGTGTATATCCAATAGGAATGTGACATTCCAATATTCAATATGGCCGTGACTACATATCTGACAGATATAAAAATTAACAAACTTGACAGTTCTCTGTATCTATTTAAATATAGTAAAAATTAAAGAAATACGTATGATATGGGGTCGTAGAAAAAATAGTGTATGCAACTCGCATTTAATGGCTATTAAGACACTCGCGTTTTAATAGCTATCACTAAATGCTCATTGCATAATATACTATTATGTAATATACTATTATGCAGCGCACCTTACGATGAAAATACTATAATTATGTTTTATTTTGTAGTGGATTCTTATTTTATTGATGTACAGGTGTCCCGTTTCAACGTGGATCTTAGATATCTGCCATACTTGTGAAAATAGACAAAAAAGTTATAAAGAGAAGTTATCTCAATTTATGTTCTACATAACCTAAAAATATTTTTAACTATACAGAGTGTCTCAAAAGTAGGTAAACACATACTTGCTCCGTTATTTTAAATGGGATACTCTATATATTTTGGCATTTTTGAATAGTACGCTAAAAAATATTCCCACTTTACATAAACCACCCTACCCCTATTCCTAATAGTTATGGAAATATTTTACGTTTTTGTAAAAACTATCCCGATTTGGTGTTTTTCGTATACCGCGATAGCTTGATCCTGAAAATAGTTATTGAAATGAAATCAAGAATATGTAAACTATATAGCTCGGTATAGACCATGACATCAACAGAAGATGAATACCTACTTCCGGTTGTCAGAAATGATTCAACGCATTTCCGGAACTTCGTTTCCAGATAACTTCATTTTTTTAAATGGCATCCTATATATTTTGTTAGATCGATAGATTCCTCATTCTAATGCTTTTCCATTCATGTATATAAAGTACTATGTTTTCTTTTATACTTTTCAAGATATTTCATAGTTTTTACGCAAGTTACAAAAATGTTGTCTCCAATTTCGAGGTAACCTTGAAAATATTTCAAAAACAATAGAGTATGCAAACATAATGTTCATCAATTATTAAAACCAAAAAGAAATTATAATAAATGTTAAAAATTATGCCTTTTTCTCTTACCGAAATATTAATTTTTCTTTGAAAATTTATTTTAACTCTTCTCAACATTTCAGGAATTATTGATGTAAAAGCTTATACAATTCTTTCTCGCATATTTTGTTCAATATTCGGTGGTGTTCGGTGTACCAACTCTCTCATGTATGCCCATAAGAAGAAATTATATTTCTTCAACTTTTGGTGATCTAGTTGGCCATTCTATTATACCTCTCTGACCAATGCATCTCTCCTCGAATAGGTTATGCAATGCTGCTCTTAGATTCCATAAATTAGCTCCAAGAGCTCCATTATGAAGGAACCACATGTGCCTTGGCACTTCTATTGATAAATCTTCCAAATAGTAGCTTCTGTAGTAACAAAATACTGTTTCTATTATTATTTAAATAGCTTTCGCAGAAAAATGGTCCAATAACGTACTGTCCTAGAACACTTTCCCATACTTACCCACTTCCCCATTGGCTACTTACATTGGTGTTGAACAAAAATGTTTATACAAGGATTGGTATAAGACAATGCAGATAATGTTGCCTAGGTTGGTCTAGGACTTTGCCTATCTGTATAAACGAGAAGCAAGTAAATAGTTTCTTCTCAATTCACCTATAATTAATATGCACAAGTATAATGTATGTATATGAGGAACTTAGATTTTACCGATTAATTAAATAAATTATATAAGTCAATTTCTCGTTTGAATATCTCATAACAATCCTTTTCTTAATTGCGTTTAAGACAGAATTATTCTTTGACAATCTGCATCAGCTGGTATAGAAAAATAAATATAGCCGTTGAGATATTTATTTACAGTATGCGAACTCCAGTTGCTTACAAAATTTTTGTAGCTTATGTCAAAAGCACTACATCTATTGGAAAATTTAAGATAAAACATCACGCTTAATATATATGAATGGAAAGGTATTAAAATGAGGAATTTGTCCATCTAACAAAATATATATACAGTGTCATATAAAAAAATTAAGTTATCTAGGTACGAAGTTAGGGAAGAAAGGGTACGAAGGAAGGGTATGAAGGGATGTGTCCAACTAGACCACCTAACTTAAAGAAATATCATTTCTTCTTATGAGCATACATGAAAGAAGAGAGAGAAAAGAATTAGATAAGCTTTTACATCGATAACTCCTGAAATGTCGAGGAGAGTTAAAATCAATTTTCAAAGAAAAATTAATATTTCGGTAAGAGAAAAAGGCATAATTTTTAACATTTATTATAATTTCTTTTTGTTTTCAATGATTGATGAACATTTTGTATGCATACTCTTTTGTTTTTGAAACATTTTCAAGGTTACCTCGAAATTGGAGACAACATTTTTGTAGCTTGCGTAAAAACTGTGAAATATCTTGAAAAGTATAAAAGAAAACATGGTACTTTATATACATGAATGGAAAGGTATTAGAATGAGGAATCTATCGACCTAACAAAATATATAGGGTGCCATTTAAAAAAATGAAGTTATCTAGAGAAGTTCCGAAAAATGCGTTGAATCATTTCTGACAACCGGAAGTAGGTATTCATCTTCTGTTGATGTCATTGTCTATACCGGACTATATAGTTTACATATTCTTGATTTCATTTCGATAACTATTTTCAGGATCAAGCTATCGCGGCATCCGAAAAACACCGAATCGGGATAGTTTTTACAAAAACGTAAAATATCTCCGTAACTATTAGTAATAGGGGTGGGGTGGTTTATATAAAGTGAGAATATATTTTAGCGTACTATTCAAAAATGCCAAAATATATAGGGTGTCCCATTTAAAATAACGGAGCAAGTATGTGTTTACCTACTTTTGAGACACTCTGTATAGTTAAAAATTCTTTTTAGGTTACGCAGAATATAAATTGGGATAACTTTTATTTATAACTTTTTTGTCTATTTTCACAAATATGGCAGATATCTAAGATCCACCTTGAAACGGGACACCCTGTACAAGTGAAAATATATCAAGGAATAAAAGAAAAATACTATTAATAAGATGAAATAGCAGTTTATTAGTAATTTTTTTTTGTAATTGCTTTTTATAATTTTATATTAATTACGTCTGTTCTTGTTGTTTCGCTTTCCTTTATAGGCAAATCTGTAATTAAATATTATTATGCATTTATCTATGTATACAAAACATTTAATTTTTTTATGGATTACTCACCTCTAGTAATTCGATCATATTTGAATGTTCTTTGACAACGCCTAATCCATTCCCATTTTGTAATCTTTGAAACTATCTATAAGTACATAATGCGTGTCAGGAATTTTTGCTATTTATTATTCTGTTTATCACTCATTTGTAATTAACAAAATATAATAGAACCCCAAACCACAAAAAATAAAAAATATAAATAATTAACAATTGAAATAATCGATCAAAGCACAACTAACACTGAGATAACGTCACACATTCGCGTAACATGGAATAGATTGTTGTTACAAAAGTATTAAGGCTAATACATCTTACTATCTTTGTTACTTACCTATATCGCAACCACCAACTAATTCTACATGATTTATATTAGAGTAAGAAAATAAAACAAAAATTCACGAATAAAACTATCATCACAGCTGCCCTCACAGCTGTCGCAGTGAACGTCCGTGAATAAACTGGTTAGGTTATGTATAGCATTGCATGTGCATGTGGCTAGGCAGCAACGACTTCTACAGCTACGAACAATGTAGGTACATATATTATATTTGCGTGCGCATATCTGGGTAATGCCAGAAACACAAACAAAATAACTTCGGGCTGTTGCAGCAGAGCGGCCAGTACTTACATAACAGTCCGAGTCGGTAAGCGACTACGTGCACAAATACAATTTACGATAAATATTATTACAATTTGTCGCGTATGTTTAAATTATTTTGCTTGTTATAATGATCTAATGTAATTATTCATATATCACTTGCGACTCGTATAGATCAACGATTTTAACAATGTATTTCTGATAAGTAATAAATCGTCTATACAGAAATGTGCTGAATTTAAAAATATCTCAGGATATTACTATCACTTCGTTGTTTATCTTATCGATGTAATTGTAATCTTCGTCTACGTCGTCCAATAAACAAACATCAAATTTTAGGAAAGAATAAAAATGCTTTAGTGATAATAAAGTAAAGAAACATTACGAAATTAAGCGTTAAATTATAAAATATGCACATTGATCCAGTACCTATTTAGTATTATTGAGTAGTAAATTATAATTGAGGAGCATCGTTTCAAAACAACTTTTATCCGTTTCACACAATTAATCAGAAAGACCTAGAAACATATAACAATCTATATCATAAAATAGTCTACATTTTGCATCTTTGATTGTGTTTACACATAGCTTTTGATCATTTCGGCGTACTAAGTAAAACAGTAAACTTCAATAACGTGGTAACTAAGGTCTTTAGGATGGATAAAAGCACTTTTGAAAAATTTATTTGGATAAAAACCATTTTGAACCACAGCTGACGGATAAAAGCCAAATTCTATGAAAAGAAGAAATCTATATTTTATTGCAACATTAGGAATATTTTCCCAAATGGGCATATAAAACTAATCATTAATCAACATAACCTTTTTAAATACATATTCCACAATCTTCCTCATAACAGTCACATTCTTCATTTTCAAAGTTATTTTCTTCATAGTTAGGTTGGTCAAATAAATTTTTGTAAAATTGGAGTTCAGGAATGGACTGCTAGTTCTCATCGTACAGACTTAATAATGTTTTGAAGTTGTCTAGTTTTTTTTTTTTTGCTTCGCTTCAGTTCTAAATTTTTTCCCTCTTGTAGTTATACTTTGATATGGTCCTGACAAATTATCGTTTCTGTAAAACTGTTCCATTTTTATTTTAACAGTTTTATTTGATACATCTCTTTTTATTTTAATCCTTTTCATGTAATTTATACTATTTAATTTTTTCAATGTTATTTTCTTGTAATCTTGCACATTCCAGTTTTCTTCTAGCTTTCTTATCAAACCTACTTTTTCATACAACTCCAAGTATTCTTCTTGTTGCATTATAGTACTTTGTTTCTTTAAAATCTTTTCAACCCGTCCAAATACCCTATCAGCTGGCAAGTATGAATGTCCTCTTACTGGAAATACAACAAGAATATCTTTAATTGTAAGAGGAGCTTCTTTAAACAACCGCAAAGCCAAACTATTCATAACAATACGGTTTTTATTGTGCCCATCCACGAAGAATCTAAGTAGCAGTAAAATCAAATTTTTTGGGAAGTCTATCAACGCTGAAGACACTTCGTTGGAGCCACATCCAGCAAGATTCTCTGGCCAGGTGTAGAAAACAGGATGTTCACATTTTACGTCTGTCACACACAAGAACAGTTTTAAGTCAGAAGTTTGGGCCAGCACTGAACATATCAAAACAAAATGAGACGCTTTTTTCATTCTCCTCTTTCATCAAAAGATGAAATTGTTTTGCCCTCAGTTTATGGATCCTTAATTCAGTCATAATTTTCACTTGCACTGACTGATCATTGTAACGTTTTAATTCATTACGTTTACGAAAACAGAAGCTACACACATCAGATGCTGGCGATCCAAATACAATATTGTGCTCAGTGGAAAAAATGTTTTTAAAAAATCCCAACTTAACCATCAATTCTTCGGTTGCTTATTATACAATTTATACAAATTAGATATGCTTTGATTAGAAGGAAGATACAACCGCTTTGATTTAAGTAGTGCTTTCAAACTACCAATGAAATGCCTAACATTTTCACGTTTGGCACTACTTTTGTGAGACCGGTGGTCACCTCGTCTATTTTCCTTTATTTCCCCTTCATCTAACTCCATATTCGCTACTGTCTGGATCCTTTTTTGAGTAATGCCAAGGGCATTTAATAACATTTTTTGGCACACGCGATGAATATTTTTTTGTTGTGTTCGGAAAAAGTATTCGACTGATAGCATGGTATTTTTTCTTTACAATCCTGTTTATATTTTGGCCTTCCCCTTTTCGGAGTAGAAACATTTATGTAGTGGGATAATTTTACATCCTATACTACTTTGTCCACCTTTGAATAAACATCTTGTCTGCAGTAAATTGTGTCATTTTTAGATAACTTTAAGCATTTGTAAGTTTTTCCGGCATGGACGCAGGGGCACTCTAAATTTTCAGCATTTGTTCTGCTTATTGTTATCATTAAATTGCATATGGACAGAAGCTGTTTTGAAACATCTAATTGGTGCCAAAAATTGTAAAATTGTTTTGAAATTTCTTTTTTATATTTCAAATAAAAAGATATGAAAAATTTATCTGTAGTAATACCATAAGAGCTTTGAATTTATCGATAATTTCACGAATACTTGTTGCATAGCGACGAAGACGAGTGTCAATTTGACAAGCAATTGTCAAATTGACATGAGCCCCCCTTTTTTATTATTATTATTTTAAATTTCAAAAACCAATGCCAGCGACATCTGCTGAAATGTGCGAGTACCAAAACTTTGACGACAGTACACGGGACCTTCTGCCGTATCTACAGTACGATAGTATTACACTATCTATCGGTAGCCCGCATAATTAGCCAACTAGTACATCGCCAAACCTAAATAGTCGCGATTATTGTCTTTGGGGATGATTTAAATAGTTAGTATACGGTACAAAAGCAGACGCTAGAGGTGCATTACTAGACCGTATAATGAATAAGGAATGAAGGCTCCAGTTTCGATACTTTTGCATCGTCACTTCCGGGCAATGAGAAATGCACAGCATTGTTAAATAGATGGCTTTATTCTGAAGAACCTTGATTTAACACAAACAAGAAATATGAACAGGTTGAATGATTTACACTAGAGCTACAAAATTAATTTTCTGAATGTCTAAACGTTCTCCTCGTCTAAAACTCTTCCTCCTTCGGCTAACATGTCCTCACGTTTTCCAGCATGTATATATGTACATTTATGATCGATTAGATCCCTTTCACTCGCGAAGATCTCACAACAATCCTTACAAACATGAGCTTTCTCAGCTTTGTGACGTTGGACGTGCTTCTGAAGAGACTTCACGTGGAAAAATGTTTTCAGGCAACTGCTACACTTATGTGGTTTATCACCAGTATGCGTGTTCATATGATCACTTAATCCTGACTCGTAGATAAAACATTTACCACAAATTTGACAGCTATATTTCTCGACGTGAATACGTTCGTGTTTCCGGAGACTACCAAGGCCGGAAAATGCTCGCGAACACTTAGCACATTGGTAAGGTTTGCTTCCAGTGTGCACATTGATATGACTAGTTAAGCGGTTCTTAAGCTTAAACCCTTTACCACATATATGGCAGCTGTAACGTTGGTCTCCAGTATGAGTTCGGGCGTGCAAACGTAGAGGACGCTTCTCGGTGAATATCCTCGGACAACTACTGCATTTATAAGATTTATTTTCAGAATGCGTATTACCATGACTAGGTTCGTGCTGGCGAAGGTAGCTAAGATAAGAAAATCTTTGGGAGCATATCTTGCATTTAAACGGTTTCTCTCCGGTGTGTATCCTCTTGTGAATGTCCAACTGATGTTTCCACTTATACCGCTTACCACATAAGTTGCAGAAGTAGGGTTTTGTTTCAGCTGCGGCCTCTTCTTGATCCCGTTCTGAATTGTTATCGTTCTGGCAATCTATGAAGCTGAATTCCTTAGCACAGCGATGCTCCTGCATCTCAGATCGTGTTTCCAACTTCTTATCGTACATGCTAGCATTTTGCTTATCGGAATCATCAGATGAATCTTCATCACAATGCGCGAACATTTTATGCGCATCCAGGAGGTCCACCGAATCGAAAAATTGATTGCACTTAATACACAAACATAACGAAAATGATTTATCGTCACTATCTACGTCGAAATGACGTTCTCCGGACAGATATGTTTCCTCGCTAAATGTAGGTTGTTTTATTATCGCTGCTTTCAGCTCTGTCTCCGTCTTTAATCTTGTAGATTGTGGTAATGTGGACGAGTACCTAAAAAATTTAAGTATTAGTATAAGAAACCTAGTTTCATAAATCTAAGTGATGTATTTACAGGTTCAGTTTTTTTCTTTTTTCGGAAAGCGCTGTACACAATTTAAATAATTAATGTAATAGACCATTACAAAACAGGCAATAATATGACATGTATTTATGTTAATGTTTTAATAAAAAAACAATTAAATTAAATTAGAACTTAGTTTTCTGGGCTGTAATGCTTGTCAAGGCCACAGCTACTTTACAACACGAGATAGCTGCCATTGAATCTAGTTCTTGTTTTCTGTATTCTTGTATTAGTAGTAGTATATACTTACTGTTAACCAACCTTCACCCACCTACCCCTTACTATCTTCTTTCAAATGCTCATTCATTACTACATCGTCCCCAACACAGACACAATATTTGACAGAAAATCTCGATGAGGGATATCATTTCGTTACCATCTTTAGTAGGTACAGAAACACAAAGCTTGACCCCCTCCTCCCTCTCTCGCTATCCAAAATGAAAACCACAAACATGTCTCACAATTTGCCAGTTAACTTAAAATATATTTGAAGGAAATTATAGAAAATAGTGATAGCGATATTCAGAGTACACTTCCTGAGATCAGAAGTGCTGTAAAAGCTGTAAGTTTGAATTTGTTGCCAGAAAAATCAATGAGAAACAACCACTTCATAAAATGGTGTAATACGAAGAAAGTATATTTGAATTTTTGGAAAACGTAGGTACTTGTTGCTTATTTTCCATACCAACCATATCCCTGCTCAGCAAAGTTTTCGCAAATTATTTTAAAACAAATTTAAAGATGCTGATACAACATGTTCAGGTAAGCTATTATAGCAAGCATATATTTGGTAAGTAAACGAGAACTGGTGTAAGCTTGACTTGTGCGGTGGCGGAGATAATTTTCCCCGAAACCTGGTTAGCAAATTATGAACATCAGTTGTATAACGATTCTTGCAATAAAGATATGGAGGTGTTTTCAATGAGAGTATTTTATGATATAGAGTCAGGGCTAACTGACTGTGTGCGATTACTACTACTATATTATTACTGCGAAATAGAGCGATAGAAGTGTTATCGAACCCAATGTAGTCCAGAATAGATAAAAGAACGGCAAGGTTAACAGTACCAAAAGTTTTGGTGTAGTCGAGCAAAACAAAACATGTAATCATACCCTATCAGTCGCATCCAAAACATCATCAGTAACCTTCAGTAGAGCAGTCTCATAACTAAAGTTAGCTCGAAAATCCGACTGAGTAAGTGGAAGGATATTATATGTAGAGAAGTATCCCCTCAATTGGACAGCAATTACTTTTTCGATGCAGTAGGCTTATAGGTCTTAAGTCACGTAACTCTTGAGGATTCTTAAGTTTGGGTAACGTACAGACAATAGCGTTTTTCCATATATCTGGAAATACACCCTCAACCAAATAAGTATTAACTAAATGAGTAATGAAAGGAATAATAATAGAACCACATAACTTGATCATAGTAATATTCAGGCCATCACAACCATAACCTTGTGACTTTATGCTAGGTTGCAAGGAAAATTTATAAATATGATACAATAAAATTAATGATTTAAATAATTTCGCTTTGTTAAGTGATCGTAAAAAAATGTAGCATGTATTACGAACAAAAAGGGACAAATCCTACAGAAGTTATTACTAACGTCCGTTTGAATTTACCGCTAAATTACATTACTTCTTTCCTTCAAAGACTAGAGGCGCTCAAATATTCAATTTAAACCTAATGCACAGACATCGAGCATCTACGATGTTTGTTATCTCAAAATGAATTTATCGGCTACTAAAATACTGGGAGATTTGCTCATGTCATACCTAATTCTTAAGTGGTGTATATAACCACCACTAAAAGACAATTTAAAAATTCCAAACCAAATTTATGCCCTTTTCGTTCTATGTACTAACGAAATGCAATTCTCCTAAAAAAAGAAATCATGCTCATTTTCGCATACATTTTCGGGACGGTTTTGAATAGCCACAAGTAATTTTTTACTGTTGGTTTACGATTTAAATCTTTCTAGATTATTATTATCGAAAGTTTCTTCATTTTATCTGCACTGATAGAGACGCATTCGTTTATTTTTGATATTGACCCAATGCTTGTGTTTGCTATCGCTCAACGTCCAACCTCTAAGTACTCCCCTCCACTCCCAGTTTAATTAGTGATATATTTTTTCCGGTCTATACAGTTATTTACCCAAAGCACTTGTTTATATCTTACTTGATATTATATGAAGTTTTATTTAAGTAACCAAAGCGTGGACGTTGTGTTCTAGTTTTTCTGTGCTGTAAAGGAAAATAATGTTGGCTTTCACCTTTTCTAAGTATTCAGAACTTTCCTGTGCCTGTGTGTTCCTTTCCTGTGTTTTCATTCTAAAACGATGAGGTAAAAAAAGTTTTATTATATGTACTCACTTATACCCGTTTTCTTCACCTGTAGATAAGTTCTTGATAAAGTTATCCGTTAGATATCCCTAAGAAAAGGCCAAAAATTGGTTTCTTCACTTCTGACCAAATGATGCAGGAAAGAAATTCAAATGCACATTATCTATCAGATATATTTATCTTGACGATAGTTATCGCTTACTTTATCCATTAATGAAGAAAATGGGCATTAATCGAGGAAGGTTGATGTTGATATGAACGGAAGTGTAAGAATATACAATTTATAAGCATTCAGTATATGATTTTATATATACATACAGGGTGTAAAAAAAGTATCAACTAATTAGTGGAAATTATTTATTTTTGTTGTCAATGTAAAGCTGAAAATTAAACTGAAGAAAGAAAGAGATTTTACAGATCTTGGGCTATATTTCTTTTAATTTGATATATCTACTAGTACAATAATAATATCTGCGCAGTCAAAAGTCTCCACACACATCAACTTATTCTTGCATCAAGGCCTGAGCTCCCACGTGGATAAATTCAACCTCATTTCAAGATCTGAACCAGTCCATGCAATTACGCTTTGTTCGCCTTATGTATCTTCACATGACGAATTAGATTGGACTGGTCTGTAAAAGATCTTCCACAGACCTCACAAGCGTAAGGCTTCTCCCCAGTATGAGTCCTCCTATGTGTGCTAACAGTGCTTGCCAAGGAAAACGCCCTCGAACAAATATCGCATTTATAAGGTCTATTTCCCGTATGAATATTCATATGATCGTTTAGTATGCTTTTCCGACCAAAAGATTTACCACACGTCTTGCAACTGTAAGGCTTCTTATCAGCATGAATTCGTTCGTGCTGTGAAAGTGTACTGCTGTGAGAAAACGCACGTGAACAAGTACTACATTTATACGGCCTATTCCCCGTATGCTTAACCGTATGACGCTTTAGAGCCGAGCTAATCGAGAATGACATGTAACACACCCGGCAAGAAAACGGCTTCTCGCCTGTATGAGTTCGCTTATGTGTGCGAAGATTGCTCGAAGTGGAAAAATCTTGCGTACAAATATTACATTTAAACGGCCTATAACCCGCATGCATATTCATATGCTGTTTCAGAATCGATTTAAGAATGAACGATTTCCCGCATATCTCGCAGGAATAGGGTTTATCGCCTGTATGGAGTCGTTGGTGATACGTCAAACTAACACTGTTGGCTAATATGCGTGAGCAAATATCGCATTTATATATTTGATTGCTATGTAGGTTCATATGTCTGTGCAGACATGCTCTTATCGAAAAGGATTTACCGCAAACTTCGCAAAGATATCGGTTATGATCGGTATGAGTTCGCGTGTGAGCTGCGAGGATTCCTTTTTGGGAGAACCTTTTGTGGCAATGCTCGCATTCGAATGGTTTTTGTCCGACACCATCAAGTAAGTCTTTATTGTTATGGAGCGATAAATTATGCGCCTTGAGAAGCTCTTCTGAATTGAAGTATTGACCACATTTATCACAGAAACAGAACCAAAACGAGATTTCTTTTTCATCTATATGTGAAGTAACTGTTTCGGGCGTAGGTGTTCTATCGCTAAGTCTCTGTTCTTCTGTTGTATCTGCTTCCTGTTTTGATTGTCTTCTTATCCATTCTAATCGCTTTAATATGGTGTGGTACCTGGAAAATGTGACGCATTAGCAAGTGAATGACAAATAGTATCGAAGTAAAGATTAATACACTTGACAAGAAGTATGTCAATTATATTATATTATACCGAGAAGATGGTCTTCAACATTTTTTTTATACATACATATAACAGGAGTTGAGTCAAGTTAATTAAAAGTATGAAGATGCAAGCAAAATATTTGAAAAATATATCCAAACTTCTTACACAAGAAAATAGTTCTAATAATAATAATAATCTTTTTATAACCATTTAAAATAAATTATGTTGTCTATCTTTAATATAAACGGAAGCATATCTAAGATTAGAGGATTACATTTACGGTTGAGAAGGGCAAATTATATAAAGGTCAACGTACTAATTCTGTTCGTAAATGAAACAAAACGTGGAGATAGTTTCAACATAAGTATATATTTAACTCACAAAATTAAGCGATTAATCAATTACATACAGAACAAGAGTGTCTGGGATGAAGGCTTTCGATAAAATGTTTGTCACGTCAAATCCCTTGTATCACAAGAATTAACAAACAACTTTTTGTGCACCACGGAAACCCTCAGGTATTTAATAAGTTTAACTGGTATTGTATTGCAAAGTTTGTTGTTCGACAAGTTGACCATCAGTCTTGGCATCTTTAAGTATATCTTTTTGTTTGATGTAAACTGTTTTCAAATGGATAACCTGTATGTGTTTTGTTTTGATTGATTGATACAATGCATAGCAACATATGATCGAGGACCAAGAGATAAAAAAAGTTCCTATACACACATGTCCGACTGCTTTTTGTTTTCAAGTTACAAAATGCTTGTTATATTGTGCTTGTTTTTCACTTTTACCTAGGCAATAAAAATATTTTTTCATGAATCAAAACATTTGGTAAATGTGAAAGCAATATTAACTTAGTTTATTGAAAGTTTTCGTTCAAATGCTTTCGAAGCTCAACGTCTCTATAGAGAGAGAGAGAGATACCCATTAAGGCATTTTCGAAATGTTAGGACATTTATTGCCGTGCTTAGGTGTTTGGGAGAAGATGCTTGCTTTAAATAACGAAAATATAATTCTGGGGTTAAGAGAACTCGTCGTATTGTTGTAAATGAAGAAACTATTTTGCAAATAGTAGAAGACAATCCTAGAATAAGTGCAGCTGTACCGAAATGTAAATCACGAATCTGTTAGGAAAGTCCTCAAAGAACAACTTCTTCATCCATTTCATTTGCAAAAAATCCATCATCTATTGGAACAGGATTGCCTACCGCGTTTACAATTTTGCGAATGGTTGCAAAATAAAGGGCAAAAAGTTTCTGCCATTAAATTTGTTTACCGATGAAGCAGGTTTCAGTCGCGTTGGCATTTTAAATATTCACAATATGCATTATTGGAGCGATGAAAACCCTCATCAGAACGTAATACGGAATCACCGGCATGGGTTTTCCTTTAATCTGTGGGCAGATATAATGGACAATTATCTAATTGGCCCATTTTGGATGCCCAGACGATTAACAGGCGATTTTTTTGGAAATTGAAGTGAGTACTTTATTAGAAGATGTTTCATTAAATATTATAAGAAGAATGTACTACATACATGACGGAGGGTCATCTCACTATTCTCGGAGAGTAAGGGAATTGGTCGTGGGAGACCTATACCATGGCCAGCTCGCAGTCCCGACCTTAATCACCTCGATTTTTCATTTATTGTGGAGTCTGCTGATAGATTTCGTAATAGTGTTAACATATTTCAAAGATGTCGTCAGTCATTAACAGGAAGATTGGAAACGTGTTCAGTAACACGGTCGCCAATTTCAACACCTTATGTAGAACTACCATGTTTTGTTTAATAAATGCCTTTTATCTTCAACAGTTTCTAACTTGATAACAAAAAGCAATCGGAGATGTGTGTATAGGAACTTTTTCTGTTACTTCTTGGTTCTCTATCACATGTTGCTATGCATTGTAGTTTTTCTATGTCACCCTGTATATACTTATGTATATATTTTTTTGCCAAAATTGCTTAGTACACGCTTTAGATTAATACGATTTCTCACCGGTGCGGTGTGGGTTCTGATGTGAATCCGTAAATGCCCTTTCTAGGAAAATTTTGCATCACACACTTGACTAAGGCTTCTCATCTGTATGAATTCTACTGTGTACTGTTAAAGCCTTTTGGCGAGGATATCGTTTGTCACATACTTTGCATTTATAAGGTTTCTCACCTGTATGAATTCTTATGTGACAGACTAAATTCTTATTTTCAGAAAATCTCTTATCACACACCTTACATTTGTAAGGCTTTTCGTGAGTTCTGGTGTGCTTGGTCAACAGTGATGTATTAGAAAACCGTTTCTTACACACTTGACATTCGTAAGGCTTCTCGCCTGTATGAATCCTACTGTGTACGATGAAAGTCGATTGATGAGTAAATCGTTTGTCACATACCTTACATTCGTAAGGTTTCTCTCCTGTATGAGTTCTACCGTGTACGGTTAAAGTCGATTTCTGAGCAAATCGTTTGTCACACACTTGACATTTGTAAGGCTTCTTACCTGTATGAGTTCTAATGTGAGTCTGTAAGTGCACTTTCTGAGAAAATTTTGCATCACACACTTGACATTTGTAAGGCTTCTCACCCGTATGAGTTCTAATGTGACTCTGTAAGTTCATTTTCAGCGAAAACTTTGCATCACACACTTGACATTTGTAAGGTTTCTCACCTGAATGACTTCTAACGTGAATCTGTAAGTGCACTTTCTGAGTAAACTTTGCATCACAGGCTTGACATTTGTAAGGCTTTTCACCAGTATGAGTTCTGTTGTGCCTGGTTAACTGCGATACACTAGAAAATCGTTTATCACACAGATCGCATTTGTAAGATTTTTCGCCGTTATGATTGATATCTGAGCTTCTATTATTACTACTGTTAGCCGCACAATCGTGGTCCAGAATTTCAAGAATTTGCGAAAATTGCTGGGCGCATATGTTACAATTGTAGGTATTTTGTTCCTGGTCGTACGTGTAATTATCCAGTTCCTTGCCACAATGAACTTCCATTTTATGCGCTTCAAGTAGTTCTTTTGTGTCGAAGAATTCACGGCATACATTACAAAAACAAAACCAGAACGATGTATTGTTATTTTCCACCTCCGAATCACTATCTTCAGTTGGACACATTTCTTCTCGAACTTTATGATAGTATCCTTCGACTTTATCACCTATTATAGTCCTTACAGCTCCTGGACATATGGTTGAGTTCCTGAAAATATCAAATATTAATTTTTTGTAGTGATTTATCATTGAGCAGTGTAATTAGCAGAAAATTTACAAATTAATATCAGTTAATTAACAGAACAGCTATATTACCATTACATAAGCATTTATATATGCGACGAATGTTTATTATTGAGTAAGATCAGACAGTAAAAGTAGGACCAGACAGTACAAGTACCAACGTTCTTTTAGTAGTAGCAATAAAACTCGCTTTGAATGCTCGTTAAGAAATGAGGATTGGTTAAATGTTTATAATTGTGTTGATATCAATACAAAGTTCTCTACGTTTATTGATTCTGTAAGATATCGCTATGATAATGCTTTTCCATACCATAAGGTTATTACCAGTAAGCGACCGAAACTCTGGGTGAATTCCAATATTCGATCTTCTGGTCGACATCTGAAAGATCTATTTGTATTTCAAAAAGCTTTCCCACAACTTTCCGGCATTTATAAGGAAGTTAAAAATCAGCGCAAAAGCCTCAACTAACAAATCATCTGCTGTGTGGAAAGTAATTAAGCGATACAAAGAAAAACATTTCTATTAATGATGACGGAGCAATTATTTCCGATCCGTTAGCGGTGGCAAATAAATTCAACATATTTTTCCAATCAGCCGCTCAAAAGGTCATCGCTAATATCTGATTTGCCGAGGAGTTTTTCCTGATGTTCTAAAAAATCAGAGATTACTACGTTAGGTAATACAAGGAAGGAAGTACTGCAGTGCTGAACTACCGCCCTATCGCTTTAACTTCAGTTTTCTCTAAAATTCTGTATTGTATGCTTAAAGGTTAAACACTTTTCTACACCAGCATAAAATCCTTTCTGACTGTCAGCACGGTTTTCTCACAGACAGATCTACCAATACTGCTCTGATCGCCTTTTACAAAACTTTGTTGCAAACCATTGAAGGCTTTATCGTAGAAAATCGTGGTGATTTCTATGTCGCTGCCCATAGCAAAGATTGGGTTTCTCACTACGGCCTCTATTCTAGTTCAGCAGATTACTGCTTTGCAATGTTTTGCTATTGTTGTTTTTTTAGTAGACTTGACACATCTGAGTTCTGGAGTCCCTGAGGACTCAATACTGAGTCCCTTATTTCTTTCGATTTACATATCCCAGCCTTTTACGTTATCACGGCTTTGTAGTGATTTTCACATATATGCCGATGACATACAGTTATACTAATCTTTCTGCATTAATGATTTGCCAAATTCTGTTTGTCTTCCCAACAACGATTTGGAGCAGCTTGCTGCTGCAAACTGCCTGCCGGACAACCCACCTGCCTTTTCCAGCTCCCCAGCCAGTCTTTTTTGATCAGTCGTTCGTACAGCTTTCCAAGCACGCTGGGCAGGCATGCACGCCGATGCAGGTTCGATAATTTTTCTCTTCCATATTAAAATAACCGAGGCTTCTTTCCACTTCTCTGGGAACTTCTGAGATTTGATGAGTTGATTAAAAACAGCTAGCAGTTCGTTTGGAGAAACCGAAACTAGGGCTTTAAGGGCATCTGGTGTTAGATGATCCAGTCCTTGAGCTTTACCGGCTTTTATTTATTTTGCAGCACTTAAGAGTTCCTCTTTGGTAAAAGGGGAACTTCCTCATCCCTACGATACTATTAAGATTTATTAGATGGTAGTTATTACTGGTGACTAGTAACAAAAGGGATAATAGCAGTCATTCAACTGGTAAACAACACATTTATTTAATCTCTTTACAGATATTTACAAATATTAAATTACATTATTAAGCATGCTACATCTAAAAATACAAATATAACACGTATGTAGAATAAAGTGTCACAGGATGTATAATATGCTCTAGAATGGGGTAATACGGACTAACGTGGGTTATATGGAGGCCAATTCAAATCAAATAAAATGCCATAATCCATAATTATCAGTCTGGAAATAGTTTTCAAAACCAAAACGAAGCAAGAAAATAAATGTCCGGCGTTGCAAATCCGTCAGAATTGAGATATTTAAGAATGAAAATTCTGGAAGTAATATACCATTTTACTTTGCATGTTTGAGAAACAAAAAAGCTGAAAGCTTTTACACATTAACATGTATTGGTTGTGATTTAATCTGATGGGATTATCTGAAATCTGAAGGTCACACAGATATTGTGTTAATTGGACAAACAATTTTCAAATCATCTGCGTATAACAAAAATTTGGAATGACGAAAGCAGGTCGATATGTCGTTAATGTACATAATGAAAAGTAAAGGACCGAGGTGCGAGCCCTGAGCTACACCTGACGTAACAGAGACAAAGTCTGTAATAAAACCATTTAACTTAACCGCCTGGGTTCTATTGGAAATATATGACTTTACCCAACGAACTAGGTCACCATGTATTCCTAAGGAATTTAGCTTGTCCACTATAGTATATTGTGATCTATTTTGTCGAAAGCCTCACTAAAGTCAGTGTATATTGAGTCAACTTGTGCACGGTTATCTAAACTTTTCGAGATGTGATTGAAATACAATAAGAAGTTGGATTCAACAGACCTGCAAAAGGGAAACCCGTGCTGCTCAGGAATTATCTGACTCTTGAACGACGACAGCAAGTAACTATATACAACGGATTCGAAAACATTTGACATAGTTGAGAGCATGGAGATTGTAGAGATTTTAATAAGGAGGCAAGAACCTCAGATTCACAGATTTGGAAAGATGAACACATGTCAATTCCCCATCAACAAAAACTGAACTGAAATAATTGGAAAAAAAGGCAGGCAGCTGCTTCATTATTATCAGCTTTCCTATCCCTATATATTCCCAATGCATCATATTTAATCAATTCATATAATACCAACCCCCAGGTAATTTTCCGTCATGTTTGATCTATGTTAAATTAATTTTAATTTGTATGATTCCATATTACCTCATTCCAATTAATTCAAAGCAGCTTCTAACAATTAAGAGGTCCCGTAGCAAAGACAGCAATCTCCACTTATGGATGATATTGAGTTGGATACATGAAATGAAAGAACTCACCGAGAAGGTTAAGACGAAGAGAAGAAACAAAGTTTGCTGGTGGAAGAGGACGTTAACGAGCAGCAAGTATATTTTTTGAGTTGTACAAAGTAGTTAGGGATGATTTGATAAGACTATGTTTCGATTGTCGAAAGAACCTCGTTCTCTCTAAACTCCTAGACTTCTCTTCCTTAATTCTTTCTTTTAAGATTTTGAATAAAGATTGCCACCTTTAATACCAGGGGCAAAGAATGCTATACCATACTAGGGTTTTTGCCCCCCATGCATCCTCGCGTGTTCGATTAATCTCAACTTGGTAGAGTATTGTTTCCCACAGTTCCCACAAACATAAGGTTTCACACCTGTATGTGTCCGCTTATGAGTCCGAAGACTGCTTGTCTGGGAAAATGTTCGCAAACAGGTATCGCATCTATAGGGCTTATCACCCGTGTGACGGAAACGTTTCCCGCACACGTCGCAAGTGTAGGGTTTGTCATCTGTATGTATCTTCGTGTGCGTGTTTAGACACGTTTTAGAGGCGAACGATTTCTCACACACTTCACATCTATGAGTTCTCTCCCCTATATGTATTCGTTCGTGAACCGAAAGTTCACACTTTTTGTTGAATGCTTGCGAACATTTATCACATTCGTACGGCTTCTTCTTTGAATGAGTAAACATATGCCTGTTTAAGGTCGACCTGAAAGAGAAAGATCGTCCGCATATTTCGCATTCGAAAGGTTTCTCACCGGTATGTATCCTGGCGTGAATAGACAGTTTGCTCTTATGGGAAAATATTCGTAAGCAAGTATTACATTCGTACGTCTTATCCGATGCATATATTTTCATATCGCATAGTTCTTTATCGATGTGTTCCGACATATTGTGCTTGTGAAGGAGCTCCTCTGAATCGAAGAATTGGCTACATTTATTACAGAAACAGAACAAAGATTGCCCTTTTTTGTTAGTTGAATTACTTCTTCGGGGTGAAGGACTTCCGTCGTAAATACTCTGCCATACTGTCGTCTCTGCTTCGAACATTCCACATCGTCCTAATACAGCCTGGTACCTGGAAATTATGAGTATTAGTTTTGGCAACATACTTTTGAGATGTTCAGAAATTCAGAACTTCAAAACAATTAGATAAGACTAAAGTGCTGAGTTGAATTTACTATTTTATTAATGCACTGTATGAGGGTGTTAGAGTACAGGAAAAACGGTAGGTTAAAAACGATGGAAGTTGGCAATGAGGAAAACAAAAAGGAGTACCAAGAAGCAAGACGGACAGCAAAAAAAAATTTGTAGAAAGACAAAAAGAACTCATTTAGAGAACGAGTTGAAACAAGTGGAAGAATCGTAGAAAAACATCGAAATAAGAAATTTTTACCGGTAGTAAAGAGAGGTAAAGGGCAACAACGGAAGCCGCCATACTATCTAAAAGATAGAGCAGCGTATAAAGTTTTATCAAAAATAATTAAAAGTCATCAAGATGAAAATGTACGGGAATATCAAGCTGGATTCAAACGAGGAAGGACAATAGATCAGATTTTTATTATGAAACAACTCCAAGAAAAAGCATATGAACAAAAGTTAAGCCTACAAATGTTGTGTATAGATTATAAACAAGCGTTTGATGTGATCAGGAGAAGCAAAGTGTACGAAGTGATGGAGAAACTATTAATACCAAAAAAGTTGTAGCACTGGAAGGAGGGGCATCTAGAGAATTCTTGGCAGTAAAATTCATAGTAGAGAAAGGGTTGCGACAGGAGATCTCTTATCCACAATGCTCTTCAACTTAATACAGGAAATCATCCTAAGAGAAAGCGGAATAAAAACTAAGGGCCGAATATATGGATCTAAACACCAGTGCCGAGCGTATGCTGACAATATAGTGCTTATGATTAGATCGGGGAAAGAGCTGAAACGTGTGTTCAAATTATTAGAAGAGAAAGCAAGAGAGTATGGGCTGGAAATGAATGAACAAAAAAACGAAGGACATGGTAATGAAACATATGAGCAAGGATGATATGATATTCAACGGTGGTGGAAATAGGAAGTACAGAATATAGAAGGTAGAGATGATTGAATACTTGGGGGTTACATTGACTAACAGGGGAGACAAGCAAAGGGAAACAAATAAAAGAATAGCAAAAGGAAGCAGAACCGCAGGAATTTTGACAAGGATGTTAAAACCGAAAGACATCTCGAGAGCAGCAAAAACAAGAATATATCAGACAATAATAAGACCGACAGTTACATATCTATGTGAAACCTGGACAATGAACAAGAAGGAGCAGGGTAAATTAGAGGTGTGGGAGCGGAGAATCTTCAGGAGAATATATGGGAGAGTCAAAGAAGGCGAAAGCTATAGAAGAAGGACCAATAAAGAAGTAGCAGTATTGCATAAAAAAAAACAAATGTAACACAGGTAATCAAGATGCAAAGAGCGAGATGGCTGGATTATATACGTAGAATGAGGGAGACAGATGGGTGAAACGAGTGCTAAAAGGCGAAGAAGGGGGCAATAGGAAAAGAGGAAGACCTCGAAGAAAATGGTTGGATGAGGCCATTGGGGATTTGAGGACAGTGGGACTGAAGGACTGGCAGAGCGAGGCGAAGGACAGGAAGAAGTGGAAAAGAAGAGTGAAAGATTTCGGGCCACTAGGCCTGTAGTGCTGTATTATTATTATTATTATTAGTAATGCAATAATAAAGATAAATTACCCATTGAATTTGATGTGAGATAAATGACCTAAATCTTATGTATGGCTGAATCGGAAGACCCAACCTCCTACTTACATTGAGGAGGGTGAGAATGTGATTAGTTACTTGCGAGAAGATGCTGTTGGACGGACCAAAGAAAACAACAGAACTCTTGCGTGGGTTATTAGCGAAACAATGCACGTCGGCAGTCCGAGCTAATTCAAGAAGATCAGCGTTGATGAGGCGCTTATAAAGTGGCTATCATTTGCATAAAACCAATGTATCCATAAAATCCATGTACCTTGCATGTTCTAACAATATAGCATAGATCTACAATGCATGCACACAATTCTGTTGGAGAGAATCGATCCGTTTAGATTGATCGAAGTTGCAAACCAACCCAAGATAAGAAAGTTTATAACAAAATAGCTGATCACTGAAGACCACACTTAGGCCACATTATTTTCTGGCTCCCTGGTCTCAGTATATGAATAACGCCCAGATAAGCAGGAACCCGGAAACTCTATTTTAGATGATAAAAGCAGAGGCGTCGCAAAAATCAGTTAATAAAAATTTTATAATGCGCGAAATAAATAAACTATCTAATGTTAAGTCATATTATTTGTATTATAATTTTTAATTTCAAGTAAGGATGGTTTTATTTACACAAATAACTGCCCATTTTTCTAAATTTTCTCCCGCTAATCTATTTCTGTTTGGAGTGAGAACGTTTTTAAATATAGAAAAGGATCTTTCTATGTCAAAACTAGATAAGGGAGGATGGTCAAAATACAGAATAAACTGTTGGTATTGTTGTTCATTTCCAACGTCATTAAATGTTTGGGAGGATATTTGGTACAGCATATGTAAGTCTGGATTTTTATCAAATACAATTTTAATTTTATGCTGTAAACGGTATCCAAATTCTCCGGAAATGAGTTTCAGATTATTTAAAATTTCGTCAAGTTTTGAGAGGTTTTCCTTTAAAGGCAAATTTTGGGTTTCAATATACATACGTTATAGCTTGTGGTAAAGTAGCAAAATGTTCTTGTATAAAATTCAATCGAGGCTGTAAAGAAGATTTAAGTTAAAGATTTTTACATTCAATTATAGAACTTGCATCTGCTGTCAGAGAAGTCACAACATTTTTTATATTGTCTAAATTCTTAAAATAAAAGTTGCTTGCTTCTATCCATGTTCCCCATCGAGTACCGTAAAACGAGGTGACTTTGTGATAGATTTGACACTTTTAATAATTTTTTCAGTTCTAGTTTTATAGCTGGAAGGTCGATTAAATAATATGAAGTAGTCACATTATTTAACCACTAAACAATGACTATGTGAAACAAAAAACAATATAGCAGTTTAGCCAGAATTTTGATTTATACTTGTCGCACATTCACGTCATCGCTCACCTCATTGCATAAACTAATCAGTTTGTCTACATGTCGGGAAATTCGTCACGAACATATTCACAAATACGGAGCAAATGCTAGCGCTAAACAGGTAATATGACACATGTTTGCAAACCACTCTTTTAACAACTTTCCAGTTTTCATCTTGTTAGAGTTGACAGAACTTGTTATTGCTGTGTATTGATGTAGAACACCAATGAGCACTTGTTATAAAATAGCTGTCGTTTCGTCAGAAATCCATAATAATAATTGTCAACTTTACCAATAATCTGATTTTGCAATTTATTTATTTACTCACGATCTACAAACAGGCACAAACACTAAACAGCAGATACTAATAATATTAATAAATCAATACCACAGGACAAACGAAAAAACTTTAATCTAACTAATTGTACATACAGTAACAGTAATTGGCTAAGTAATCATTAAACTAACAACATAATATTATTATTATTAATTACACTACAAACTAACAAATACTCATCACGGAACAGCATGGAAAATACTGGACCTAAAGAACTTAAAATATTGGGTAAAAATGTCATAATAAGAATGAACAGAATTATATAATGCACTAATGCGCCTCAGGGGGTTATTAAAATCCAGATTGGTACGGACACTGGCTATATAGAACAAGTTTGTGCAAAGGAATAATAGAAGTAATGGATCACATAAATCCGAATAAAACGGGTTACCACTTTCAGAATTGAGAGACGCTGCTGCATTTGAATTTCTATATTATTATGTTGACATAACTGCGACTTTTAAAAAAATAAAACTATAATGCCACACGTGTTGCAAAACGCTTCTCCCTTAGCTTAGTAGAACAAAACGTATCTCCGAATTCGTAAACTAATTTGGCAATTAAAGGATTTGAGGATATTGTATCAGTAGGATAATGATAATCAAATCAATATTAGATTATTTGAAACTCAAAACAAAAATTACATTCGTTTAAAACTAATTCTATAGAAATGAAATGCAAAATAATAAAAACTTATCAATCGGAATCAGGCTTAATACCTCGTCTCTAAATCTCAATCTCAAATATTTCTTTCCGCGCTGGAAACAGTGTGGAACACAGATTCAGACAGGCGAGGCGCCTGCACGCATGTATGCAGAATATATTGAAGTGAAGCGCGCCTATAAAATGGGCGGAGTCACGGGAAAAAAGATTACTCAGATCCTACCGCTACTGATGAGGATTCGGATTTACGAGAAAGTAGTCCTCGCCTTGTACATTGATGTTGCGAACTAAAACTAGATCAAAGATAACATTGTTAGTATTAACTTATACTAAAACTTAAATTAGGCTAAACAAAACATTCAAGGTTACTTGAGGGGTTATCAGTATACTGTCCATTCACATTTCGCCAGTCGATGCCAGGGAGATTGAAGTCATCCACCATGTGCATTGATGCATTGATGCATATTTGGCTAGTGGCTATTTAAAAAATCAATATTCTGAAAAACATCCGCATACTCCTGCAAACTCTATGACGATGGTATATAAATCGCTTCAATAATAGCCAAGTTGCCATCGCCAGCGATAGTGACGCAAAGCATTTCCGTAGTTACACCACAGAAGTGTGTAAAGTCGATTGTACAGCTATCAGAACACCTTCGCCGCTGATATTAACGTTCAACGGGTACCTATCACGACTATCAACACAATAACCATCCCCAAATAACTCAGAACTTGACATTTTTTTTGGCGCTGTTTAGGGTTGTCGCCTGTACGAATTCTATTATGAACGCGTAAGAGAGATTTTTGTGAAAATTATTCAGCACAAATTTTACGTTCATCCGATTTCTCATTTGTGTGAATTTTCATGTGAACCCGTAAGCACCTTTTCCGAGTTAATTCTGCACCACACACTTGACATTTGTACGGCCTTTCACCAGTATGAATTACAGTGTGATCGACTAAACTCCCTTTTCGAGTAAAACTCTTATTACACACATTACATTTGTAAGGCTTCTCACCTGTATGACGTTTAATGTGTCTCCGTAAGCTCCCCTTCTCAGAAAATTTTGCATCACATATTTTACACTTATAATCATTCTCACCTGTATGAATTCTAGAGTGTTCGGTTAAAGTCCCCCTCTGATTAAATCGTTTGTCGCACACTTCACATTTATAAGGTTTCTCATCTAAATGTGTTTTCAAGTGACTGGCTAATTCTGAATTAGAAACAAACGTCTTGTCACACGCTTTACATTTATAAGGCTTTTCACCAGTATGCCTTCTAATGTGTTCGGTTAAATACGCACTTTGCGCAAACCTTTTATTACATACTTCACATTTGTAAAGCTTCTCAGCTGTATGAGTTCTAGCGTGTACGTTTAAAATCGATTGGAAAGCAAATCGTTTGTCACATACTTTACATTGGTAAGGCTTCTCCATGTTTCCATGTTTCTCATCTGAATGAGTTTTCATGTGACCGATTAAACCTGACTTATTAACAAAACTCTTGTCACACGCTTTACATTTGTAAGGCCTTTCACCAGTATGACTTCTAATGTGTTCTTTTAAGTATGTACTTCGCCCAAATCTCTTATTACATACCTTACATTCGTAAGGCTTCTCACCTGTATGACTTCTAATATGTCTCCGCAAGCTCCCCTTCTCAGAATATATTGCATCACATATTTGACACTTATATTTCTCTCCTGTATGAGTTCTAGTGTGTACGGTTAAAGACGCCTTGTGACAAAATCGTTTGTCACACACTTCACATTTATAATGTTTCTCACCCGAATGACTTTTCATATGACTGGCTAACTGTGCGCTTGTAGTACACGTCTTGTCACATGCTTTACATTTGTAAGGACTTTCACCAGAATGAGTTCTAATGTGTTCGTTGAAATATGCACTGCTCGCAAATCTCTTATTACATACATCACATTTGTGAGGCTTCCGACCTGTACGGGCTCTAATGTGAACATCATTGATATCTGAGCTACCACTTTCCTCGTACATTATTTTTCCATTATGATTTCGCATGTGGCCCTTTAATATATTATGCGACCTGCAGACTTTCTTGCAAATATAGCACTGATTTGGCAGCAAACCTTCCTCGATTTTCAATTCCTCAATTTTTACCGAATGGTTATTCTCTTGGTGTGTAAGTAAATCAGTCGGAGAAAGATATTTTTTTTTACAAATGATACATGACATGGTGTTGCTTTCCTGCTTTTGTACTTCTTGACGAGTTGAACTTTCGGTTTTACTATTGCTAGATGCACAACCGTGGTCCAGAATTTCAAGATATTTCGAAAATATTTTGCCGCATATGTTACAATTGTAAGTATTTGCTTCTTGGTCGTAGGTGTAATTATCCAGTTCTTTGTCCCAATGAACTACCATTTTATGAGCCTCAAGTAGTTCTTTTGTATCGAAGAGTTCATGACATACATTATAAAAGCAAAACCAGGAAGATGAATTTTTATCCTCTACCTCCGAATTACTATCTTCAGTTGGATGCATTTCCTCTTGAAATTTATGATAGTATCCTGCGACATTATCACCTATTATGGTCGTTACAGCTCCAGGCCATGTAGTTGCGTTCCTGAAAATATCAAATATTAATTTTTGAAGTGACTTATCATTGAGTAGTAACAGTATAATCACTTAAAATTATGTTGTCTATGTTTAATACACATGGAAATATGTTTAAGATTAGAGGATCACATTTTCGGTGAAGAAAGGCAGGAGTCAGGGTACTAATTCTGTTCGTAAATGAAAGAAAACTTGGTGATAGTTTCAACATAACTATATATTTAACTCACAAAATTAAATGATTAGGATCGATTACATACACAACAAGAGTTTCTGAGATGATGGCTTTCACTAAAGCAGCCCTTCTTTAGGATATCGTTGGCGTATGCTATTATCTATCTTTAATAAAAATGGAAATATATTAGGATTATAAGCTAACATGTTCAGTGGTGAGAGGCAAATTATATAAAGGTCTAGATACTAATTATTCTGGGAAGAGTACTTTCGGTAAATTGCTTGTCAGTTCAAACCCCTTTATCACAAGAACCAACAAACTTGTGCACTGCCGAAACCGTCTGGTATTTAATAAGTTTAAATGTTGTTGCATTGCAAAGTTTGTTATTTGGCAAGTTGACCAGTCTTGCCATCGTTTGGTATATCTTTTTATTTGATGTAAACTGTTTCCAAAATTTTAAAGTAATGAACTTGTATTGGATGTGATTTAATCTAACTCTTGTATTGGATGTGATTTAATCTGATGTTATTATTTCCAATTATTATTTCCAATGTGCTATTTAATCAACTTATATAATGCCAACCGCCAGGTAATTTTGCGTCACGTTTGATCTACCTATGTTTAATTAAATTTTATTTTATGATTCCATCCAAAGCAATATTCATAGAAAAAGAGCATTACATCTTTGAAGTAGTTTAGCAACATTCCAGTACTCCATAGAAAGCTGTTGAACTCCTGTTAAGAAGTATGTGAGCAGAAAACGTCCAAGGAACAAAACTGAATTGAGAACAGACAAATATTAATTATTGCAATCATTAACTCAATACCGGCAAATATTGCAGCTATTATAAAATTCCACAATGAGCATGTCAAATACTAATTAAAATCTTGACAATTTTTGAACATTCATTGTGGGTTATTATTTATGCATGCTTCGGTTAGTTGCCCTCTAGACTAACACGCAAGTGCTCTCACGTACGTTAAGGTAGAAAAATAGAGTCCTTAGATATAATACGAGCAATCAGGAAGCGTTAGCCAAGCGGACATCCACTATTACCACGTGAATAAGTCCATTTCACTGATTTGGGTAGAAGTTGGCAGTAGATGACTTCTATTCGGGTGTTGTGAATCTCGTTACGCTAACTTTTTTCTTGCGGTCGGAATCAAAATCACGCTGTTCACAAATTAACTGCATCAGATGAATTCCTTAGCTATCTATCGCTAGTTTAATACACAATGTTGTCAGCGACAACACTCCAAGTGTTTAGTCGCTGGATAGTAGTATTTATTATAACTACATTTTCCACGAAATAACAAAGGCTTGACAGTTTCACACTTTACTTATACTACGGGTCGATAGCCGCAGTGGTTAGGCGGCTGACTATCGTTGTGGGAGGACGATAGGAGCCGGGGTTCTATTCTTTGTAGGCACGGTGAAATTTTCTCAGAGAGGTGAAATCCGGATTCGTTGTTGGAAACAAAGTGATTATAAAAGGCGATATGATGCGGTCACAAGGCCACTTGAACACAAGTTACACACACAAAACTACACCGTGAGAGTTGCAGTGATAGCTGGACAAGCGATACAGCTTACGGAGTCACTGTAATTAAGCACCCACGACACATAAAAAAAACTACACTGTAGTACCTTTCATAGTCATATCGCGACTATTATCTATACTTATCTATCTTAGTGCCTAAGGCTATAATTACCATATCGTCGCCATTTCGTATAGAATGTAGCAAGCGAAACTAATCTCGACGCAAATAGTAAACTAGGTTGGAGTTCTATTTATCTAACACTATTCTATTTACCTTAAAAGCGGTGGACCCTTCATGAAAGCAACAGATGTCGCTTCTAGACAGTTCCTCGCCGAATGACAATTTGCTTTCGGCATACACTATCAACATAAGAAAAGAGGATTGCATTACCTCGGGTACCGGGACACACTCGAATCGGCAGCAAGGAAAATCTAAGTATTTTCAAAATCGAAATTATGTCGTTTATCTTTAATACCAATGTAAATACATATATCTAAGACTATGTACACTCGGTTATAAAAAGTCTTCGAACGATGTAAGGTATTGATAGTGCGTAGCGTGTTAGTCAGTCCATCCCCTTTAAACACAGTAATAGCGTATGTAAGGTATGTATTATTTGGTATTATTTGCACAGTGCTAGCGAAAGCGCCGCAGGTAAAAAGTAAATTTAGGTGAAAAAGAGACAATTTATCATTCCGGCTATTCGTCGATGCTGCAACAGGTATTTTATTATATACCATATGTATGTAGTATAGTACAGCGCAAATACATAATTCTAATCGGAATAAAACAGATAATACCTACATGAATACATTTTTAATTGATATTCTTTTGAATGTGTTCTAATTTAAAAATGAAATGCTGAATATTGGTTACCTATATTTCTCTTGTTCCAAGTGTAATGAAATTAGTAAATAGTGGGTGGACATGAGTACAGTAAAGTATTAAGAAGGGAAGTAAGACTTCCTCCACTATCAAAAAATATTAAAATTATGGACACGCCGTCATATTCTCCGATGAGAAGGTCTTCTCAACTTCCCGAGACACCAAGAAATTGGTGTGGCGTTCCAATGGGACAAGATTCCACGAAACAAATGTCGTTCGAACCCGGCGAAGTAGTCGCATAAGTTTAGCTTACTGGGGTTGGATGTGCAGTGCTCGTCCGGGAGAATTAACTCGAATCAATGCCAGGATGGACGCCGAAGAATATATCGACATTTTAGAAGACGTGCTGGTTCCTAGTGTTCGCCTGATATATCCCGAACCTCAGCGGATAGTGTTAGTGCAGGACAATTCTGCGGTTCATACTGCTAGAATTGTGAGGAACTGGTTGCAGCACAGAGACGACATCGAAGTTCTTCCGTGGCCAGCTAAATCGTCAGATCTCAACCCCATTGAGAACCTATGGGCAGCGATGGGCAAGATGTGGGACCAGCGAGATGTGCCAATCCCGCGTAACCGTCTCAATCTCCACAATCACGTGACTGAAATTTGGGAAAGTTTTCGAGGAAGACAAACTTGCTCAAATCTAGTCACGTCGATGCGTGAGCGGTTACAGGACGTCGTTGACAACCATGGATACTGGACGCGATTTTAACAATTTTTTCAGGGTATTACTTTATTTTTATTATGTCCTATTTATTGACGCGGTATTTACCATTATTATTGAGAACGTATGGTTTGCATTGAAATGATTTTTATTTTGTACAATTTTTTTTTCCGACTTATAACTTCAAATAGCTTGTTTTATTTCCTAAGTGTTTCACACACGTTCTCAATAATAACGGATAAAGCAATTGTGATATTTTTTATGATTTATTTGACTCTATATATTTTTTGTATACTACTTTTTTCCGAATATTACTTTATTTTTATTAATTAATTTTTTGCTTCTCATTTTAACATTTTCTTTTTAAACATTATATCTTTTGTTGTATTAGCTAAATAGGCTCAGTCTTAATTGTGCTTATACAATAAGGAATATTTTTATATGTAACTTATTTTGTTGTAGTTTTGGACAAATAAAAATTTTTAAAATTGTTATGCTAGGATCTATGAATGCACATTGATACGTGTATGTGCATAACTTGTATATTTTTTGTGAGTTGTAGATATAATTATTACCGATTCGCTATAACTTTAGCTCGAGTAATAACGAAAGAAATGTTATATATTATACTTTAAAGTTTAAAGTCTGTTGTGTCCATAATTTTAACATTTTTTGATAGTGGAGGAATTCGTACGTAAAGGATAACATTTTCAGTGTAGAAAGGCAAATTATATAAAGATCTGGATATTAGTGCTGTTCGTAAATAAAACAAAACGTGAAGATGGTTTCAACATAAGTATATATTTAATTCACAACACTAAACGATTAATCAATTATATACAGACCATGAGTTTCTGCAATGAGTGCTTTTGGTAAAGAGTTTGTCGGTTCAAACACCTTTATCTCAAGAATTAACAAACAACTATTTGTGCACTGCTGAAACCCTCTGGTAATTAATAGGTTTAATAGGGGTTACATTGTAAATTGGTCTTGGCATCTTTTGGTATATTTTTTATTTGATGCAGACTGTTTTCAAATGGACAATATGTGTATGTGTTTTATTTTGATTGATACCTATTATGCAGGTATATATTAGCGTCTGTGTGAATTTTATTATGAACGCGTATGTATAATTTTTGCCAAAATTGCTTAGCATACACTTTCCATATACATGATGGGGTTTCTCACCGGTGTGGGTTCTCATGTGATCCTTTAAATTCACACACTTGATATTTGTAAGGCTTCTCGCCTGTATGAGTTCTACCGTGTACAGTTAAAGTAAATTGGAGAGGAAATCGTTTGTTACATACTTTACATTAGTAAGGTTCACCTGTATGAATTTTACTGTGTGCTGCTAAAGCCGAATGATAACGATATCGTTTGTGACATACTTTACATTTGTAAGGCTTCTCACCTGTATGAGTTCTAATGTGAACCTGTAAGCTCACTTTCTGAGAAAATTTTGCATCACACACTTGACATTTGTAAGGCTTCTCACCTGTATGAGTTCTAATGTGAATCTGTAAATGCTCTTTCCGAGAAAATTTTGCATCACACACTTGACATTTGTAAGGCTTCTCACCTGTATGAGTTCTAATGTGAGTCTGTAAGTGCACTTTCTGAGAAAATTTTGCATCACACACTTGACATTTGTAAGGCTTCTCACCTGTATGAGTTCTAATGTGAATCTGTAAGCTCACTTTCTGAGAGAATTTTGCATCACACACTTGACATTTGTAAGGCTTCTCACCCGTATGAGTTCTAATGTGACTCTGTAAGTTCATTTTCAGCGAAAACTTTGCATCACACACTTGACATTTGTAAGGCTTCTCACCTGTATGAGTTCTAATATGAATCTGTAAGCTCACTTTCTGAGAAAATTTTGCATCACACATTTGACATTTGTAAGGTTTCTCACCTGTGTGAGTTCTAATGTGACTCTGTAAGTTCATTTTCTGCGAAAACTTTGCATCACACACTTGACATTTGTAAGGCTTCTCACCTGTGTGAGTTCTAACGTGAATCTGTAAGTAGTCTTTCCGAGAGAATTTTGCATCACACACTTGGCATTTGTAAGGTTTCTCACCTGTATGAGTACTGTTGTGCGTAGTTAACCGTGATACGCTAGAAAATCGTTTATCACACAGATCACATTTGTAAGATTTGTCGCCCTGACGAGTTCTAATGTGCACAACTTTTATATCTGAGCTTCTTTTACTTTTCTTGTATACACAAAGCTTTTGGGCCGTATGAATTTGCTCATGCTTCAGAAGATTACTTGCGAACGAAAAATTCTTATGACAGTAGCTGCATTTAAATAACGGATGCTCAATGTGAATCGACATATGAGATGTTAGACTCTCTGAGCTAGTAAAACATTCATCACAAAGATCGCAACGAAAAGATTTCGCACTTGTGTTGATTTGGTCGTGGAAGTATTTATATTTGCTTTCTGTCTCACTTGTATGAGTTCGAATGTGAGCAGTTAGCAGCGACCTCGAATTAAAGCTTTGATCACATAATTGACAACAATACAGGTTTCTCTTCATTATGTCTGCATTATGACTTCGTATGTGGTTTGTTAATATACGACGCGACCTACAAACTTTCCTGCAAATATGGCACTGATTCTCCAATAAAGCTTCCTCAATTTTTACCGAATGGTCATTATTTTGGTGCGTAAATAGATCGGTAGAAGAAAGATATTCCGTTTGAAAAACGGTACATGACGCGGTGTTGCTTTCCTTCGATTGTACTTCTCGACGAGTTAAACTTGGGGTATTACTATTGTAAGACGCACAATCGTGGTCCATAATATCAAGACATTTCGAAAATTTCTTGGAGCATATGTTACAATTGTAAGTATTTGCTTCCTGGTCGTACGTGTAATTGTCCAGTTCTTTGTCACAATGAGCTTCCATTTTATGCGCTTCAAGTAGTTCTTTTGTGTCGAAGAATTCACAACATACATTACAAAAGCAAATCCAATACGATTTGTTGTTATCCTCTACCTCCGAATCATTGCCTTCTCTTGAATACATTTCCGTTAGAACTTTATGACGGTATCCTTCCGCATTATCATCTATTGTAGTGGTTGCGTTCCTAAAAATATCAAATATTAGGTTTTGAAGTGATTTGTCATCGCGTAGCGTAATTAACATAAATTTTACAGATAAAACTTAAAACATTACTAAACGGTAGTTATTACTGGTAGTTAGTGATAACAAGGATTAATAGCAGCCATTCAACTGGTAAGCAAAGCGTTTATTTAATCTCTTCATTGATCTTTACAAATATTAAATTACATTATCAAGCATGCTACATCTAAGAATATAAACATAACACGTATGTAGAATAAAGCGTCACAAAATTTACAATATGCTGTAGAATGGGGTAATATAGACCAGGGTGGGTTATGTGGGGGCCAATCCAAATGAAGTCATTGCGATTCCACAATCTATGAGTTTTAGTTAGCTCTACAGCCTGGAAATAGTTTTCAAAACAAAAACGAAACAAGAAAGTGAATGTTTCGACGTGACAAATCTGTCAGACTTGGGGGATCTATGAGTGAAAATTCTGGAGGTAATATATCATTTTACTTTGCATTTATTACAGAAACAGAACAAAGATTGCCTTTTTTGGTTAGATTAGATTAGATTTAGATATAAGGGTGATGTTGCACCGCGACCGTGGGTCTATTGTGCCCCCTTACATGAGGTGTAAGCTGCTGGGTTTTGCCCGCAGTCACAGCTCCCCATCCAGCCTGAGGGCTTTAATAAACTGTAACAGATGTGATGGTTTCAAAGAGGGTATTTCTTCCTCGTCTATAACGCCTTTGCCAAGATAGTTGGCGCGAATTTCTTCAATTTCTGTGCAGTTGGATATCAGGTGTTCCGGACTTTCATCTTCCGCCCCGCAGAACCTGCAGTCGCTATTCTGTTTCAGACCTATTCTCTTCATGTGCTCCCCGAGGTGACAATGCCCTGTAAGGAAACCTGTGAGAATACGTAATCTGTTCCTGTTTAGTTCTAGCATGGTTTTTGCTCTCTGCTTGTTGAAATTTCCAAGGAATACCTTGGAATGTCTCAGACCAGGAAGATTGTGCCAGAGGGAAGCTCTGACGTCCTCTTCCCTGTCTTTAAGTTCTTTCTTATAGGTGCTCATCCCTATTCCACAGAATGGTTCCGGTCCCACAAACGATGTTGTGGCGGCCTCCTTTGCTAATAGATTAGCTTTCTCATTGCCACTGATTCCATTGTGTCCTGGTACCCAGCACAATGCAACTTTGATTTCTTTGCCCAGGTTGTTTAGTTTATCCCGGCATTCCCAAACTAACTTGGAGCTGATGGTGTTAGAACTCAGCGCCAATAAGGCTGCCTGACTGTCGGAGAAGATTGCAATATTCTCCTTCCGATAGTTCCTGTCAAGATTCACCTGAGCACATCTTCCAATCGCATTAATCTCTGCCTGGAAGACACTGGGGTATATTCCCATCGGCTCTGAGTATTTGGTTCCTGGCCCGAATACCCCTACACCTGTTCCTTTTTCAGTTTTGGACCCATCCGTGTACCATTTGATGGTGTTTGCTTTTAGAGAGTAGGTGGAGGATTCTCCTTCCCACTCTCTCTTGTTGCTCAACTTCGTTGAAAAGTTCTTTTCGAAGCTGTATTTCCTAACCATTTCGTCGCTTGGCAGATCCGAAAGTGGGGAGAGTCCCGCCATGGATGACAAAGCTCCTTGGCATAAAGTCTCGCCCCTCCCGTCCGTGCCCTGGCTAGTCGGTACACTGCCGCACGGGCCACTCCCTCCACTACTAGATGTAGAGGTGTGAGGTCTAGGATGACCTCTAGGGCAGCGGTTGGGCAGGTTCCCATTGCTCCGGTAATGCATACACATGCTAACCTTTGCAGCTTGCCAAGGATATTCTTGGTTGTGACGTGTGTGACCTTTTGGAACCAGGTTATTGCCCCATATGTTACCATAGGTCTTACTATACTAGTATACAGCCATCGCAGTATATTTGGGTTACAACCCCACGTTTTGCCTGCTAAATTCCGGCATATCATTAAAGCTCTTGTTGCTTTATTCACAGTCAGTTCGATATGCTTGTTCCACAGAAGTTTTTTGTCCAGGGTTATTCCTAGATATTTGACTTCTGTTTTGCATTCGATTACTGCTGTATCTAGACATATATCTTTCATTTTCGGTAGTTTCCTCCTCCTAGTGAAAGGTACGATTGTGGTTTTTGCTGAGTTAATGCTCAGCCCCACTGATCGACACCATTCGCTTGTAATTCTAAGGCTTGTTTGTATCAGGTCACAAAGAATTCCCTCAAATTTGCCTTTTGCTATTGCCTTTTTTGGTTAGTTGAATTACTTCTTCGGGGTGAAGGACTTCCGTCGTAAATAGTCTGCCATACTGTCGTCTCTGTTTCGAACACATCGTCCTAATACAGCCTGGTATCTAGAAAATACGAGTATTAGTTTTAGCGATATACCTTTGAGATGTTCAGAAATTCTGAACTTCAAAACCATTAGATAAGACTAAAATGCTGAGTTGAATTTTACTAATGCAATAATAAAGATAAATTACGCGTTGAATTTGATGTGAGATAAATAACCTAAATCTAAGGTATCAATCAATCGGAAGACCCAATCTCCTGCGTTCTGTTGGAGAGAAACGATCCGATTAAATCGACCGAAGTTGCAAGCCAACCCAAGATAAGAACGTTTATAGCAAAATAGCCCACACTTAGGCCATCATTAGTTACTGGGTCCCTGGTGTCAGTACATAAGTAACGCCCAAATAAGCAGGAAACTGAAAACTCCGAGTCTTTAGGATCACTCAAGGACACGGCGCGTTTTTCTCTAACTAGAGCCCAGGGTTGTGTAGACTTTTTCAGCATCGAATTTTTCGCATTCGACCCAGATGATGTACATGTAGTCCCTCTTACAAATCCCACCCTACACCTGATGTTAGCAGAATTCCCCTTGCTGGATCTGTCTATTAACCACTGATGATCAATAAATTTCAAACATCACATGCATGAAATGCCTGACATTCCGAATAAAAAGAAACGTCTGTTGATTGATCGTATCAAAAGCTTTAGAATAGACCAAAAGTGTAAGTGCAGTAATTTTGCCCCGATCAGTAACTGTAACAATATCGTTGACAATAGAGGGCAATGTAATGGTGGTGCTATGACCCTTTCATGATTTTTTTTTTCAGAATCTTAGAGAGACAAGGAAGAACAGGTTGGCAAGTATTAGCAACGATAGGATTAGAGATGAAGGAAGTTGGGCTTGTAATTGCAACAGCAAAAGGACAATGATTGCTTAAAACTCCGCCATCCGTTCGGCTATTTACTTTTTAATTTTATATGATAAAAGCACCCAGAGGTGTCGCAAAAATTATTTAATAAAAATTTTATAATGCATGAAATAAATGAACTATGTAATGTTAAGTCATATTATTTATATTATAGTTTTTAATTTCAAGTAAGAATGGTCTTATTTACACAAATAACTGCCATTATTTATAAATTTTCTCCCGCTAATCTATTTCTTGCCATAACAAAATTTAAAACCTTATGAGAAATTATTATTTTCTAAATATTTCAAATTTCTAAATATTGTTTGGACTGAGAACGTTTGTAAATATCTAGAAGGACCTTTCTATGTAACAACAAGATAAGGGAGCATGGTCAAAGTACAGAATAAATTGTTGGTATTGTTGTTCATTTCCAACGTCATTAAATGTTTGGGAGCATATCTGGTACAGCATATGTAAGTTTGCGTTTTTATCAAATACAGTTTTAATTTTATGCTGTAAACGGTCTCCAAATTCTCCGGGAATGAGTTTCAAATTATTGAAAATTTCGTCAAGTTTTGAGAGGCTTTCCTTTAATGGCAAATATTGAGTTTCTTGTATAAAATTTAATCGAGGCTGTAAAGAAGATTTAAGTTAAAGATTTTTGCAACTGCTTGCTCCTATCCATGTTCCCCATCGAGTAGTTACCGGCGCGAGAGGTAATGGTAGTAATGGATCCAATCCTTTATAGGTGCTTTTAAAAAGATTTTTTTACATAAACTAATCAGTTTGTTGGGAAATCGTCACGAACACATGCACAAATACGGTGATTGCACCGCACCGTATTCGCATCTTTCCAGTTTTTAGCATATATGCAGCAGTATCACTGGTAAAGAGCAAAACATTTTCTCTGTTTACAGCAATGCAGCTGTTGGAAAGACATTGGACAACTAATTCACTCATCTTGTTAGAATTGACAGAACTTGCTGATTGCAGTTCTTATTAAATAGGGAGTATATAAAGTTGTGGATGTAGAACACCAATAAGCACATTAGTTACATATCGACGTCAAATATCTGTCGTTTCGTCCGCAGAAATCCATAATAATCGTCAGTTTATTTTGTATAGATAATATGTTTTATAAGTAGGTACCGCTATATAATTTTTCCGTAATATCGAATCATCAGGTACATGCCGGTTTGTATATTTACCTAAAAAAGCCCTTTAGCATCGGATTTTACAGTTTATTTATTTATTTTCTCATCATCGACAAACAGGCACAAGCCCTAAACGGCTGATACTAATAATATTGATAAATCAATACCACAGTACAAAAGGAAAAACTTTAATCTAAGTAATTGTACATACAGTAATAGTAATTGGCTAAGTAATCATTAAGAACTAACAACATAATCTTATTATTATTAATTACAGTACAAACTAAAAAATACTCATCACGGAACAGCATGCGGAAAATACTGGTTCGAAAGAACTTAAAATATTGGGTAAAAATGTCAGAATAAGAATGCACAGAATTATATAATGCACACATGCGCCTCAGGGGGTTATTAAGACCCAGATTGTAACGGGCACTGGCTATATAGAACAAGTTTGTGCAAAGGAATAATAGAAGAAATGGCTCACATAAATTCGAATAAAACGTGTCGCAACTTTCAGAATTTAGAGACGCTTGGTGCATTTGAATTTCTATATGTTGACATAACTGCGACTTTTGTTTTAATAAAACTATAATGCCACACGTGTTGCAAATCACTTCTTCTGTGCTTAGTAGAACAAAACGTATCTCCGAATTCGTCAACTAATTTGGCAATTAAACGATTTGAGGATATTGTGTCAGTAGGATAATGATAATCAAATCAAAATTAGATTATTTGAAACTCAAAACAAAAATTACATTCGTTCATAATTCTTTAGAAATGAAATGCAGAATAATAAAAACTTATCAATCGGAATCAGGCCTAATATCTCGTCTTTAAATCTCAATCTAAAATATTTCTTTCCGCGCTGGAAACAGTGTGGAACACAGATTCAGACAGGCGCCTGCACGCACGTATGCAGGATATATTGAAGTGAAGCTCACGGGTCACGGGAAAAAGAGTATTCAGATCTTAACGCTAATCATGAGGATTCGGATTTACAAGAAAGTAGTCTTCGACTTGTACATTAATACTTGTGTTGCAAACTAAGACTAGATCAAGGATAACATTGTTAATATTAACTTAAACTAAAACTTAAACTATCGTAAATAAAACATTCAAGGTTACCTGAGGGGTTACCAGTATACTGTCCATTCACATTACAACCAGTCGATGCCAGGGAGATCGAAGTCATCCACAACGTACATTGATGCATTCATGCACATTGGCTCGATATTCTGAAGAACATCCGCATATTCCTGCAAACTCTATGACGAAGGTATATAAATCGCTCCGATAATAGGCAAGTTACCATCGCCAGCGACAGTGATGCGACGCATTTCAGTATTTCCACAACAGAAGAGTCTAAAGTCGATTGTACAGCTATCAGAACACCTCCACCGCGGATATTAGCGTTCAATCGGTTCCTGTCACGACGATAAACACAATAACCATCCAAAAATAACTCAGAATTTTTTTGGCGCTGTTTAGGGTTGTACGAATTCTATTATGAACACGTAAGAGCGATTTTTGTGAAAATTATTCAGCACTAATTTTACGTTCATCCGATTTCTCATTTGTGTGAATTTTCATGTGAACCAGTAAGCACCTTTTCCGAGTTAATTCTGCACCACACACTTGACATTTGTACGGCCTTTCACCAGTATGAGTTACAGTGTGATCGACTAAACTTCCTTTTCGAGTAAAACTCTTATTACACACATTACATTTGTAAGGCTTCTCACCTGTATGACGTTTAATGTGCCTCCGTAAGTTCGCCCCCAGAAAATTTTGCATCACATATTTTACACTTATAATCATTCTCACCTGTATGAATTCTAGAGTGTACGTTTAAAGTCCTCCCGTGACAAAATCGTTTGTGGCACACTTCACATTTACAAGGTTTCTCATCCAAATGAGTTTTCAAGTGACTGACTAATTCTGAATTTGAAACAAACGTCTTGTCACATTCTTTACATTTGTAAAGCTTTTCACCAGTATGCCTTCTAATGTGTTCGGTTAAATACCCACTTTGCGTAAACCTCTTATTACATACTTCACATTTGTAAGGCTTCTCAGCTGTATGAGTCCTAGCGTGTACGCTTGAAGCCCATTGGGAAACAAATCGTTTGTCACATACTTTACATTGATAAGGCTTCTCCATATTTCCATGTTTCTCATCTGACTGAGTTTTCATGTGACCGATTAAACCTGACTTACTAACAAACCTCTTGTCACACGCTTTACATTTGTAAGGCCTTTCACCAGTATGACATCTAATGTGTTCCTTTAAGTATGTACTTCGCCCAAATCTCTTATTACATACCTTACATTCGTAAGGCTTCTCACCGGTATGACTTCTAATGTGTCTCCGTAAGCTCCCCTTCTAAGAATATTTTGCATCACATATTTGACATATATATATACTATATATACTATATATATACTATATATACTACTACTATTATACTTCTCTCCTGTATGAATTCTACTATGTACGGTTAAAGACGCCTTGTGATAAAATCGTTTGTCACACACTTCACATTTATAATGTTTCTCACCTGAATGAATTTTCATGTGACTGGCTAACTGTGCGTTTGTAGTACACGTCTTGTTACATACTTCACATTTGTAAGGCTTATGACCTGTACGGGCTCTAATGTGAACATCATTTATATCTGAGCTATCACTTTCCTCGCACCTTATGTTTTCATTATTATTTCGCATGTGGCTCTTTAATATATTATGCGACCTGCAGACTTTCTTGCAAATATAGCACTGATTTTGCAACAAACCTTCCTCAATTCTCAATTCCTCAATTTTTACCGAATGGTTATTCTCTTGCTGTGTAAGTAAATCAGTATGAGAAGGATATTTCTTTTGACAAATGATACCTGACACGGTGTTGCTTTCCTGCTCTTGTACTTCTTGACGAGTTGAACTTTCGGTATTACTATTGTTAGCTGCACAACACAATTTTCTTCCTGGTCGTACGTGTAATTATCCAGTTCTTTGTCACAATAAACTTCCATTTTATGAGCTTCAAGTAGTTCTTTTGTATCGAAGAATTCATGACATACATTACAAACGCAAAACCAGGAAGATGAATTTGTATCCTCTACCTGCGAATCACTATCTTCGGTTGGATGCATTTTCTCTAGAAATGTATGATAGTATCCTGTGACTTATCATTGCGTAGTAGCAGTGTAATCATCTAAAGTTATGTTGTTTATGTTTAATACAAATGGAAATATGTCTAAGATTAGAGGATAATATTTTCGGTGAAGAAAGGCAAGGTTCAGGGTAATAATTCTGTTCGTAAATGAAACAAAACTTGGTGATAGTTTCAACAGAACTATTTATTTAACTCACAAAATTAAAAAATTACGATCTATTACATACAGAACAGGAGTTTCTGAGATGACGGCTTTGAATAAAGCGTTTGTTAGTTCACTCCTGTATCACAGGAATTAACAAATAACTTTTTGTGGACTCCTGAAACCATCTGGTATTTAATAGGTGTTGCACTGCAAAGCTTATTGTTTGTCAAGTTGACCCATCTTGGCAACTTTTTGTACATCGTTTTATTTGACGTGAACTGTTTTCAAATGGACAACCTGTATAAGCTTTCTTTCGATTGATACTTATTATCCAGGTATATTTTGGCGTCTTTTATGCTTCTCACCGGTATGAGTTCTAATGTGAATCCGTAAATACCCTTTCTGAGAAAACATTGCATCACACACTTGGCAGTTGAGTTCTAGTGTGCGTAGTTTACAGTGATACGCGAGAAAATCGTTTATCACACAGATCACATTTGTAAGGTTTGTCGCCATAACGAATTCTAATGTGAACAACATTGATATCTGAGCTTCTTTTACTTTTCTTGTATACACAGAGCTTTTGAGCCGTATGAATTTGCTCATGGTTCAGAGGATTACTTTCGAACGTGTGAATCGAGATAGGAGATGTTAGACTCTCGGAGCTGGTAAAATATTCATCACAAAGTTCGCTACGGAAGGATTTGTGTTCGATATTGTGTCGATTTGCTCGTATTGACATTTGTTTTCTTTGTCACTTGTATGAGTCCGAATGTGAGCAGTTAGCAACGACCTGGAATTAAAGCTTTGATCACATGACAGACAACAATACAGGTATCGCTTCATTATATCTTCATTATGATTTCGCATGTGGTTCGTTAAAATATGATCCGACCTGCAGACTTTCCTGCAAAATAATTTCCTGAAAAATATCGGCGCCCAGTGACCATCAACACGTTTAACGTACAATATAAGAAATTATATTTCCAGCGGCAGATCCAACCACCCTCGAACTGGTAGCTTGTCGTGAAAAAGAAAAATTGTCTTTTTATTCCAGAAGTGACAGCAGCAGCCTACGTTTATTTCTGACCTATATATACATATATCCAGCAACAACAGCGACGATATGCTACCAATACAGATATAACGAATGCCGCTGCCGTTGCTGGATATACGTATATATAGGTCAGAAATAAACATAGGCTGCTGGTGTCACTGCTGGAATAAAAGAAAATTTTTCCTTCTAAGTTTACAAGTTTATTGTTTGTCAATTTGACCAATCTTGGCAACTTTTGGTACATCGTTTTATTTGATGTGAACTGTTTTCAAATGGACACCTGTATAAGTACGAATCTCTTTTGATTGATACTTGTTATGCAGATATATTTTGGCATCTTTTAGGTTTCTTGCCTGTATGAGTTCTCATGTGAACCTGTAAGTGCACTTTCTGAGAAAACTTTGCATCACACACATGACATTTGTATGGCTTCTCACCTGAATGAATTCTACTGTGCACCCTTAAACTCGATTGATGAGAGAATTCTTTGTCGCATACTTTACATTTATAAGGTTTCTCACCTGTATGAATTCTACTGTGCACCCTTAAACTCGATTGTTGAGAAAATTGTTTGTCGCATACTTTACATTTATAAGGCTTCTCACCTGTATGAGTTCTAATGTGAATCTGTAAGTTCACTTTCTGAGAAAACTTTGCATCACACACTTGACATTTGTATGGCTTTTCACCAGTATGAATTCTCGTGTGCGTAGTTAACAGCGATACGGAAGAAAATCGTTTATCACACAGATCGCATTTAAAAAATTTTTCAGCATTACGAGTTCCAATGTGAACTTGTGATAATGTGCTATCTGAATTTTTATCACTTTCCTTGTATACGGAAATCTCTTGAGCCGTATGAATTTGCTCATGCTGCAGAAGATTGCTTCGTTCAGAGAAACACGACATATGAGATTTAAGGCTTTCTAGGATGATAAAATTTTCATCGCAAAATTCGCAACGAAAAGATTCTCCTCGGGTGTCGATTTGTTCATGGGAGTATTTACGATTACTTTTCATGTCACCTCTATGAGTCCTAACGTGAGCAGTTAGCAGCGACTTCGAATTAAAGTTTTGATCACATGATTGACAACAATACAGGTTTCCCTTCATCATGTCTTCATCATGATTTCGCATGTGGTTCGTTAATATATGACGCGACCTACAAACGTTCCTGCAAATATGGCACTGATTCTCCAACAATGCCTCCTCAATTGTTACATTATGGTTATTCTTTTGGTGTATAAGTAGATCGGTAGAGGAAAAGTATTCCTCTTGACATACGATACATGACACGGCGTTGCTTTCTTTTTGTTGTAGTTCTCGACGAGTTAAACTTTCGATATTACTATTGTTAGCCGCACAGTCGTGATCGAGCATATCAAGAAATTTAGAAAATTTCTTGGTACATATGTTACAATTGAAAGTATATTGTTCCTCCTCATACGTGTAATTGTACAGTTCCTTATCACAGTGAACTTCCATTTTATGCGCTTCAAGTAGTTCTTTTGTGTCGAAGAACTCACAACATACATTACAAAAACAAAACCAGAAGGATGTGTTATTATCCTCTACCTCCAAATCACTGCCATCACTTGAATACATTTCCGTTGGAACTTTATGACGGTATTCTTCCACATTATCATCTATTATAGTCGTTGCATTCCTAAAAATATCAAATATTAGTTTTTGAAGTGATTTGTCATGGTAGTTATTGCTGGTAGGTATTGATAACAAGGCTTAAGGGCAGTCATTCGGCATTTATTTAACCTCTTTACAGATCTTTACAATTATTAAATTACATTATCAACTATGCTACATCCTGTGATAGTACGGTCCGACGTTGTGCGCCATATTGTGATAGTACTGTCCTAAATTTATAGCTACATATTGTATAGAGACAACTTAAAGACTATTTTATTTTATTTAAAAAATTTAATTTAAAAGAATACTTGTACAAGGGGTTAGGTAGAATTAACTATTGTTGATCAGCTGGAAGATCTCGGTGAGATCTAGCTATTGTTCGGGGCAATTTGAGTTGATTGTTGCAAGAGCCCGGGCAGATTTAACGAGATTGGAAACCATAGAAATTATTATTATTCAGAAGTTTATTATTAAGCAAACTATTCCTTGTCATACGTCAAAATTATGTTAATTAAATTTATTACGAAGAAAAAAAAGGGTTTAGGTAATAATTTTCAATATTAACAGAAATTATTTTAGGCACTACTGTTAGAGTGCCAAAAAAAATTATGTTGAAATAAAAAAATACGCCCCCGCTGAGGGAACAGTTTTCTTACATCACATATTAATCCTTTTGTATTTTGTTATTGTAAGAGTATTGAGTGTTGCCAATACATCTTTATTATTATTATTATTATTATTATTATTATTATTATTATTATTATTATTATTATTATTATTATTATTATTATTATTATTATTATTATTATTAAAAATAAATTTTTCTCTTTGCAACAAATTTCAATATTACAGGGAAATGTTAAGATTCTTTGGATAAAACATTTTTCTTGTTCTTATATAAAATCTAATCGAGGCTGTAAAGAGGATTTAAATTAAAGATTTTTACATTGTTTATAGAACTTGCATCATCTGGCTGAGAAGACACAACATTTTTTATAATGTATACATTCTTAAAATGAAAACTGCTTGCTCCTATCCATGTTCCCCATCGAGTAGTTACCGGCGCGAGAGGTAATGGTAGTAATGGATATAATCCTTCATAGACACTTACCATCGGAGGTGCTTTAAAAAAAAATTTTTGCATAAACTAATCAGTCTGTCGGGAAATTCGTCACGAACATATGCACAAATACAGTGCAATGCGTGGGCTAAACAGCTTTCCAGTTTTAAGCATATATGCAGCAGTAGCACTGGTAAACAGCAAAACATTTTCTCTGTTTACAGCAATGCAGCTGTTGGAAAGACATTGGACAACTATTTCACTCACCTTGTTAGAATTGACAGAACTTGTGATTGCAGTTCCTAATAAATAGGGAGTATATAAAGTTGTGGATGTAGATTACCAATCAGCACATTAGTTACATATCGCCGTCAAATATCTGTCGTTTCGTCCACAGAAATCCGTAATAATTGTCAGTTTATTTTGTATAGACCTCAGAATATGTTTTATAAGTACCGCTATATAATTTTTCTGTAATGTCGAATCATCAGGTCCATGCCGGTTTGTATATTTACCTAAAAAACCCTTTAGCATCGGATTTTGCAGTTTATTTATTTATTTTCTCATCATCGACAAACAGACACAAGCCCTAAACAGCTGATACTATTAATATTGATAAATCAATATCACAGTACAAAAGGAAAAACTTAAATCTAACTAATTGTACATACAGTAATAATAATTGGCTAAGTAATGATTAAGAACTAACAACATAATCTTATTATTATTAATTACAGTACGAACTAACAAATACTCATCACAGAACAACATGGAAAATAGTGGTTCGAAAGAACTTAAAATATTGGGTAAAAATGTCAGAATGAGAATGAACAGAATTATATAATGCACACATGCGCCTCATGGGGTTATTAAGACCCAGATTGGTACGGACACTAGCTATATAGAACAAGTTTGCGCAAAGCAATAATAGAAGGAATGGCTCACATAAATTCGAATAAAACGTGTCACCACTTTCAGAATTTAGAGACGCTTGGTGCATTTGAATTTGTATATGTTGTCATAACTGCGACTTTTTTAAAAATAAAACTATAATGCCACACGTGTTGCAAAACGCTTCTTCTATGCTTAGTAGAACAAAACGTATATCCGAATTCGTCAACTAATTTGGCAATTAAACGATTTGAGGATATTGTGTTAGTAGGATAATGATAATCAAATCAAAATTAGATTATTTGAAACCCAAAACAAAAATTACATTCGTTTAAAAATAATTCTTCAGCAATGAAATGCACAATAATAAAAACTTATCAATCGGAATCAGGCCTAATATCCCGTCTCATAAATCTCAATCTAAAATATTTTTTTCCGCGCTGGAAACAGTGTGGAACACAGGTTGAGACGGGCGCTTGCACGCACGTATGCAGGATCTATTGAAGTGAAGTGCGCCCATGAAATGGGCGGAGTCACGGAAAAAAGAATATTCAGATCCTAACGCTAATCATGAGGATTCGGATTTATAAGAAATTCCTCGACTTGTACATTGATACTTGTGTTGCGAACTAAAACTAGATCAAGGATAACATTGTTAGTATTACCTTATACTAAAACTTAAACTAGGCTAAACAAAACATTCAAGGTTACTTGAGGGGTTATCAGTATACTGTCCATTCACACTACGCCAGTCGGTGCCAGGGAGACTGAAATCATCCACATTGTACATTGATGCACATTTGACTAGTGGCTATTTAAAAACTCGATATTCCGAAGAACATCCGCATATTCCTGCAAACTCTATGACGAAGGGATATAAATCGCTCCGATAATAGCCGACTTGCAATCGCCAGCGACAGTGATGCGAAGCATTTCAGTATTTCCACCACAGAAGAGTGTAAAGTCGATTGTACAGCTATCAGAACACCTCCACTGCGGATATTAGCGTTCAATGAGTTCCTATCACGACGATAAACACAATAACCATCCCAAAATAAGAACTTGAAAATTTTTTTGGCGCTGTTTAGGATTGTAGCCTGTACGAATTCCATTATGAACACGTAAGAGCGATTTTTGTGAAAATTATTCAGCACTAATTTTACGTTCATCCGATTTCTCATTTGTGTGAATTTTCATGTGAACCAGTAAGCACCTTTTCCGAGTTAATTCTGCACCACACACTCGACATTTGTACGGCCTTTCACCAGTATGAGTTACAGTGTGATCGACTAAACTCCCTTTTCGAGTAAAACTCTTATTACACACATTACATTTGTAAGGCTTCTCACCTGTATGACGTTTAATGTGCCTCCGCAAGTTCGCCCTCTCAGAAAATTTTGCATCACATATTTTACACTTATAATCATTCTCACCTGTATGAATTCTAGAGTGTTCGTTTAAAGTCCTCCTGTGACAAAATCGTTTGTGGCACACTTCACATTTATAAGGTTTCTCATCCAAATGAGTTTTCAAGTGACTGACTAATTCTGAATTTGAAACAAACGTCTTGTCACATTCTTTACATTTGTAAGGCTTTTCACCAGTATGCCTTCTAATGTGTTCGGTTAAATACCCACTTTGCGTAAACCTCTTATTACATACTTCACATTTGTAAGGCTTCTCAGCTGTATGAGTCCTAGCGTGTACGCTTAAAGCCCATTGGGAAACAAATTGTTTGTCACATACTTTACATTGATAAGGCTTCTCCATATTTCCATGTTTCTCATCTGACTGAGTTTTCATGTGACCGATTAAACCTGACTTACTAACAAACCTCTTGTCACACGCTTTACATTTGTAAGGCCTTTCACCAGTATGACTTCTAATGTGTTCCTTTAAGTATGTACTTCGCCCAAATCTCTTATTACATACCTTACATTCGTAAGGCTTCTCACCTGTATGACTTCTAATGTGTCTCCGTAAGCTCCCTTCTCAGAATATTTTGCATCACATATTTGACACTTATACTTCTCTCCTGTATGATTTCTAATGTGTGTTTGTAAGCTCACCTTATAAGAAAATTTTGCATCACATATTTGACACTTATACTCCTCTCCTGTATGAATTCTACCATGTACGGTTAAAGACGCCTTGTGATAAAATCGTTTGTCACACACTTCACATTTATAATGTTTCTCATCTGAATGAATTTTCATGTGACTGGCTAACTGTGCGTTTGTAGTACACGTCTTGTTACATACTCCACATTTGTAAGGCTTCTGACCTGTACGGGCTCTAATGTGAACATCATTGATATCTGAGCTATCACTTTCGTCGTACATTATGATTCCATTATGATTTCGCATGTGGCCTTTTAATATATTATGCGACCTGCAGACTTTCTTGCAAATATAGCACTGATTTGGCAGCAAACCGTCCTCGATTTTCAATTCCTCAATTTTTACCGAATGGTTATTCTCTTGGTGTGTAAGTAAATCAGTCGGGGAAAGGTATTTCTTTTGACAAATGATACATGACACGGTGTTGCTTTCCTGCTTTTGTACCTCTTGACGAGTTGAACTTTCGGTATTACTATTGTTAACTGCACAACCGTGGTCCAGAATTTCAAGATATTTCGAAAATATCTTACCGCATATGTTACAATTGTAAGTATTTACTTCCCGGTCGTACGTGTAATTATCCAGTTCTTTGTCGCAATGCACTTCCATTTTATGAGCTTCAAGTAGTTCTTTTGTATCGAAGAATTCACGACATACATTACAAAAGCAAAACCAGGGAGATAAATTTTTGTCCTCTACCTCCGAATCACTATCTTCTGTAGGATGCATTTCTTTTAGAAATTTATGATAGTATCCTGCGACATTATCACCTATTATGGTCCTTACAGCTCCAGGCCATGTAGTTGCGTTCCTGAAAATATCAAATATTGATCTTTGAAGTGACTTATCATTGAGTATTAACAGTATAATCATTTAAAATTATGTTGTCTATGTTTAATGCACATGGAAATATGTTTAAGATTAAAGGATTCGTAAATGAAAGAAACATTGGCGATAGTTTCAACATAACTATATATTTAACTCACAAAATTAAACGATTACAATCTATTACATACAGAACATGAGTTTCTGAGATGATGGTTTTCACTAATACATCTGTTAGTTCAAACTTCTGTTTTCAAATGGACACCCTGTATAAGTTCTCTTTTGATTGATACTTATTATGCAGATATATTTTGGCGTCTTTTAGGTTTCTCGGCTGTATGAATCTTACTATGAACGGTTAATGCCGCCTTAAGGATAAATCGTTTCTCACACACTTTACATTTGTAAGGTTTCTCACCTGTATGAATTCTACTATGTACGCTTAAAGCTGATCGCTGAGTAAATCGTTTATCACATATTTTACATTTGTAAGGCTTCTCACCTGTATGAGTTCTCATGTGAATCTGTAAGTGCACTTTCTGAGAAAACTTTGCATCACACATTTGACATTTGTAAGGCTTCTCACCTGTATGAGTTCTAATGTGACCCTGTAAGTGCACTTTCTGCGAAAACTTTGCATCACACACTTGACATTTGTAAGGCTTCTCACCTGTATGAATTCTACCGTGTAGGGTTAAAGTCCCTTGCAGAGCAAATCGTTTCTCACACACGTTACATTTGTAGGGCTTCTCACCTGTATGTAATGTGAATGTGTAAGTTCATTTTCTGAGAAAACCTTGCATCACACACTTGACATTCGTAAGGTTTTTCACCAGTATGAGTTCTGGTGTGCGTAGTTAACGGTGATACACTAGAAAATTGTTTATCACACAGATCACATTTGTAAGGTTTTTCGGCATTAGTTCTAATGTGAACATGTGATAATGTGCTTTCTGAATTTTTATCACTTTCCTTGTATACACAAAGCTCTTGAGATGTATGAATTTGTTCATGCTGCAGAAGATTGCTTTGGTGAGGGTACTTACATTTATTTTCTGTGTCACCTGTATGAGTCTTAATGTGAGCAGTTAGGAGCGATATCGAATTAAAGCCTTGATCACACGATTGCCAACAATACAGTTTTCCCTTCATTATGTCTTCGTTATGATTTCGCATGTGGCTCGTTAATATATGATGCGAGCTGCAGACTTTCCTGCAAATATAGCACTGATTTTGCAACAAAACTTCCTCAATTCGAAATTCTTCAATTTTTACCGAATGGTCTTTCTCTTGGGGTGTAAATAAATCAGTAGAAGAAAGGTATTCCTTTTGACGAATAATACATGACACGGTGTTGCTTTCGTGCTTTTGTACTTCTTGACGAGTTAAACCTGCGGTATTACTATTGTTAGCTGCGCAATCGTGGTCCAGAATTTCAAGATAATTCGAAAATATCTTGGCGCATGTGTTACAATTGTAAGTATTTTCTTCCTGGTCGTACGTGTAATTATTCAGTTCTTTGTCGCAATGAACTTCCATTTTATGAGCTTCAAGTAGCTCTTTTGTATCGAAGAGTTCATGACATACATTACAAAAGCAAAACCAGGAAGATGAATTTTTATCCTCTGCCTTCGAATCACTGTCTTCAGTTGGATGCATTTCTTCTTGAAATTTATGATAGTATCCTGCGATATTATCACCTATTATGGTCTTTACAGCTCCTGGCCATGTAGTTGCGTTCCTGAAAATATCAAATATTAATTTTTGAAGTGACTTACCATTGAGTAATAGTAGTATAATCATTTACAATTGTGTTGTCTAGGTTTAATACTAATGGAAATATGTCTATAAGATTAGATAATAATATTTTCGGTGAAGAAAGACAGAAATCAGGGTACTAATTCTGTCCGTAAATGAAACAACACTTGGTGATAGTTTCAACAGAACTAAGGTTAAAACGTTAAAATAATTGAATATTTTTTCAAAAGCATGTTTTTAGAAAGCTACATCACATATAAAAAATCGCCAGCAGGACCAGCTTGTCCTGGCACACAGAATCCAACACAAAATAAACGTCGACAATACCAAGTTGCTAGATGCAAGAAAAATAAAACCAAGGACAAATTGAAACAAAATGTTATTGTATAGTTTGTATTGCCTTACTTTTTCTTTATAAAAAAAAGTTATTTGCACATTGTGTTTTACAAGCGGACATTTTGACTGCAATGGAGCTTTTAGGTAGATAAAATTTCTGGTGCTTCTAGTGCTAATCTATTACAATATATTTCTTAAATTAAAACTGTTCCTCACACCTCACATTTATCTAGATATGTGCGTTCATATGCTTAATTAAATACGATTTATCAGAGAACGATTTCCGACACGTTTTGCAAGTGTGAGGTTTCTCCCCTGTATGTATTTGCTTATGCCTGTGAAGATGAACCGCCTGGAAAAACTCTTGCAAACAAACATCACATTTATACGGCTTATTCCCCGTATGTATCCTCATATGCCTGTTTAGAGCCGATTTATGGGAGAGTGATTTTCCATATATCTTGCAAGGATAAGGTATCTCACCTGTATGCGATCGCTGGTGAGTTAAAAGGTTACTTTCGAGGTTAAACGCACGCGAACATTTATTACATTTATATCGCTTATTCGTGTGTGACCGCATATGCCTGCTTAGAGCAGATTCAGTCAAGAATGATCTCCCGCATACCTCACAGCGATAAGGTTTCTCATCCGTATGGGTTCGTTTATGGTTGCGAAAATGAGCGGCGTGGAGAAATTCTCGTGAGCACGTATCACATTTATACAGCTTAACCCCTGTATGTGTGCGTATGTGTATTTCTAAGGCCTGTTTCCTTGAGTATCGTTTTTCGCACCTCTCGCAAGCGTAAGGCTTCTCACCAGTATGTACCCGTTCGTGAAGGGAAAGTTCACATTTGTAGGAAAACATTTGCGAACACGCATCACATTTATACGGCGTGTTCCTCGTATTCAGCCTCACATGCTCTCCTAGAGCCGATTTATCAGTGAATGATTGTTTACATCTCTCACAAGCAAACATTTTTTCGTCGATATCCCTTTGCTCGTGAATGAAAAGTTTAGTTTTGTGGGAAAATATCCGTGAATAGGACTTATTTCTTGCATGTATCCTCATATGACTGTTTAAGCCGAATCTATTCGAAAACGATTTTTCGCAAATTTTGCAAGCATAAGGTTTACCACCTGTGTGCTCATGCTTAAAATGGTTCGATTTCTTCACGATATCTGTACCCGTATCTGGTTTTTCATCAATATGAATTAATTTATGAGACACCAAGTCTTCTTTTTGAAAAAACGCCATTTGGCAATGTCCACATTTGAATGGTTTTTTATCGGAATGCTCCGATATATTATGCCTATTGAGAAGCTCTTCTGAATCGAAGAATTGGCAACATTTGCTACAGAAACAGTAGAAAAACATTTTGTTTTTATCATCCATATTTGAATTATTAGGTGTGGCTGATTTATTGCTAAGTATTTTCCATTCTGTTGTCTCTACTTCCAGATCTGGATCTGTTTTTAAACTTCCAGGTAGACTTGATAAGGTATGGTACCTGGAAAAGATGAGTATTAGTTCGAGGAAGTTACTTTCAAAATTGCTACAGATATGTTTACGAACCGTAAAATTACGTAACACTATTCAGCACAAAAATTATATTACAATACTATTTCTAGCTGCCAATGTATCTGCCAATTGCTTGCTTCTTCGCCTCATTCTGTCAATAGAAAGCGAAACAACTGGAACAGGTGAAATGTTTAGTAAGCATTTTCCAGGAGCAGTATCCTTCTGAGGCGTGTTGATTGCATAGTTTGTTTGTTTGTTTCTTTTTTTGTAAATTCTCTGCTCTGTCGTGCCAGTTTTTTTTTCTTCCCTTAAACCAGACCTGTCCGACCACTGGTCACCGGTAAGGCACCGCAGCCTTCAGTCTTATTGTGCTACGTCTGGGTATTCAAGTCACCCACTCTAATAATAATAATAATAATTATAATAATAATAATAATAATAATAATAATAATAATAATAATAATAATAATAATAATAGATTCTTTATTACCCAACGATTTACATTTATAGGGTAAAAATACAAATTATATGTACACAAATACATAGCTCATGCAACTGTACCAACTCAAGATTACCTAACATGTACAATATACTAGTATCTATTCTATTTAATATTCTAGTATTCCAAACAAGGAAATGAAATTTAAGAAAATATAAAGGAAAAAGCAAGAAAGGACAACGCCAAGATTGACTGAAATTAAATGAAAGCAACCCAACGCCATGTCGCTGATGGAATAATAAAATATATCTCCATAGTATATGTCGGCCAGACGATACATAATATATAGCGGAGAATGTTGTAATAAATTTGTTCGGGAAAACGGATATGCAAAGGTAGGGGAAGCACGAGAGGCACAATGAAATTAATTTTAGAAAGAAGAAACGGACAATCAGATGAACCATAAGAACATGGCTCACGCCATGCCTTACTAAGGGCGAGGTATAATCAATTACTCTCTCAGGGTAAGAGTTATCCAGTTTGAACGAAAGATATTTTAAGAAACGGCGCTGAATCGTTTCAATAAATAATCGTAAGTAGATGTAGTACTGAGACCATACCACAGCAGCATTCTCAAGCTTGCTGACAACAAAAGTGAAGTACAAATTGTGAGTGTAATACAGGGTTCGGCAAAATAACCTTCCACACTTTAATCGTTAATAAAAACGCCATCGTAAATGTTGTTTAAATTTTTTTTATTAAATGGAAATGTATAGTTTGTCATTGCTATTCATTAAGTTTTGAAAATTACAGACTTCAAATGGCGACCATTGCTTTCGCTACACATTCGAAGGTGATTTTTGAACGTTTCCATTACTCTAGCAGTCATTTGAGGCGATATTCCTGAAATTTATTGACGTATTGCTGCTTTTAATTCGTCGACGCTTCGGGGATGGTATTCAAAGACCTTCGCTTTCAGGTAGCCCCAAAGGAAAAAGTCGCATTGGGCAAGACCGGGTGAACGCGCAGGCCACCCAACGCAACGTCTCTACGTAATGAGATTACGTGTCCTGTAAACATCTCCCTTAAAACGTTCATGGACCTTCTGGCCGTATGAGCCGTAGCCCCATCCTGTTGGAACCACACATCCGCATGGTTAAGTCTTGGGTCCAAAAAATTACGTAGCATGTCGATATACCGATCGGCGGTTACGGTAACCGTAACCAAAAAAATAGGGACCCCAAACGTCAAATGACCCAACAGCACCCCAAACAGTAACGTGTGGGCTGTGAAGTGGCCTTTCATGGAGCTGCTTCGGATTTTCTCGTGCCCAGTAACCAAAATTTTGCTTGTTCACACAGCCGGATAAATGGAAATGGATTTCGTCACTGGTTATTAAAAGCCCATGTTGTGGGATGTTTTGAAGAATATCGTTGCAACATGCTCTACGATTTTCCCAGTCTCGCTCACTCAGCTCTTGTGCGATCATCATTTTGTATGGGTGGAAGTGTAGGTCTGCGTGTAAAATTCTTCGCAGCCAACGATCTGATAAACGCAAAGCAGCGGCATGTTTAGCAGCTGAACGAGTAGGAGATCGTTCCACAGCTTCTCCAACAGCTGCAACATTTGCAGGTGTCCGAACACTTCTGGGTCTAGCGGTTCGTTTTCTTTTTAAGACTGAACCTGTGGCTCTAAAATTCGAAACCCAAAGCAGTATTGTTTTGCGATCTGGAACCGGAGCATGTCTACCCAGTGCGAAGTGAGTACGAAAAGTTCGTTGCGTTGTAATCACAGATTCATTTTTCAAAAATGTTTCGATAATGACAGCACGATGTTCGCCCGTCCAAATCATGATGACAACTAAAATGGCAAAGCATGTGCTACCAACTGAAAACACTAAGCTCCCCATCGCTTCAGTGGCGCGGGCACAGAGGCAGTGCTAAATGTGGGAGATTATTCTGCCGGACTGTATAAACCCTAGTGTTCTTGAACTGGAAATAGATACATTAGTAAGGTGTGGCACAATGTATATTGGAAGCATTAAATTAACATTCTAAAAAACACTTTCAGTAATATGCTGGACAGCTAAACTAAAAAAAAAATTAAAAAAACAGCGTTATAAAGCTGGCGATATCACGTTACATAACCTCAAATGTAACAAAACAATCTTATTAAATTAATGAATCTGTGAATCTATTAAAATCCACATCGGAGGGTTAAGCCAGCTTGCCGATCGTGGTATAGTAACTATGCCATGATCTGTAACCTCGCACGACACCACTGCATACTAATTTGCAATTCGAGGTTACTATCATTCGCATGGCTATCTAGCCGATCGCAAATCCGATAAGGCTCGAAATAACTCCGTCCATGTGGTATCAATATACCATCATTATTAATGTCTGATTTTTTAAACAATTTACAGTTGGAAGTGCAGTTTTTCGAAACAAGTACATTTAATTACAAACCTTTATTATGTATGTACATTACACAATTACAACAATAATAATCCGAAATATTAAAGAGAGCTAGACTTCAAAACTCCAATAAGCTAATGAAGGATTCGATTTTTTGTAGTATACTATTGTGTTCCTTCACATTCTGAACACTGTGAGAGTCTACAGATGCATAAATTAAAGTGTGCATTAAAAGATTATTCTAAATATGACATTTATGTATCTACATTTTCCCTATGCAACTTCATATGACGAATCAGATTCCTCCTGCGGGCGAAGGATTGTTGACAGGTCTCACAGATATAAGGTCTCTCACCAGTATGCACACGCTTATGTTCAAGAAGTTGCCCCGACTGGGAAAATGTTCTTGAGCAAGTATCGCATTCATATGGCTTACTCCCAGTATGCGTCCTTATATGAAAGTACAGAGCCGAGCTTTGGGAGAATGATCTATCACATGTTTCGCAAGTATACGGTTTCTCGCCTGTATGGATTCGTTTGTGCCTGTGAAGATGGCCTGGTTGGGAGAACGTTCGTAAACAAATATCACATTCGTATGGTTTACTCCCAGTATGTATCCTGATATGCTGTTGCAAAGCCGTTCCATGAGAGAATGCTTTCGCACACGTCTCACATACATATGGTTTCTCTCCTGTATGAATCCGCTTATGGCTGCGAAGATGAGTCGGCTGCGAAAATGTTAGCAAACATGTATCACATTTATAGGGCTTGTTCCCCACGTGCATATTTATATGAGCGTCCAGGAAGCATTTCCGTCGGAAACATTTACCGCATATCTTGCAAACGTGGGGTTTGTCGCCCAAATGGATACGTCTGTGCTTCCAGTAACTCCTTTCGTCTGCACATACTTGTGGACAGGTCTCGCATTTATACATCCTGTGCCCCACATGAACGTTCGTATGCTCGATTAGAATCGACTTTAATGGAAAGCATTTACGGCACAAATCGCAGCGATACGGTTCCCCATACATATGAATTCTTTCGTGAATTTCAAGAGTCTCTTTTGTAGAAAACTCCATATTGCAATGCTCACATTTAAATACCTTTTTGTCGGTACCATCAGCAAGTTTATCATCGCTGTGCTGCATCATATTGTGGATGTTCAGAAGCTCTTCCGAATCGAAGAATTGACAACATTTATTGCAGAAACAGAACAGGAACGATTTGTCTTCTTCATCTATATCTGAGGTATCTGCTTCGGGTGTGGGTGTTCTATCTCTAAATGGTGGCCACTCTATTGCTTCTACCTTGTGTTTCTCCTCCGTTCCTAATATACCAGATTCGTTTAGGAAGATATTATACCTGAAAGGTATGAGTATTAGTTTCAGTAATTCCAATTATAAAAATAGAAGATTATGAAGAATAGAATGAAAAGGGAAGCGCTTTTCAAAGTGGATCTTAGATATCTGCCATATTTGTGAAAATAGAGAAAAAAGTTATAAAGAAAAATTATCCCAATTTATGTTCTGTATAACCTAAAGATATTTTTAAATATAGGTACAGAGTATCTGGAGAGTAGGTAAATCCATACTAGCTCCGTTACTTTATATGGGACACCCTATGTATTTTGGCATTTTTGAATAGCACGCTAAAAAGTATTCCCACTTTATATAAACTACCTTACCCCTATTCCTAATAGTTATGGAGATATTTTACGTTTTTTAAAAATAATCCCGATTCGGTGTTTTTCGTATGCCGCAATAGCTTGATCCTGAAAATAGGTGTCGAAATGAAATGAAGAATATGTAAACTATATAGTCCGGTATAGACAATGACATCAACAGAAGATGATATACCTACTTTTGGTTGCCAGAAATGATTTAACGCATATCCGGAACTTCGTCTCTAGATAACTTCATCTTTTTAAATGGCACCCTTATATTTTGTTTGCTTGATAAGTTCCTCATTTTAATGCCTTTCCATTCATGTATATTAAGTACTATGTTTTCTTTTAAACTTTTCAAGATATTTCATAGTTTTTACGTAAGCTACAAAAATGTTGTCTCCAATTTCGAGGTAACATTGAAAATAATTCAAAAGCAAAAGAAAATGTATACATAATGTTTATCAATCGTTGAAAACAAAAAGAAATTATAATAAATGTTTAAAAAGCATGCCTTTTTCTCTTACGGAAATATTAATTCTTCTATGAAAATTAATTTTAACTCTCCTCAACATTTCACGAGTTATAAAAGCTTATGCAATTCTTCCTCGCATATTTTCTTCATCCGTCGGTGGCCTTTGGTATGCTAACTCTTTCATGTATGTACACGAACATGTCTCATTGTGACAACAGATATACCAATACCAAGAATGTAATGATGTACCATTAAAAGATAAATAATATCTCGTACACAAATAACAACAATAAAGGCGTGTTTTGTAATAAGAAATAAGTACATAGACAAATGAAATATATTTAATATTAACACACGAAGATAACATATCAAATACATATTTAGAAATGTATGAAAAAGTAGTAGGTAAAATATTAAATTTTAATGGCTATTAGCTAAACAAATAAATATTATAAATGAAAGATTGTGGTAAATATATTCATGATACACATACAAATGTAAACGAAACTAAAATGTCAACCTAATTTAAAAGAAAAAATAGATATAAAAATGTGTATCTTACAGTCAGGATAGCAGAGCAAGAGTTATAACATTTTCAAATAAAACGTTATTTTACGTAATGACGTGCCGGGCTTGATTAAGACCAGACCTTTGTTTCATTAAAAAAGCCATAAGAGTAAGCTATATTATATAAGTGTTGTAAACATTTAAAATTACTAAATAACACATCTGAAATATTTAATAAGAGTGCACATCTCTACTGCTGCTGGCAGTACATAAATCTAAATATCGATCAGCTGATTTCTCAAACTCAGATGTGAACGACCGATTGCAATCGTATTGTCAATGTAAATATTATATTCGAGACAAAAATACTACAAGGCCTACTAATCAACAGAGGTGGCTACGATACTAATACAATGGGGGCTCAATATAAAAACACAACGCTAGAATCGAAGCTACATTGGCAAACATACTTACATTTATGACGAAAAAACGTAAACTAAGTATCTTAAATGTAATATTACAATTATTATACTAGATAATTTTACTCATACAGACGTTATATGCAGATAATCCAAAACAATATATAAATATATATATAAGTTAAGTAAGAATCCAATGCAAGTTCATATTGATGTCGATGATAACAATTATGGTTCCGTTTAAGAGTAATATCGTAGTGATTATAGTATAAATTATAATACAAAGTATAAGTTAGCTCACAGTACAATTACTTCAGTGTTGCTGTCTTCGACATGGTATTATTGTGCAATGGAGCACAAGAACAAGAAGCCTTATTCTGAAATAACCCCCAAATTCACAGTTGTTTGCATCGTACAATATCGCTGCGTGCTGGACAGCGTTATAAAGCTGGCGATACCACGTTACATAACATCAAATGTAACCAAACAATCTTATTAATTAATCTCTTAAAATCCACATCGGAGGGTTAAGCGAGCTTGCCGGTCGTGGCATAATAAGTATGCCACGATCTGTAAGCTCGCACGACACCACTACATACTAATTTTCAATTCGAGGTTACTTTCATTCGCATGGCTACCTAGCCGATCGCAAATCCGATAGCGCTCGAAATAACTCCGGCCATGTATGTGGTATCAATATGCCATCATTATTAATGTCTGATTTTTTTAACAATTTACAGTTTTTCGAAAAATGTTTATTTAATTCCAAACCTTTATTATGTACATTACACAATTACAACAATAATAATGTCCTAAATATTAAAGAGAGATAGACTTCAAAACTCTAACAAGCTAATAAAGGATTCGATTTTTACAGTATGCTATTGTGGGCCATCACATTCTGAACACTGTGAGGGTCTATAGATGTATAAATTAATGTGTGCATTAAAAGATTATTCTAAATACGATGTTTATGTAACTACATTTTCCGTATGCAACTTCATATGACGAATCAGTTTCCTTCTGTGGGCGAAGGATTTTTGACATGTCTCACAGGTATAAGGTTTCTCGCCAGTATGCACACGTTTATGTTCAAAAAGTTGCCCCGATTGGGAAAATGTTTTTGAGCAAGTATCGCATTCATAGGGCTTACTCCCAGTATGCGTCCTTATATGAAGGTTCAGAACCGAGCTACGGGAGAATGATTTGTCACACGTATCGCAAGTATACGGTTTCTCGCCTGTATGGATTCGTTTATGCCTGTGAAGATGGCCCGGTTGGGAGAACGTTCGTAAACAAACATCACATTCGTATGGTTTACTCCCAGTATGTATCCTGATATGCTGTTTCAAACCCGCTCTATTAGAGAATGGTTTCGAACACGTCTCACATACATATGGTTTCTCTCCTGTATGAATCCGCTTATGCCTGCGAAGATGATTCGGCTGCGAAAATGCTTGCGAACATGTATCACATTTATAGGGCTTGTTCCCCACGTGCATATTTATATGAGCGTCCAGGAAGCATTTCCGTCGGAAACATTTACCGCATATCTTGCAAACGTGCGGTTTGTCGCCTAAATGGATACGTCTGTGCTTCCAGTAACTCCTTTCGTCGGCACATACTTGCGGACAGGTCTCGCATTTATACATCCTGTGCCCCACATGAACGTTCGTATGCTCGATTAGGATCGATTTTAATGGAAAGCATTTACGGCACAAATCGCAGCGATACGGTTCCCCGTTCATATGAATTATTTCGTGAATTTCAAGATTCTCATTTGTAGAAAACTCCATATTGCAATGCTCGCATTTAAATACCTTTTTCTCAGTACCACCAGCAAGTTTATCATCGCTGTGCTGCATCATATTGTGGATGTTCAGAAGCTCTTCGGAATCGAAGAATTGACAACATTTATTGCAGAAACAGAACAAGAACGATTTGTCTTTTTCATCTATATCTGAGGTGACTGCTTCGGGTGTGGGTGTTCTATCTCTAAGCCACCCTATTGCTTCTACTTTGGGTTTCTCCTCCGTGCCTAAAATACCAGATTCGTTTAGGAAGGTATTATACCTGAAAAGGATGAGTATTAGTTTCAGTAATTCCAATTATAAAAATAAAAGATTATGAAGATGCAATGAAAAGAGAAGAAACTACACGCAATGTCGTTGCGTGTAGGTAAGAATAATCAATCGATTACTGAGTTTAATTCACACCCATATAACTTTGTCACGGTGCATTTAATATATTGGAAACGTAACACTACGTAGTAACCTGATCGATTTTGCTATTGCTCGTGGTGTAATGTTCCAGCAAACGGCTTCGCATTAAATGATCGTGAATTTCACAGCTACAAACCACTCCTCACAATTATGCTTGCTTATTATTACAATATCTTAAGCCTAAAGCAGAACAGAATAACAACAGAACAACAGAATAACTTTTTTGCTCTGGAGTAATAAATAATTACAAAATACATCGCTGAATTAATCGTTCGTATACAAGAGAGCCTTTAATTAAGTAAATATTAAATTAATTAAAGAGAAACTTACTTAGATGTTCTTAGCTTTCTATGCCCTCTCCAGTCACGTGAGAATTACAAGATGTCTACCTGCTACCAACTGCTACCTTACCTTTGCACAGGTTAAAACAGATTAATAGTATATAACACCAACTTCACATTCGTCACTCATAATAATATAAATAAATGATCTACTTTCGCTTAAATAATTCAATTTATTTTAATTTATAATTATTGAAATCCTTAATATTTAATCACACTGAATAAAGCTTGTAGTATATCTCTTAATAAATTGAACTAAAAATTGACAGATTTAACGTTGATTTTATATCAACTCGACGAAGTCCTAGATGTTTAACTTAAAATTGATATTATGTCGGACATGTTCCTTAAAACAACAATGTAAATTTGACATTTGGTAGTGAACAGTGGGATTAAAAAAAACTGTATTCTATATAATAAACATTTATGTGAGAGTCTATATCAGTGGTTCATAAACATTGATAAACATATACTGTCGTGTGTGATGGGTGTAATATCGGCCGATTATCAGAAATGGAGCGCTTGTGACATCATGGTCCTGTCTTTTCCTTCATTGCGTTATGATACTGGCCTGACATAGAGCTAACATCGAATGAAAACATGACCAACATGAAACCTATATTCGAACGACAATATCACATTAACATTCGCTTTTAATATCATGTGAATACCTGTTTCCGTTACAAATACAATATCGGCGACAGATATTCTACCTATCTTCCAGCGATATTATCGCTGTCGGCATGATATACATATATCCGACGTCGCGAACTGATGCCTACTCAATATCATATATGTATTTATATTTATCCGATGATCTTGGTAGGGAGTCACTGATACTGCACCAAGCACGGCATATCGGTGATACGTCGGGGTGATGTTTAGCCAACGTTCGGTGCTACTAAGGCATCTTCATGCGCTTTATTTTCTAAATTGAAAAAATCTATATTTGAGTTTCTCGAATTCGGACAAACCTCTTTCATTAAAATTGTGATCTGTTTCGAGTAAATCTTGATTTTTAATCTGTCAGAGCGTACTTTTCTTTGTCTTCGAACAATGTGATATAAAACGACTCAAAGATCAACTCGATTTTACATCAGATGTTTCGGAATTTATTTTTTTGGATTTTTATTAAGTTTCTAATAATCACCTGAATGGCCTACAAAAATATTCGCGTTGAGTGCCATTTCACGACAAATAGTAATGCATCCATAAAAAAATTACTGCAAAATAAATAAAGGTATTATACATAAGAACCTAATGATAATAAAATTTGTTGGATTATTTTTTGCACAGGGAACACTTGAACAATTTTTATATTTGAAGTCTTTTTATTTTTTTAATGGAGTAAATTTGAAGTAATGCATACATTTACTCACTTTTCATTATAATACTGCGTTTATTACCTAAAATGTTGAACTTAGTATAGGGAATGCTACAGCAAAATTGTAGAATATTTAATTCTGCGTTTTACTGATCAGTAATACACAGACAAAGCACCATATTATTACCTAACATTTGGTCTAAACATAGCTTTTTAGTTAATTGGCGTAACCACAATGTTTGCGATATTGTAATTCACTAAAAATTACTAGAAAAAACATAGTAAGCCAAATATCTCAAAGACCATCAGTTTTTTCATATGAGTACCATACATAAAGTCCCTTTCATTTTTCATGTATATTCAAAATAAAGTGTAAAATATAAATATATATAGCGGTATGGTCATTAGCGGTATGGTCATTAATTGGACGGAAGCGTAGCAATTATAATAAAGATGCCCGTCTTCCCGAACATCCAAATAGCATGGATAAACTCTGTGATAATTTTAATACCTATTTTGTATCTCACCCGGCGTCACTCGTCTCTTCTTTGCCTTCATTGGGCATGGACATGCATGGTGCTACTAAATTTATGGAAAGGAATTGTCATTCTTTCTTCTTTGGTCCTGTTTGTGAAGCGGATATAACTGGCGCTATAAGCAAATTAAAATCAAGTTCATCCCCTGGTTATGATGATATTCCGGCAAGCTTAGTCAAGGGAGTGATACCACATGTCTCTGAACCTTTAGCTTATCTCTTAAACTTATCCTTCCAGCAAGGAATCTTTCCAGCAAAGCTTAAGCTTGCTCTTGTGATACCTCTGTATAAGAAAGGAGATGTAAATTCCTTGGATAACTATAGACCTATTAGTATGTTATCTATATTCGCTAAAATATATGAAATAATAGTTGCCCAAAGCTTGATTCAATTCCTTGACAAAAATAGTATCCTATATACTAATAAACACGGTTTCTGTAAAAATAGATCCACCGACACAGCATTATTCAACATAATTAAGTTCATCTTCGCCTCCTTTGATTCTGGTATACCTTGTTTGGGTATGTTTATTGACTTGTCTAGGGCATTTGATACCGTAAATCATGACATCTTGCTAGAAAAGTTAAACGTGTACGGAGTGAACGGTGTAGCTGCGGCATGGTTTAAATCCTATCTTCTGAATAGGAAACAGATAGTTTCCATTAAAGATAGAAAATCAGGTTCGGCTAGTGTTCAGATGGGAGTGCCGCAGGGCTCAATTCTAGGGCCTCTTTTATTCCTAATTTTTATAAATGACCTTCCCCGATACATAGACTCTCTGTGCTCCAATATCGTCTTGTATGCTGATGACATTAACTTGGTTATTTCACATCCTGCGGTTGACTGCCTGTTGGAACTTTCTTCTGAGATATTGTCTAATATTAGTGACTGGATGTCCAATAACAAATTAATATTAAATAGCGAGAAAACTAAATGTATTTTGTTTCAAAATCAGTCAGCTAAGCGTAATACGTTAAATGTGGTTCAAAATTATACAAACCTAAAAATAGTAAATTGATGTAAAATTTTTGGAGTGATTATTGATGAAGAGCTGAACTGGACAAACCACGTTGATCATTTGTCTGCAGAGCTATCAAAATTATGTTACGCGTTATCACAATTAAGGAAATCCTGTAGTGTCGATGTAGTAAAAACTTTTTATTACGGTAACTTTTACTCGCGCATGAGATATGGTATACTTTGGTGGGGGATGAGCTCTGCCTCGGATCGTGTACTTCTTCTGCAAAAGAGAGCAATAAGGATCATGCTTGGTCTAAACTATAGAGAGTCGTGTAAAAACCATTTCAAAACAAACAACTTGTTAACTGTATATGATACTTATATACTGGAGGTTCTGTGTTTTGTGAGGAAACACCGCATGTCCTTCTCGCATCGTGCGTCGCACTGTTACGGCACTCGGGGATGTGATCTCTTATTGCCACCGATACACAGATCAAGTCGATTTCAAAGGGGCATACTATTCATGGGCAGTAAACTATTTAACTGTTTGCCAGATACTGTGACAAACATCACTAATGATATGCAGTTTACTAGATCTGTGAAGGATATTCTGTACAATCTTAACTGCTACAGTATAAATGATTTTATATTGCACTTCCAAACAAGTAGAGGGTAGTATAGTTATATTTATAGTAAGTAGTATTCAACACATCCTACGTATGTACTATTTGACGTATTTCTAACATGTCAAACATGTGACGAAATAAAGGTATTATTATTATTATTATTATTATTATTATTATTATTATTATTATAAATATAGGTTTGTATTTAAAAAAACAAAGTTGCTATCTATGCAGAGGAAATGTATAATCGGCATTATTTTAGGTTTGCAGATCTTGAGAAAACTAGACACGTGAAATAAAAAAAGTTTCAACTATCTCTCTTTTCAACCAAGATATTGGACTTCTGCGTACTAGGTGGACATCCTGTATATTGGAAGCATTAAATTAACCTTTTAAAAAACTCTTCAATTTCAGTAATATGCTGGACAGCTAAATAAAAACAAAAAAGTAATTAAAAAAACAGTGTTATAAAGCTGGCAATACCACGTTAAATAACCTTAAACTTATCAAAATAATTTTCTTAATTAATGAATCTATGAATCTATTAAAATCCACATCGGAGGGTTAAGCGAGGTTGCCGATCGTGGTGTAGTAACTATGTCATGATCTGTAAGCTCGCACGGTACCACTACATACTAATTTTCAATTCGAGGTTACTTTCATTCGCATGACTAGCTAGCCGATCGCAAATCAAATAGCGCTCGAAATAACTCCGGTCATGTATGTGGTATCAATATGCCATCATTATTAATGTCTGATTTTTTAAACAATTTACAGTTGAAAGTACAGTTTTTCGAAAAATGTATATTTAATTCCAAACCTTTATTATGTACATTACACAATTACAACAATAATAATGTCCTAAATATTAAAGAGAGATAGACTTCAAAACTCTAATAAGCTAATAAACGATTCGATTTTTTAGTATACTATTGTGTGCTATCACATTCTGAACACTGTGAGAGTCTATAGATGCATAAATTAATGTGTGCATTAAAAGATTATTCTAAATATGACATTTATCTAACTACATTTTCTGTATGCAACTTCATATGACGAATCAGATTCCTTCTGTCGGCGAAGGATTTTTGACATGTCTCACAGGTATAGGGTCTCTCACCAGTATGCACACGCTTATGTGCAAGAAGTTGCCCCGACTGGGAAAATGTTTTTGAACAAGTATTGCATTCATAGGGCTTACTCCCAGTATGAGTCCTTATATGAAGGTTCAGACCCGAGCTATGGGAGAATGATCTGTCACAGGTATCGCAAGTATACGGTTTCTCGCCTGTATGGATTCGTTTGTGCCTGCTAAGATGGCCCGGTTGGGAGAACGTTCGTAAACAAACATCACATTCGTATGGTTTACTCCCAGTGTGCATCCTGATATGCTGTTGCAAAGCCGTTCTCTGAGAGAATGCTTTCGCACACGTTTCACATACGTATGGTTTCTCTCCTGTATGAATCCGCTTATGCCTGCGAAGATGACTCGGCTCCGAAAATGCTTGCGAACATGTATCACATTTATGGGGCTTGTTCCCCACGTGCATATTTATATGAACGTCCAGGAAGCTTTTTCGTCCGAAACATTTACCGCATATCTTGCAAACATGCGGTTTGTCACCCAAATGGATACGTCTGTGCTTCCAGTAACTCCTTTCGTCGGCACATACTTGTGGACAGGTCTCGCATTTATACATCCTGTGCCCCACGTGAACGTTCGTATGCTCGATGAAGATCGATTTTAATGGAAAGCATTTACAGCACAAATCGCAGCGATACGGTTCCCCGTTCGTGTGAATTCTTTCGTGAATTTCAAGATTCTCATTTGTACAAAACTCCATATTGCAATGCTCACATTTAAATACTTTTTTCGCGGTACCATCAGCAAGTTTATCATCGCTGTGCTGCATCATATTGTGGATGTTCAGAAGCTCTTCCGAATCGAAGAATTGACAACATTTATTGCAGAAACAGAACAGGAACGATTTGTCTTCTTCATCTACATATGAGGTATCTGCTTCGGGTGTGGGTGTTCTATCTCGAAGTGGCGGCCACTCTATCGCTTCTACTTTGGGTTTCTTCTCCGTTCCTAATATACCAGATTCGTTTAGGAAGATATTATACCTGAAAAGGATGAGTATTAGTTTCAGTAATTCCAATTATAAAAATAAAAGATTATGAAGATGCAATGAAAAAGGAAGAAACTACACGCGTGCGTGTAGGTAAGAATAATCATTCGATTACTGAGTTTAATTCACACCCATATAACTTTGTCACGGTGCATTTAATATATTGGAAACATAACACTACGTAGTAACCTGATCGATTTTGCTGTTCTACGTGGTGTAATGTTCTAGCAAACGGCTTCACATTAAGGGAGGGTTACGCGAGCTTGCCGATCGTGGTATAGTAACTATGCCATCATCTGTAAGCTGGCACGGCACCACTACAAACTAATTTGCAATTCGAGGTTACTTTTTCATTCGCATGGATAGCTAGCCGATCGCAAATCAGATAGCGCTCGAAATAACTCCGGCCATGTATGGAGGTATCTATATGCCATCATTATATTAATGTCTGATTTTTTAAACAATTTACACAGTTTTTCGAAACATGTATATTTAATTCCAAACCACTATTATGTACATTACACAATTACAACAATAACAACATCCGAAATATTACAGAGAGATAGACTTCAAAACTCTAATAAGCTAATGAACAATTCGATATTTTACAGTATACTATTGTGTGCCATCACATTCTGAACACTGTGAGGGTCTATAGATGTATAAATTAATGTGTGCATTAAAAGATTATTCTAAATATGACATTTATGTAACTACATTTTCCGTATGCAACTTCATATGACGAATCAGATTCCTTCTGTGGGCGAAGGATTTTTGACATGTCTCACAGGTATAGGGTCTCTCACCAGTATGCACACGCTTATGTTCGAGAAGTTGCCCCGATTGGGAAAATGTTTTTGAGCAAGTATTGCATTCATAGGGCTTACTCCCGGTATGAGTCCTTATATGAAGGTTCAGCCCCGAGCTATGGGAGAATGATCTGTCACAGGTATCGCAAGTATACGGTTTCTCGCCTGTATGGATTCGTTTGTGCCTGTGAAGATGGCTCGGTTGGGAGAACGTTCGTGAACAAACATCACATTCGTATGGTTTACTCCCAGTATGTATCCTGATATGCTGTTTCAAACCCGTTCTATCAGAGAATCCTTTCGCACACGTCTCACATACATATGGTTTCTCTCCTGTATGAATCCGCTTATGCCTGCGAAGATGATTCGGCTGCGAAAATGCTTGCAAACATGTATCACATTTATAGGGCTTGTTCCCTACGTGCATATTTATATGAGCGTCCAGAAAGCTTTTCCGTTGGAAACATTTCCCGCATATCTTGCAAGCGTGCGGTTTGTCGCCCATATGGATACGTCTGTGCTTCCAGTAACTCCTTTCGTCTGCACATACTTGTGGACAGGTCTCGCATTTATATATCCTGTGCCCCACGTGAACGTTCGTATGCTCGATTAACGATTTTAATGGAAAACATTTACGGCACAAATCACAGCGATACGGTTCCCCGTTCATATGAATTCTTTCGTGAATTTCAAGATTCTCTTTCTTAGAAAACTCCATATTGCAATGCTCACATTTAAATACCTTTTTCTCGGTACCACCAGCAAGTTTATCATCGCTGTGCTGCATCATATTGTGGATGTTCAGAAGCTCTTCCGAATCGAAGAATTGACAACATTTATTGCAGAAACAGAATAGGAACGATTTGTCTTTTTCATCTATATCTGAGGTATCAGCTTCGGGTGTGGGTGTCCTATCTCTAAGTGGCGGCCACTCTATTGCTTCTACTTTGGGTTTCTCATCTAATCCTAATATACCAGATTCGTTTAGGAAGGTATTGTACCTGAAAGAGATGAGTATTAGTTTCAGTAATTCCAATTATACAATTAAAGGATTATGAAGAATAGAGAGATAAGAGAAGAGAGGTGGAAATAGAAATTGAGACGGCAAAGAGGAAGTAATTGGAGAATTTTGGATATGAAATGTGCAAAATGCACTGTTGGAAAAAGTGACGAGTACACCTTGTATAATCTGATCGTGTGTAATGAAGCACAACGGATCGTAGCACCTCATTTACGTATCGGCGAACCGTCATCCCCTGCTGTACAGACCTGTACGTCACCATGCACACGTACAGCTCGCGTACGCCTTTAACCGCGGCGGAAATATGGATGGATCCGTTATAAATGTAAGCCGAACGTATAATGCTAGCTAGCACATTTATTCATTAGGATAATATTTTGTAGAGAATACATCGTCTATATGCATTCAATTTATTATTAGAGAAATGCTCCACATTTAAGCTGTTCTCGTCCTTAATGATCGATTTGTGACGAAAGAAATCGTTTTTCATATTTATTTGTAAAGCAAGCGACTTTTTTATCTAGATGAATACTTTCGCGGGTAACTGTTTATGTCAATACATATTGATTCTTCTGCATATTTACAGATACAATAACTAGTTCTTTTACGAAGTATTATTGGACGGATATATTTTTTTTTAATTTTAATCTCTATGCCTACTTTTGCATCGAAGTTAAATACATATTCAGAATTAAATAACTTTTCTTAACGAATTTTTTCGTATTTGGATAAATTCGATGTTCTCACGACGAACAATCCTAACAAATTTACATTTAGTTATCGTATAAGACTTGAATTAATGTGAAGACTTATTAAAAACAACAAAAGAATGAAAAACCTTTTCATGCGATGTAACATCAATACCTTAATTATTAGTTGCAGACAGTTATAATTGATACAAAATGTTTAAATTCACTTCTATTCCTTTTTCTTCTTTTGTAAACAAACAGGTTCTACAGTATTAGATACGTGTATTTACAAAATATTGAAAACCCGCACGTCGGCTAAACTGAATTACTCACGCTGAACACAGCGATAGTTTCCAGACAATCTATTTGAACTTTGAAAATAATGTAATAACACACAAGCATTCTTCCACCGATATTGCTATCCTACTCTATCTTAACAAAACTGATATCGGCGAGTTTCTCATCTGTATTTCCACCAAAGTGCTACTAAAGTTCCCTTTAAATTCGCTGTAGGTCGTTGCTTTTTTGACTGTCGGACCTGTATATACATACCCACAACCATTCCTCGATTAAACTCGCTTAGGTAACTCGAACGACCTTCCATTACGCAAAAAGTACGATTACGTACGTACGACTACGTACGACTGGACAGGAAACAAACACAGTATTTCCGGGTTCAGGTTCCGACAAACAATTACTTATACTAGTGAGACATGAACGCTAACATGAAAACAAATCCAGAATTAACGCGATGGAAATGAGGTTTCTGAGAAAGATAGAAAATGAAACTAGACAAGAAAAACGAAGTCATCCCCATGTGAGTGCGGGGATTCACCTGAATAGATAGTTAGGCTTCATAAACTGTCACTGGTGTCGCTTATCAGAGAGAGAGAGAGAACAGGAGGGATGTAAAGGAAAAAACATATTACGTATAGTACATACATCTATCTTTATTATTTATAGATCCATAAACAAAACTGACTAAATACAGAACAGTGAGGGTAAAATTGCATACTAGCCGGCATGAGTTCGCTTATGCGAGCTAAGACTATTCGCCTGGGAGAATGCCCGCGAACAAGTACCACATTTATACGGTCTATTTCCCGTATGCGTATTCATATGATCCTTCAAGGAAAACCTTAAGCGAAAACATTTACCACATATCTCGCAACAGTGAGGTTTAACATCCGTATGAATCAGTTCGTGCCTCGAAAGGCTTGTCTTGCGAGAAAATACTCGCGAGCAAGTATCACACTTATAAGGTTTACTCCCAGTATGCGCCGCTGTATGACGCTTAAGAGTCGATCTAACTTTAAAAGATTTTCCGCAAATATTGCAAGCGTAAGGCTTCTCTCCCGTATGCGTGCGTTCATGCGTGCGAAGATGGCTGGGTTGCGAGAACGTACGCGAACAAGTGCCACATTTATACGGCCTCTTCCCGGTATGCATCCTTGTATGACCGGTTAGCTGCGATCTATCCGAGAATGATTTTTCGCAGAATTGGCAAGCGTAAGGTTTCTCGCCTGTATGAATTCTTGCGTGCCTCGAAAGGCTGCTCTTGTAGACGAATACTCGTAAACAAGTATCACATTTATATCGCTTATCCTCTCCTGTATGAATCCTTTCATGAGTTATAAGATCTTTTTCCTGGACAAATGCCTTATTGCATTGCTCGCATTTGAATGAATTTTCTCGAGCACAATCGACCAGATTATCATGGATATGCTCAGACATATTATGGATATTCAGGAGCTCTAGTGAATTGAACAATTGATGACATTTACTACAAATATGGAAGAAGAATGGTTTGTCTATGTTATCTACATCTGGATTGCTTGGTTCTGGAGTTGGTGTTCTGCTATCAAGTCTCTCCTCTGTTATCGGATCCGCTTTCAAGTTTTGACATGTTTTCGGCTGTCTAGATCGCTTTAGTGAGGTGTGGTACCTGAAAAATATGAGTTATTAGTTTCTCAGCAATCTACTTCCAAGGAGTTCTTTACAGGTACACATTTGACTGGACACTAAGGTAATTAGAACCGACGATCAGATCACCATTCTAGATTGGTATACCAAACCGACGTATTCCGGAAGATACATCAACTTCCACTCAAATCAACCCTTGCCACAGAAGATAAACACCTTAAAGAATCCGATGTTGGGTATATCTCACCCAAAATCCCATAATGTCAACTTACGCAAGCTATATACTACATTTGTAAACAATGGTTATCCCCCAAGCATCGTTAAGAGGATCTTATACAACACCGTTGCTACTAAGAGCACGCAAATTAATTTTACAGCTCAACACACTTCCGTGGAAAGTGAGGAAGGTAGATATTACAAATTCCCTCATATAACTGCTTTAACGCCTAAGATCTCAGGCTGTTTCAAAAACCAACCGGTTCACCTACAATATACATTCCCTTAGCAAATTATTTTGCAATCTTAAGGACCCTGTGCCGCTTCCCTTGAAATCTGATGTTGTCTACTCCATTCCGTGCTCGCAATGTGACGCTATCAACATTGGACAAACATCACAATACCTCAAGAATAGACTCAGACAGCACTATAATGATTGTAAAAACTTACAGAACACGAACAACAAATCGGCCCTAGTCGATCATTGCCATGGTACAGGTCGCCATTTGTTGTCCATGTGTTCTTCACCAACTATCTCGTCCTAGCTCCTCTATAAAATGTTTTTGAAGTTGCATCGGCAATGTACACTCTATTGTAAGTTTCTGTGTGTACCTAATTTATATTCTTTCATAACCTACATTGTATTGTGCTTTTTGTAGCTTAATTCTCTGATGAAGCAATAAATATATTGCGAAAGCTAAGAATTTGAAAATTTGAGTCTATTGTTGGAATCTTTGGCTGCCATACCCACACTCCCTACCCGGAGAATATTTAATGTTCATAACTTAATCATAGGCAATAACATTATCAAAATAAAAGAAAATCTCTTTTTTAGACTTCATAACAGACTCAATCCGCAATGATTCAAAAAGATCAAAAGCGTTTAATACGAGGATGACCTGAAATGTTTCGGGAATCGTCAAGAGATGGTGAACAAAAGTTGAAGTTGATTAATTGATGGGCAACCTTTTTTATAGCAACTGTTAAAACTTCAGACATCTATTGTCAATAATTGTTATTTAGAGATAGCATAGACAACAGGTATCTCAGAGGAACGCTTTGGCCATATCCTATACGAAATTTTTGGCATAAAAAAGCTTTTGGCGCGATGGGTACCGCGTTTGCGCACACCAGAGCAAAAACGAAATCGGGTGACCGCTTCCGAGGAGTGTCTGTCAGGTCGCCCTTGTACGTTATTGCAAACCCAAGCGAGCTAAAATGCGACCTAAATTTAGATATACCAAGCTGAACTATTAGGAAGACATTAATAGAGACCAGACTTTCAAGCGAAACTCCTAGAAAAGCACCGTTGGTGAGCTTTAAAAACAGAAATAATAGCGTTTGCCAGAAAACACCTTTCCCGTCTAAATTGGAAAAACCTCCTGTGGTCGAATGACACCAAAATTAATATGTTTGGATCAGATGGTAAGCAATATATAAGAAGTCCCCGCTGAATACAACCTTCGATACAATGTGCATCAAGAAAAAAACGGTTAAACATAACGGAGGCTCAATCATGATTTGGGAGGAAGATGTGTTTAATGTTTTGGATAAAGAACACGATGGAAGCGATTGACTGTGTTTATATTGTAGTGTGAAATTTATTTAATAGGAATAAATTAAGTGGGTACAGTGGGTGTAAAGAACAGAATACGAGAGCTTATCTTATGTTGAAAAGTTAAAGTAGTTAAACCAAAAAAAAATTACAAGTCAGAAAGATGTTTTACATAAGCAAAATAATTTAATTAAATCAGTTGGAAAATTTTTGTATTTCTAGTTGAATTTTAAAATTTTAATTTTAATTAAATTAAATAATTTTTACCTTTTTAACTAATTCATTTTTTGATATACTTTAAAAATTTACTTTAAAAAAAATATAATTTTATAATAAATTATTTTGGACTAAGTTCTATTTTTCATAAAAAAATATAATATTTCTCAAATTTTAGATCTTTTAATTAAATTAATTTACCTTAACTTACTGTGTGTGAGTGTGTGTGTGTGTGTGTGTGTGTGTGTGTGATTTTCAAAGCTTTCTGCTCGAGTTCTTCGCGCGCCTGGACATGGTGATGGTGGATGGCCGTCTTTTTCGTAGGTGTATTAAAATTCGGTGAAATTTAGGTGTTTCAATTGACCTTTATTCGAAGATGACCGGTTATTTTTGCTCAACGGTGTACCGTTAAGTGATAACGCTGTTTAATAAAATTTACGTAGAGAAAACGTTCTGTTCGACGATCTATGCAGAAAGAGGCCGTTTGTTGAGATCGAACGGCTATAAGTATAGCTGATTTGCAATTGTCTCCAAATCTCCTAAGAAACACATTTCGTTTCGATAGTCTTATGTTAATAACCGCCACAAACGGTCCTTGCTGGATTAATTTCCTACAGACCCGGTCAAAAATCGTGGTAGTCAGAGTCACCGTAAAGTTGTTGATTTTATTTATCCGCTACTTTTTCGACTTTGAAATGTCCGTAACAAAGTGAAAAATGGAGTTGAAAACGGGGATAGGTTTATGATAACATTACAATATATTGGGCACTATAATGGTTCTCTATTCAGATGAAAAAAATGCTGTTGCGGTGAGAGTTCATGCAGTACAACGACCCACCAGTTTCGATGCATGTTTATGCAGGGAGAGGTTTAAGTAGGGAAAATCCACCCGATCAGACACCTTTCGGTGGCTGTGGAGACAATATCCTAAAGACAGATTCAAAAGCTGGTCCTTATTGATCAAATTTTCATCACAAAATATTCATTTTCATCACGACTGTCCCACAAAACAAAGAAAACGTCAATGTTTTGTACAACTCGAGTTGGTACCATAGACGTATCAGCGAAGGTGCTTAATTCGCAGACTTTTATTCTGTCAATATGCTAATTGAAGAATGGGAATAGGACAATGCATTTGTTGTAAAATAAAAGAACATTATGTTTATATATTACTGTATTATATAAAACTCAAGTTAAAGATCTAACGATAATAACAAAGTATGTATTTAACACACATCTCTATGTATCAAACTTGATGTGATGATTATTCCGTCCTTAACGAATAGAGATTGAATGACAAGTCCGTGTGTGGGGCCTCCTACGGACAAAAATTTAACTAAGTTACAGTTCCACTGAGCAACTTGTGTGTTGTTTTTGTGCAGAAGCTTGGAAGTTAGTCACTGAACCTAGTGGAAACGACACACACGGCAGTGAAGGCCCATCTTCGCAACACTATTTCCAAGTGGTATTATTTAAAACTGGTGTAAAGAACTGCCCCGCAAACGAAAGGAGGACGACCTCCAAATCCGGTTAATCCGAGATTGTTAAAAGCTATCACCGACTGTTTGGTGAAGAATCCTAAACCATTACTGGCGCTAAAATCGGCGAGTTAAAAGAATGCCTACACGACATTATCAAAACGCGTCTTCAGTTCAGAAAGAAACATGATCGATTAATCGATTTTAGACGAGTTTGGTGCCGAATTGGATGGATTTATTGAACAATCTGCTGAGTGTCAATAAAACTTAGATCTACTACGAACCACCACAGACCCTAAACTCAGCTATTGAATGGAAACTTTCTGGTCAGCTACTGCCATAAGTCGGAACTACCAAAAAGACATTTAAAAAGATCATGGTTACTGTTTTCTGGAAAAAATATGGGATCGTGCATATTGATTATCTCAAATGGGGCAATTCTGTCAACAAAACATTCTACATGAACCTCCTTGATGTGATCAATGCCAAGATTCCGTTTAGGAAGCGTCGTAAAATCAAATTCCTAAAAGACAATTGTCCAACTCACAAAGCAAACGTTACATTCGAAAAGATCACTCAGTTGGGTAGGACGATTTAGTGCCCTCTGATTATTACATGTTTGGAAATTTTAACACAGACTTGTCATTCAACTTATCCTATTCTATTCTATTCTAAGCCTAATTTGTCACGACTTTTCATAGAAGATGTCTCAACTCTATGTGTTAGTTGATGCTTCGTTAAGTTGCTCTTCTGGGGAAATGCTTGCGAACAGATATCACATTTATACGGTTTAAGGCGCATATGTACGACCCGTATATGACGAAGCAGATTCTTCCTACGAGAGAATCTGATATTACAGGTCGTACATGTATAAGGATTCTCGCCTGTATGAGTTAGTTTGTGCGCCGTAAAATAAATATGGTCGGAGAATGTTCCCGAACAAATATCACACGTGTATAGTTTTGTCCCCGCATGTATCGCCATATGACGATTTCGCAACCAATTCTCACTGAATGATCTTCCACACATTTCGCAGCTATAGGGTTTCTCTCCTGTATGGCTACGTTTGTGTACCAAAAGTTTGCTCTTCCTGGAAAATATTCGCGAACAAACATCACAGGGATGCGGTTTCGCACCAGTTGATTGTGTTTGATTTATTTTGCTTGCGAGCATGGATGGTTTTTTTCGGGTACGATCCTTCATACGTTTCTTACAACTGTGAAGTTTCTCGTGCGTTACAAGGTCTTCTATCTGGTAAAATGTCTTGCTACAACTCTCACATCTGAACAATTTGTTCTCATCGAAATCAAATAGATCTTCGTCAGCATGCTCCGACATACAATGCGAATTCAGTAGCTCTTCAGAATCCAAGAATTGACAACATTTATTACAAAAATAATGTGAAAACATATTGTTCTGACTGGTGACTTCTAAATTACTAGTTTTAAATGTAGATGCAGGCTTTGTTGCGATTGTTTCCGATTTCTTATATGGTCTTAGTGATCGCCTGCACATTGAGTGATACCTGCAATATATGAGTGTTAGTCTCAGTCTTCTGGATAAACTAAGGAAGCAATATTTTTTTAAATTACTAAAATTATAAATAAAATGCATAATTTTTACTTTAGAATAATTTATTGAAAACAAACGGTGTGTGAAACTGTCCTAGGACAATGAACATCTATTATTATGCCTTTAATGTATACTATTCGATTTTAAACTTGGTTTGCCACGACTTTTCTTAGAAGATATCTTCTCTCCATGTGTTTGTTCGTGCTGTTTTAGGTTGGACCTTTTACAATCGTATGGCCGATGTCCCATATGCATAACCCGTACATGACGAACCAAATTCGTCTTATAACTAAATGAACTTTCACAAGTCGCGCAAACGTAAGGTTTCTCACCTGTATGGGTTCGTTTGTGCAAATTAAGAGAGGCGTTTTGGTGAAACGTCCGTGGACAAACATCGCATTTGTATGGTTTATTCTGCGTATGTCTCATCATATGAGCAGTTAAGGCATCGCTGCAACTTAACGATTTCTTACACACTTTGCATGTAAAAGCATTGCATTGCTTCCCTGTTTCGATGTGGTATTTCTGGTCTGGACCTTTGCACCTACCTTATTAGTATGAATTCTTTTATGAGTTACAAGATCTTTCTTCCGAAGAGAGGTCTTTTTGCAACGCCCACAACCGAATGATTTTTTTTATAGCTGAGTCGTGTAGATCTTCGTCAGCATGCTCCGACATACAATGCGCCTTCAGGAGCACTTCAGAATCGAAGAATTCACAGCATTTGTTACAGAAACAGAATAGAAACGATCTGTCCTCATCGATTAGATCTAAATTGCTTGTTTCAGATGTTGATGTTCTATCGCTAAGTCTCTGCAATTTCGTTCCATCTGTTTTCGTCTCTTCACAGGCTTTCAATTTTACGATGGTAGGGCACCTGCAAAATATAGCTTCTTGCAGTAAATTAGCTACAATAATTTCCCCCTTAATACGTGACACAAAGTGGATAGATGGTGATGTGAGTTAGTAATTCAAAACATCTGATTTAAAAACATGAATTTATTTTGCTTTTTATTCTTATATTAAAAGAAATTTTGTTTGACCTCGACCTTGCGAGGAAAAGATTAACCGTAGCTTAATTTTACAGTTACATTAATGATAATGTAACTGTAAGTAAGAGATGCGACAATTATAAAACACGTATTGGAAAATAAAAATCAGTCTTTTAAAATATAAAATTTTAGTTTACAAAGGAATCACAGGAAAAATCACATTTTATAGTTCGTCAATATAAGTATATAGTATAAATGTATAATTGCATATGTATGTATCAAAATATGTACACAAATTAATTGAAGGTAAATAATACAAACTTTTTACAAATTCTAATTTGCTTAACCTACCTAACATATATTGTTCTATCATCATTTTGATGAAAACTTGTTTTTTTCTAATATGACACCTAAGTTTTTTAATAATTGTATTCTGCAGAACTCTAAGAGTGCTCACAACGAATTCGGTACAGTACAGAATACCAACATCTTAAGCTAACGAATTTTAGCTCCAAGGAGATCGAAAATGCTTAACGAAACAGATACAAAATAGGGGTGCAAATATAAAAACGTCGATATCTAAGAAAAAAATGGAAAGTTTTATCGTTACGTGTTCACAAAAGTAAATGATCCCAACGACAATCAACTGTCAAAGAATGACGTCAATTAAACGTTACTTAAGACGTCTAAGTGACCAAGTTTATTAACGGTTTTTCGACCTAGAAGAAAAGGCCTTAAAATAAAATGCAGATTGATGTCTGATGATTATTCAATATAAACAGAACACTAAACGTATATAAATAGTTACATGATATTAAAAATCAATATTTATCTGCATTATGTATTATAGATGCAATAAGATCATGTAGTTATCCTGACAAAGTATGAAGTAAAGGCGTTGCAATAAATTCATTTTGAAAAGGGAAAACAATACATTTTGATTCAATGGAATCTTATGTCCAAATAAATAAATTTTGGGACTAGCCCTTTAGTTTATAAATACCTAAGAGACTTGAATTTAAAGGATTGGTAAATCCTCAGGCAATAAGTATGGAGATGGTGGTACAGAGGCATTCTGTTGATTTTGAAGTAACTTTAGTAAAAACTTTTTTCTGGATATCTAAAACAATTAAAATTTAGAAGAAATAATAAATCAGTGTAAAGAAGTACCTGAATCTGTGAATGTATTTTCTTTATGAAGTAATGACACTTTTGAGTTAATACTTTGAGGAGTTGTGGTAATTATATTTTCTGATCTAATATCATCAGCACTATACTCTTTATGTACTGTAAGAAGGTTGAAATACAGATATACATTTTTTTTAGTTATCAAAACTTACTCAAATTATTACATCAGCAACAATTTTTGGAGATCGCTGTAACACTGATTGTGAGGTGTCTTCTTCAGATGAATTGTCGTCAAAATCTAAAAATCTCTTTGGTCGATTTCTTTTACGAATACCTCTAGGTTCGGTTTCCCCATTTTGGGTGGCTAAATCAGATGTATATTCTGTTTTCTTAATATTTTCCTTGGTTTTCATGAAATCATCTACAAAAAAATTACAATTATAATAGTTTTAAATATGTGTTATCACCCCTTGTTCAAAAACTATAATTACCTGTTTCAAAAAAACGTTAAACTTTGCGAACAGTTTTCTCTGTGTAAACCACTGGATACTTATAACCAACTAATACACACGTGCACCATTTTATGCAAGAGCAAAAATTATTTAATATTTATATTATATTGTAAATACCTTGGTGCGTTCTATCTCCGAACCATTTGAACCCAAGCACAGAACACAAGCGATATACACACACAACAAACAACCGTCATTGACTGCAACTAACTGCTACATAAATGGCGCGAGTTAGTAGTATCACGTGGTATTAGTCTGATCGGTGCTTGCATCAGAGGAAACCGTTAGTAGTTCGGCGGCAAATTTAATTATTGAGTTGGTATAAATATAAAAGATGGTATACTTATACAAAACACTTCAATATTAATTGGTTTTAATAAATTGAGTAATCTCACAACAAGAAATACGTAAATAAATGTTCATAGTATAAACGTCCTATGGTTTTAAAATTTTCATTTTCATCGCCTTATGATCCACACGTATTAAACGACACACCTGGGATTATAGCAATCTTTTACGAAGTATCGACGCGAATAAGACGTCGATTTATGGTAAAATATATAACGTCAAATTATGGTAAAAGTTTACGGAAACTACTTTTAGTACAATTCTGAAAATTTGATAGTTGCATTTGTGGTATAGGTTCTACTGTTTTAAAATATTTACAACGAAAGCTGACTTCCGGTTATACCGAAAGTAAATAGCAACTTTGTTGTTTTAAACACAATTGTATAATTTTTTTCGATGCAGTCGATTCTACGCATTATTTGCAAACATTTTGTATTAGGGTTCCCTCTTCCTAAATTCAACTGTTTCGAAGATATTTACAATTTTCTTTAACATTTTGCTATTGTACCATCTTAAAGAAAAATTAATATTGCAAAGCCCTTTGAAGCGTAAAGTAGCAAGCTTCGTCAAACGAAAGTAAAGGGTCATAGTGATTGAGAACTGTCATAAATTTCAACAAAATTTATACAGGGTGTGCACAAATTAGCAACCAATTTAGATATCTTCAAACATTAAAAATTCCTTTTTTTCAAACGGCACATAGTAGTTTTTATTCTGGAACAAAGAACTATCGGGGAATCGAGCAAATAGAAGCCAAATTTTAAATTGAGTTTTCTATTTTTTAGCCAATATTTCGCACTGTGTTCAGTGCTTCATCAGGGCACAATTACAAGGATAAAACCATGGTCAACAATGTTAAAATAAATATTTACAACTGTTACTTACAATTTTTAAAGTCATTGGGAAAAAATATGTGACATTAATTACATACTATAAAACACAGGATGACCGTAGATTACTTTTTATGTTAACATGTTGAAGTTGTTAAAATTTAAAATTTAGGACAACACAACATTACAAGTTAAAAATGCGAATGATAACCTATTAAAATGATTGGTATGTGTAACAGCTGATTGACGTGGTAGCAATCTTACGCTACTACCAACCACAAGACTCAATGGTGGTGAAACATTTGAAATGGTGAATAAACACCAAACAATTTCCCCAGAACAAGCTGTAATTTAAAGAGATCTCGTAATTGGCAATAGCGCAAAACCAACCACAAAAACAAAATTGCAGGATCACACATTGATTGAAATACACGCGCATGATAGGAAGACAAAAACTTCTAGAAAAAAATATTTGGATTGAATGAATCGAAATTTACACGGGAGGGTTTGATCAATAGACGAAATTTACATAATTGAGAAACAGAAAATTCACATATATATAACAATTTTTTTTTAAGTAAATCTCATTGTATGTGACAGGTAGAATTTTGTATTAATAATAGTTTTGATTAAGTGGTTGCTCTTGATGCAACCCTCCAACATTTACACTAATCATGTAGAATATATGATACATGAATAGTTTCTTCTATTCTTTTTATACCAACTTATGCATTATTTACGAGAAAATGGAATAACCTTAAAGTGTGAACTGAGACCAAGTGAAATTTGGTGTAAATTAAGAACAACAAAACTGTCACTCATTTGACAATTTCTACGGAAATATTTTACTTTCATAGCTAACTCTGAAAAAAAGTAACAGATATTAGTAGGTACTTGGAACCAATAATCTCTAATAACGCAAAAAACTAATAAAGATAAGTATATGAGACCTTAATGCGAATCGATGTAGAATTTATTGCTGAATTAAATGTTACAATAAAATCTACTATGTGCCATTTGCAAAAAAAGAATTTTTAATGTTTGAAGATATCGAAATTGGTTGCTAATTTCAGCACACCCTGTATAAATTTTGTTGAAAGTTATGACAGCTCTCAATCTTTATGAACCCTTACTTTCGTTTGCCGAAGTTTGGTACTTTACGCTTCACTTTACGCCTTTTGGAATTAAATCTGCCCGTGAAGTCTTTCCAAAGTATGTCTTTAGGGCATTTGAACATATACAAGGTGTAAACATTATATTTGACGATATAATAATAGCCGCAAGAAATGAAGAGGAACATGACAATAAGAGTATTTAAAAATCACCACAAACTAGTTTACTACCCTGTTAAAATTTTTCAGAATTTTTGAAGAATTTTCCAACATTAAGTTGAGACTAAAATTTTAATTTTTACTAAAATAAGTAATTTGTTTACCTTTCAAATAGTATTCTTTTTATACTTAAAAGAAATTTACTTTTAACATTTACTAAATAAAAAATAACTTTAAAATTTTTTAACAATAAGACTTTAATTTAAATTTTAAATTTACTAAGCTTTATTTTCCATAAAAAAAAATTATCTTACTTAAACTTACCTTAACTTACTGTGTGTGAGTGTGTGTGTGTATGATTTTCGAAAGCTTTGAAGGTTTTCGTGCGCCTGGACCTAGTGATGGTGGATGGACGTCTTTTACGAAGGCTATTAAAATTCTGTGAAATTTTGGTATTTTAATTGACATATTTATAATGTTGATCGTTAAGAAACACATTTCGATAGTGTCATGTTAATAATCGCCATAATCCGTCGTTGCTGTATTAATTTTCTACAGGTCCGGTAAAAAATCGTGGTAGGTATACAGAGTCACCGTTAAATTCTTGATTTTAATTACCACCTGCCTTTTCTTCTTTAAAATGCCCCTAACTGGATGGTTTTCATCGTCTTGCGTGGTGAATTAATGGTGTAATTTTGTTATAATGTTTGAGTGTGTATTTGTACATATTAAATGATATAAAATTTGTCGTTGGCTGGACTTATAAGATCTCTGCTGACCAACACCACCCTCCCCTGCTCCTTTACGTCAGACGGCTACTGAACCAAAATGTGACATCGACTCGTACATATGCGAAGAAAACATCAAAGATGCCATCTTGAAGAGTTTAACATTCTCTATCATTGGGATGGTGTTGAATTAAGATAAATGGAATGAATTTAAAAATAATTCGCATGTGTGCAATCGTGTTATGTACTGTTAATCAGTTAAATTTTGAAGTAATTTTTTAATTAAAACGACACAGATCAGATAGCTAGTTGTAATTTCATAACTATCATATTAATTTTGTGCTTTTTATTTTTTTAGATTACTTACCTCTGGATGCTCATTTGTCAAATGAAAAATGGAGTTATAAACGGGGATAGGTGTATGATAACATTACAATATATTAGGTCAGCTACTAGCCTATATTGTGGTATTTCTCGATGTTGTTAACATTTTTATCTACGGCAAAAATACCTACTGTTTGCGCTAGTACCTTCTTCATTAGTTAGTCTTGTCAACACTACCGTTTTTAGACAAAAACAATAAAAATTATTGCCCAGCCTTTTTACTTACACATTACACTTCATACATCTTACAAGCCAGTTTATAGAAAATTAAAATTATAAGCTAAGATTAAATTATGTAGTAAAACCATTTCCTGTTATAACACAGGTTTAAATTAGAACAGTTCATGTTACCGAAATGGTGATCATGTTCACAATTACATAATATATACCCTAATTTTAAATTTTTCAATCTAATTAATCGGAATGTAACAGCTTGGAGTTTATTTTTGTCATTAAAAGATTACAATAGTTAAACAAACCCTACAGCTACAGTGATGTCTACTTATCTACTAGTAAGTTGGTATATATTTTGCCCAAATGATTAATAAGAAATCTAATCTTAATGAGTATATTAAATCCATTATTACTAAGACGATTACAGCATAAAAGAATATGTGAACTCGATTTTGGGATAGTGGCATGCTAATGGCATTTAGGAACTCTTCTTCATCGAAAGATTAATGACGTTGTGTATCTGATCGAAAAATGATATAAAGCCTCACTAAACTGTAAATTTTAATTGGAGAAAATAAGTAATAACAGGTGCAAAAAAGCAGACACTACGTAATATTGACTAGTCGTGCTTTTAAATGAGTAGGAAGAAATTGGTTAAAGAGTATTACTCGATCCTACTCGAATCTATCTGGTCCATACATCATTTTATGATCAATTAAAGCCGACTCATCAGCGAACGAGTTTCCACACTTCCCACAAGCATAAGGCTTCGCTTTTAGATGAACTTTTTTATGCCTGTTTAGATTGGTGAGATTGGAACATTCCCGTGAACAACTATCACATTTATAAGACTTCTTTTCCATATGCGTTTTGATATGGTTATTTAAGGCCGTCTTTTGGATGAATGATTTATCGCACATCGAGCAAACATTACTCTTCTCGCCTGTATGAATTTTCTTATGCCTGCGAAGATGGTTGTCATCGGAAAATGCTCGCGAGCAAGTATCGCATTTATACGGCTTAACCCCTGTATGATGCCTGATGTGACGTTCTAGATTCGCTTTAATAGAGAATGATTTTCCGCAGATATTACAAGCGTAAGGTTTCTCGCCGGTATGAGTTCGTTTATGTATTTGGAGAGGACCCGCCTGTGAGAATTGTTTTGAGCAAACATCGCATTTGTATGGCTTAATTCCGGCATGTATGTTCATGTGTATCGTTAGAATTCTTCTGCGTGTAAAGCATTTACCACACACTGCGCAGCTGAAAGGTGCTACATCATTGTGAACTCGTTCATGCATTACTAGAGATCTTTTATGAGCAAATGTTTTACCGCAAAGTTTGCATTTAAATGGTTTCTCTCCTGTGCAGTCTAGTGGGTCTTTATCAGCATGCTCCGACATGCTGTGAGCGTTAAGGAGCTCATCAGAATCAAAGAACTTACAACATTTATTGCAAAAGAAGAATAAAAACGGTTTATCTTTGTAATCTGTATCTAAGTTATTTGCTTCTGAACTATGTGTTGTGTCGCTGAGTTGCACCCATTTTATTTCTTCTATTTGGGCTTGTGGATATGGTTCCAAGCTTCCAGATCGCTTTATTATTGTTTTGTACCTGGAAAATATGAGTATTAGATTCGAAAGTTAATTTCAAATAACTTAATATAAACTAACTACAATACAGATTTTGAAAATACATCATTCACACACAAAGTTCAGTTGTTCTTCTTCTTAGCTCTTCCTGACTAGATACATTTTCCATTTTCCACTTCATCAAAAGTTTATACGATTTCAAAATGTTAACTGATTTGTATACCTGACAATCTAAGACTCATTCATTGCAGACGAGTGGGGTAGCAAGAGATCTATAGCAGTCGTGTCACTGCCAACTTCATCCGATGGTGACTCCACAGATGCCAAGACAGTGTTAGAAACAAGACCGGCTAAATAAGGATTTGGACGATCTGATACAGAACTACAAAGAAAGTTAAGATTTTGAAAAATGTCACACTTTAAAAAACCGGATTTCATATTTTTAGGAGTGGCCGCGCGATCCCACGCTTTGCAGTCCCGGAGGCATATATATCTCATGTCACATTCTCTGCACAAGTCCTAAAGCTACAGAAATTAGAAGTTAGAATTTCTAAATTTTTTAGAAATTAGAAATTAGAATTTCTAAATTTTTTAGAAATTAGAATTAGAATTTCTAATATTTTTAGAAATTAGAATTTCTAATTTTTTTTAGAAATTAGAATTTCTAATTTTTTTAGAAATTAGAATTTCTAATTTTTTTAGAAATTAGAATTTCTAATTTTTTTAGAAATTAGAATTTCTAATTATTTTTAGAAATTAGAAGTTCTAAATTTTTTAGAAATTAGAATTAGAATTTCTAATATTTTTAGAAATTAGTAGTTAGAATTTCTAAATTTTTTTAGAAATTTCGAAATTTTTTAGAAATTAGAATTAGAATTTCTAATATTTTTAGGAATTAGAAGTTAGAATTTCTAAATTTCTTTAGAAATTAGAATTTGTAAGGGAGAACGCGATGTAATCGTGCCTTTCATGCTATAAAATCTAAATTAAACTTTCCACCTTTGACAAACACATAAATATTAGCTAATTAGAATTCTAAAAAATTAGAAATTCTAACTTCTAATTGCTAAAAATATTAGAAATTCTAATTTCTAAAAAAATTTGGAAATTATAATTTCTAATTTTTTAGAAATTCTAATTTCTAAAAAATTTTGTTAGAAATTTAGAAATTCTAATTTTGTTAGAAATTAGAAATTAGAATGTCTAAATTTTTTAGAAATTAGAATGTCTAAATCTTTTTAGAAATTAGAATTTCTAATATTTTTAGAAATTAGAATTTCTATTTTTTTTAGAAATTAGAATTTGTAAGGGAGTAGGCGATGTAATCGTGCCTTTCATGCTGTAAAATCTAAATTAAACTTTCCACCTTTGACAGACACACATAAATATTTGCAAATTAGTCCCGGTAAACTACCCGGAAATCTCAAAGAACCCATTTCCGCAGAACCCAGACACAAATCAATCAGGGTTACGGATCCCACTAGGTAATTTATACAGCTCAAGGAATATATACTATCATTAATTACTTTGATGAAAACCCACCGGTAGCCTAATACTTACCTAAACACGTGATAAGTAAACAGTGTGGTCATTAGAGACTTTCGTATCAACTAAGATCTATTAATTACATTAAACTGCCACTTCTAACTAGTTTATTACTATTAAACATAAAGGAACAGCAAGTAAAATAATTGAGGGCAAACGTTCGTCTCCTCTATATAACTTCACAGTAGGTCTATCAGGTTTTTTTTTCAGAAAAACATTCATTACGATAGGTAACTGTGATATACCACAAAAACAGTTTCCAACATTTAATTCAAAAAAATCAACTATTGCACTTAAATCTATTTATTGTAACTTTCTTTATGTAATTTACATGTTTTACAAAAACCACAGCTTGAAAATGAAGGCAAAATAAGCAGAAAAGTTTCAGAAGAAAACTCAACAATTTGCATATAAATTTCCTTTGTAACACGAACTTGTTCCAATCGTACCACCACAAGATCTTTCGTTTTCTGCAGCAGTCTCGTTAGTCACTGTGATACTTGTCCGTACAGCACATACGAGAGAGACCTGAAATCTTTCCGGAATCGACAAGAACAACACGGTATTGGTGTAGTTTTTTATTTGTGTTTTTCGATGTAGTCTCCTCGACGATCAATACACTTTTTCAAACGGTGCTCCAGTCTCTTCAAGCCGTCGACAAAGTAGGCTGTTTCGAGATCTGCAAAATGTCCTCCTCATTGGAGGCAAATCTCTTTCCTGCTAGCAATTTTTTCAGATTTGGAATCGGATCAATCAGTCGCTGTAGTATTGTGATCGTCCTTCCTTTCTACAGACAGTCTATGAGGATCACACCTTGCGAATCCCGAAAAAATGGTCGCCATGACATTTCCGGTCGATGGAACGCTCTTTGCTTTCTTCGGAGCCGATTCACCGCTCCACCACTGCTTCGACTGTTCCTTGGTCTCCAGTATGTAGTGGTTGATCCAAGTCGAAAATGATGGAGTAGATCTGCCACGCACCTCTAGTAAAATATATCGAATTTCCACGGCCGTTTTCCCAGCCATACAGAAGTGTTTCGTCATTGCACGAAAATCGATTTTATCAATTTTGGCGCACACTCTTAAATAACAACTATTGACAGTAGACGTCTGAAATTTTGAAAGTTGCTGCCATCTCTTGCCGATTCCGGACACATTTCAGGTCGCAACTCTATTCTACTGCTCTATATTTTTATCTTCTCTCCTCTACTCTACTAACTACTTACTGCATGTGTATTCATATGATTATTTAGAAGATATTTCAACCGAAACGATTCACCACATATCTTGCAACTGTGAGGTTTCTCACCAGTATGAATCCGTTCGTGGACAGATAGATTGCTCCTCCTAGAAAATGCTCGCGAACAAATCCCACATTTATGCGGTTTATTTCCCGTGTGTACCGTCATATGTTGTACGAGCGAGCACTTCGCAGCGAACGACTTTTCGCACAGCTCGCAAACGTAAGGTTTCTCACCGGTGTGGGTACGTTTGTGACTCGCAAGGCCACTTCTGTGGGCAAACATTCGCGTACAAGTACCACATTTATACGGCTTCTTTCCCGTATGCACTGTCATATGACGGTTTAAACTCGGCTTGTCAGTAAACGATTTTCCGCACATCTCGCAAGCGTAAGGTTTCTCCCCTGTATGTGTACGCGTGTGTATGGAAAGGTTGCTTTTGTGGGCGAATTCTCTCGAGCACATACCGCATTTATACGGCTTTTTTCCAGTATGTACCCTCATATGCTCGTTTAAACCATACTTGTCGCGAAATGATTTATCGCAATTCTCGCAAACGTAAGGTTTCCCTTTAGAATGAGTTCGCTTATGAGCGCGGAGTTGACTCCACTGGAAAAATGCTTTCGAGCAAATATCACATTTATGTGGTCGATTTCCCGTGTGTTTATTCATGTGATCCTTTAGAGACCATTTCAGACTGAAACTTTTCCCACATATCTCACAACTGTGAGGTTTCTCGCCTGTATGCATAAGTTCGTGTTTGGCAAGGATACTTTTACGTGAAAATAATCGTGAACATCTATCACATTTATACGGCTTACTACCAGTATGTATTTTCTGATGACGATGTAGAGCCGACTTGTCGGAGAATGATCTTTCACAGATATCGCAGGTGTAAGGTTTCTCACCTGTGTGAGTTCGAACGTGGTTTGAAAGGCCGCTGCTATCGGTAAATACTCGTGTACATCTATCACATTTATATCGCTTATACCCCGTATGTATATTCATATGTCGGCTTAGACCCCAATTATTAGAAAATGATCTTTCACAGATTTTGCAAGTAAACGCTTTCTCGTCGTTATGATTTTTTTTGTGTGACTCACGACTAAATAGTAAATATTCATTGGCGTGAACCGACATATTGTGGGTTTCAAAGAGTTCCTCCGAATCGAAGGATTGACAACATTTAGTACAGAAACAGAACAGAAACGATTTGTCTTCCTCATCTTGTATATTTGCGTTAGTGGCTTCTGAACCAGGTGTACCATCGCTAATTTTGGCCCATTCTGTTGTCTCCAGTTTCGGTTTTTGATATGTGTCCATAGGTTCGAATTGATATAATAACGTGCGATCCCTGCAAAAGATGAGTATTAGCTTTCATAGTATGAAATTCTAAAAGTCTAATGATACATTTGGACGTTTTGGAGATTAGATCAAAAAATGATTAATATTTCATTCTTAACACTTTATTTAAACCAAGAAAGTCTAACATTATACTGAGATATTAACTGAGATTTAAATGCAGTATCGAGTATCCCTCCGCCTTATGACAAAAGTAAGAAAATTAGAATTTTTTAGAAATTAGAAATTAGAATTTCTAATTTTTTAGAAATTAGAATTTATAATTTTTTTAGAAAGTAGAATTTCTAATTTTTTTTAGAAAGTACAATTTCTAATTTTTTTTAGAAAGTAGAATTTCTAATTTGTTTTAGAAATTATAATAATAATAATAGAAAAACACTTTATTTAGACCAAGAAAGTCTAACATTATAGTTAGTCTAACAATATTTTACAAAAACACTAACTAAAAAAATGTAAAATTGAGATTTAAATGCAGTATCGAGTATCCCTCCGCCTTATGACTCAATACCATGTATAGTATGACTCAATTTTCGAACGCCAGTTTCCAAAACGGTGTGGTGCATGGAGCAACGCATTTTTGCAACTAAAACCTACTTTTCTCGAAAAAGTATCTTCGCCCGATCAGTGCCCGATGGGAAATCTATTTGGTCTGCATAACTTCTGCAGTTGTGCAAATGTTGCGAAAAAAAGAATTGGTGCATAGAGGACCAATCGAACACTGGAGAACTTAAACCGAATAAGACAGTCCATTCTGCGGTCACTTAGGCGTCTTCTAGTAGGCGATCATCCTTCAGAAGTACAGTGACCTTCAAAAGTATACGGACTCGACTAGATAGAGAAATACCTTGCGCTCAATACTTTATTCCAAAGAGCAGCAGGGCCAGCTTACTATCTGCTGAGTGTAATCGTAGTTTGTCGCTCTTACAATAACAATGCAATATACAAATGGATATATATGCATTGTACAGAGACAACCTAAGCACTATTTTGTTTAAAATTGAATTAAAAAAATACTTGTACAAGGGGTTGGGTAGAATTAAGTATTGTCGATCATCTGGAAGATCTAGGTGATATCCAGCTATTGTTCTGGGCAATTTGACTAGGAGGGTTGGATTGTAACAAGAGTCCGTGCAACAGAGAGATTAATCCAGGTTGGAGAGTATACAAAGTATTATTATTCTGAAATTTATTATTAAGCGAACTATTCTTTGTCATACGTCAAAATTATATAAATTAAGTTCATTACGAAGGAAAAAAAACAGTGTTTAGGTAAGAATTTTCAAATTAAGAGAAAAAATTTTAGGCACTAACATTAGAATACTAAAGAAAATTATGTTAAAATGAAAATGCGCACCAGAAGAATGATATCGAGGTTAAGTGGCCAAAGTAGGTTTCTGAAAAAGGATATTTTAATAATGTTGTCAATTTCTTTAGTTGAACACTAACTAAAAAGTAAAAAGAAGGAAAATTGGTTCATTAATAATTTTTTCTTCAAGATGTCAGTATAAAATTTGTTGTCTTCATTTCCTCCAATGAAACACTCTGATTCCACATAATTCATGTTATTCATTCAATGTTATTGTAAGAGCGACAAACTACGGTTACAATCAGCAGATACTAAGCTGGCCCTGCGGCTCTTTAGAATAAAGTATTGAGCGCCAGGTATTTCTCTATCTAGTTGTGTATGGATATTTTTGAAGACCAGTGTACAAGTGGGTAGGAGGCGTCAGAAACTCACAGTAACTCGATGTGTAAGCCACTTCACAGGTGAAAATCTTCTGGCACTCTATTCTAACAATTTTTTTTCTTAAGTTTTCGTCTCAAGCATGGTTTTCACGTCAAGTTATCGTGCACTTCTGGCACCTCTTACGTAAAGTGTGGATAGGAGGTGTCAGGTTTGAAATTAATAAAACATGACTAATTTAAAAATCTCAGAGATAATTTATTCTAAGCACAAGCCACGGCTACAAATCCTGTACATTTTATAACATTATACAAATACCACAATCAGTGGACGTCTGTATCCATAGTGTGCGCTTAACAGCTCTGTTAAGACTTATATATAGATATAATAAAACATGTACCGAAAGGTTTAACACAGCTGTTAAATCGCGTGTGGGATACAGACTTCGACTGACTGTCTCATATTTGTAACCTGTTCCTAACGATTACCTTTCTACGGAATTTGTTTACGTATGCACTTTACTATGAGAAATTAGATTCGCTTTAAGAATAAAGCGCTTCTCACACAGATTACATTTATAAGGCTTTTCTCCTGTATGCACTTTGATGTGAGTGAATAGGTGTCCTTTCACAGCAAAACTCCGATCACACAGATCACATTTATAAGATTCTTTTTTAACGTGAGTCTTATTATGTTTGAGCAGGATATCCTTCCTAGTAAAGCGAGCATCACACAGCTCACAAGCAAACGGTTTCTCCCCAGTATGTGTTCTATTGTGAGTGTTGAAGCTCTCCTTGTGGGCAAAGCATTTCCCACACAAATCGCACTGGTAAGGTTTCTCACCTGTATGCCCTTTCTTGTGACCGGCTAGGTGCGCCATCTGAGTGAAACGCTTCCCACAAAACTCACATTTGAAAGGCTTTTCTCCAGCGTGTGTTCTCTTGTGTCTCACTAAGCCTTGTTGCCGGGTAAAGTGCTTACCGCACAGGTCGCATTTGTACGGATTTCCGCCTGTATGCGTTCTCTTATGTTTGCTTAAGTCTTGTCGCCATGTAAAACGCGCATCGCACTTACCGCATTTGTAACGCTTCTCTCCTGTATGTGTCCTGCTGTGTATTACAAGTTTGAATCTATGAATGAAGCTCTTATCGCATAGGTCGCATTTATAAGGCTTGTCTCCTGTATGTGTTCTATTATGTCCGACAAGCAAGTATTTTTGATTGAAGCTCTTATCACACAGGTTGCATTTGTAAAGCTTCTCTCCCGTATGTGTGGTGTTATGAAGGGTTAGGTTTCGTTTGCAACTAAAGTGTTTATCACACAAATGGCATCGGTAAGGGCTCTCTCCTGTATGTGTCCTGTTGTGCCTGTTAAGGTCTTCTCGCCTAGTAAATCGCTTGTCACAAAGATCGCATTTGTAAGGGTTTTCCCCAGTATGCGTTCTATTGTGCGTGATCAGATGATCTCGCCTAGTGAAATGTTTATCACAAACATCGCATTTAAAAGGCTTTTCTCCTGTATGCGTCCTATTGTGTCTGATTAAATCTTGTCGGTAACCAAAGCTCTCATCGCACAGGTTGCATTTATAAGGTTTTTCTCCTGTATGTATTCTATTATGCATAGTGAGATTATATCGCCTAGAAAAGCGCTTATCACACAGATCACATTTAAAAGGCCTTTCGCCTGTACGCACTTTAGTGTGCCTTATTAGGTCTTCCCGGTAAAATTCTTCTCCGGCATCTATCTTCTCTCGTGTATGAGATGATCCTGTTAAATGATTGTGGAATTCCATTTTATGTGCTTCCAAGAGTTGATCGTTGTCGAAAAATTCGGAACAGATACTACAAAAACGGACCCAGAACGCTTCTTTCTCCTCCATTTCTGAATCGCTATTCTTGACAGATGACGTTTCCTCTTTAATTTTGTCTTGATGAAGTACGTGAGATTCTTCGTTTATTTCTTGGAATGGTGTGAGTTTCGTAGCTTGCGCTGATAGAATCTTGTTCCTAAAAACAATAAATATTAGTAAATACATACTAGAATATGTGAATATGGAGATGTAGCTACTAACTAGGGTTACTAATACCAAGAAATATTTAATGAGTGATTTCTATGTTTCAAAATCTACGTCCATTACAAAACTTATATCAAAGAAAGTAGGTCGGGAGGTAAATAACCCCTTCTCGGAGCAACAGCCTGCATTTACGCCACAAACAAGATAAAGATGCTGCATAAGACGGAGACCAAAAGTGCAGCGCCTAAACACATAAACGCCAAAGGTTACATAATTGTAAATTCAATAATAATAATAGAAATAATAATAATAATAATAATAACTTCACGAATCTTGCCGTTTAAATCTACGAGGAACAAGCTACAAATATTGAGAATAGAAAGATTGATACAAGTTTTTAAAATTTTTATTCTAAATATGTTCAAAGTAATTGTCATTTAGAATAATGCACTTAACCTCCTCTCCTTCCATATTTTAAAAGCGTTCAACCAGCTGTCTTTAGGGATACTATAAAAAAAACACTTAACGGCGATGTCAATGTTTTCTTCTGACTCGAACCTTTTGTTTTTTGAGCTCAAAAAATAGCCAGAAGTCACACATCGCCAAATCCGGTGAGTAAGGAGAATGTTCTACAATTTTAATCTTGTCTTCTGCTAAATACTGAACAGTTGCCCCTGCAGTATGGGACGGCGGGTTATCATGATGTAAGATGAGTCCCTTTCTTGGCATTTTACCGAACACAGTAGGCAAACAATTTTCAACATACCATTTAGCGGTAACCGTCTTCTGATTTTCTAATTTAACTTCGGACACCAAACCCGTACTAAATACTGCGTACACAAATTTCGTCATTGCTTTCTTGGCTTTCTTGGGGAGTGGGAACATCAAAGAACGATATATACGTTTCATCGCCAGTTACAATTTTAGAAATAGTTTGATAACCTCCAGCATTCAATATATCTAAAGTTTGTTGGAAAATTCTAACACGTTCTGCCTTTTGTAAATCTGTCAGATCTGTCTGAGTACACACCGAGTTACAACCTTTTTCAAATGTAAATGTTCGTGCAATATTGATCTCACTTGCGAAGATCCAACCTTCAGATTGGACTCTATCATTGCATAGGTAATGCGGTTGTCCTCTTCCACCATCTTCTTCACCACAGCAATCTTTTCCGGGTTAACAGCAGTTAAAAAGTTATACCATCTATAAACAGTAGGCAGTGATGGCAACTAATGCCTTCGAAATAAGAGACCCACAGCTCCTTAAAGCTAAAATTGTGATTGACAATCGGGAACCTACCTTTATGAAAAGCTTGCCGTCATTTAGGGGTGCCAGTCGGCTAGCAAACACGGGCGAGGGTGAAATAATAATACCTCCTATCTGGCGTAAAGCAAACAGGAATCCTTCGTTCGAGTGGAGATAAACTTCCCCCAACCACAATTCGAGGAAAAAGAAAACCGGGACTAAGCAATAGTCTCACCGTACCCAAAGCGCTCATAAAATAAAACAAAATATAAACAAGTTATCAAAATTTATTTAAATAAAATATTAAGACAGGTAAGAGATCAAAAATATATGTGTTGAATGCGTAACTAACGCAACCAAGTAAAATAACAATGGCGCATAAAATAGCAAATTTCATGAATAAACTATATACGCTAGATACAAAAAAATGTATTTTAAAATAACCCGAAACCCTAAATCCTAAACTATAATTCCATTCATGTTAAAGGCTCTTGGGATTTTGCTAAATTTATTAAAAACCAAAAAATGCCCAATAAATTTAAATTTATTAGTCTTGATGTGATATCAGTACCTATACACTAATATGCCTACTAACATTGCTGTTCAATGTATTAAAGATAGATAGAATGAAATTCAAATTTATTGAAGCAGTTGAACTCTGTTTAAATAGGTACCACTTATTTCAAATTTGACAATAAGTTCTATTCCCAGGTTTTCGGAACCGCTATGGGTTCACCCATTTCGGCCGTCGTTGCTAACCTGGTTATGGAAAAACTAGAAACCACAATATTAAGCCAAATTAATTTGCAAATACCTGTCTTTAAAAGATATGTCAATGATTGCTTTCTAATAGTACCCCCCAATCTGGATTAACAACAACAATAACTCACTCAATTTTCTTGATATTACAATATCACATAAAAATTACAAAATATTTACCGATTGGTTTATCAAATCTATAAATTCTAGTAGAAATCTCAACTACTATTCTAACACCCCAATTAAATACAAGATCAGTACGATTAACAATCTGGTTGATCGTGCTTACTTATTTTCAGAACCTGAAAATCTCAAACAAAACATTTACAAAATCAGAGACATTCTTATCAAAAATAGTTATCCCATAATTTTTTCTAACATATACATTAATGAAACACTTAACTATAAATCCTCTCAAAAAATCAATATTCAAACACAAAATAGCAATAAGAAACAACAATATATTAGCTTACCATATACATAAAATCTCTCCGAGAATCTAATGGTGTCAGTAAACACCATACAACCTTTGCATTGCCGATAAACCAATCCTTCTTCACTATAACTAAAAACCCTATTAATCAAAATAAACAAACAAATTTAATTTACCAAATTAACTGTAAAAACTGCGATGGTACATATATTGGCCAAACAAAACAGCATTTAGATAAAAGAATATACGCACACTATTAAATCACTCGAATACACAATTACAATTCAACAGCACTAACTAGACGCGCATTAGATTAAGGTCACAACTTTGATTATGATAAAGTCACCATTTTAGAAAAAGAAACCAACTATCACAAACGTATTTTTAAAGAAGTGCTTTGTATTAAAAAAGACAAAAATGCTATCAACGACCGAACTGATATTCAATATCTTAGCAGCAACTACAATTACTTAATATCTACACATAAGAACTAGATTATATCCCTCTATTATTCTGGAATTGAATTCTTTTTCTTGTACCTTATATATAATTTGTAATATAAAGCAATATAAGACACATTTTTTACACTATACATCAGAAAATATACACTGAAGGATTAAAAAAAACCTAGATATTAAATTAATGCGGTAGCAATGGCCGCCAGATAAAAAAAAAACTAAAATTACCACACAAAAACTGTGGCTGCCAAAAATAAAATTCTGCGCGATTGAAGGTCTCAAACACCAATGTAAAGTTTAAACATTGAAAGCAAGTGCTGCCTCCACAGGTACCAGTTCTCCCAAACGGACAGGAATAGCGTTTGTACAGTCCCAAAATTAGCCGTAACCTTGATTCCTATGATACCCAGAGACTACTAGGTTCAAAGAAATTTGGCCAGACTTCAAAAAAAAATTGACTAAGCTTTAGCGTTTGCTTGTAATTAAAACCCCTAAACTAAACCAACACACCCAAATTATACTCAAAACACAAATATCCAAAGAACCCTCACCGATCAAATCGAGGAAATTCTATCCAAATACGCAGGTCGAAAAAGCTTCACCACGTGCTCACAGAACGCCAAAAATGGATGCAACAAAGCAAGTGCAATCCGCTTTACGCGATACCAAGACTATCAATGCCATCATAACTTTCAAACCAGGCCCAAATGCTGGTATTCTTATTTTACAACCAGTGTTCAAATATCCGGCACTACACCGCAATAAAACTCAATCAAAGAAAAATCACTGGCACTTTTGCCATCAATAATATAACCCGCAAACGCGTGTTTCGGAGCCAAAAAACGCTGAACCGTAGACAACCCAAACTGACCTCAGATAAACAGTTCGTTCCAAAATTAAATACCAAAAATACGCTAATGGAAAATAAAACGTAACACAACAATTTGTTTTGGACGGATAACTAGATTTTTCAATTCTCAATAATTGTAGCTTATCCCTCGTATTTCATTATTTCCGCCGTGCAAAGGCATAAGTTGCCGCGTTTCATTTATGTGTTCCATCCCCCACAGCCTGTATATAAGCCCGTCATAACCTCACCTTTGCAAATTGGTTACCCCTGTCCTGTGGTCATACTTACCAGACATGAAAACTGTGCCACATTACCGTTATCTTTTTATAGCTTTTTCCGAAACCCGCGTAATTTATTTAGTAAGATTGCTATGACCTCACATTTGCCGGTTGGAAGCTCATGACATACATACATTCTCATTAGATAAATTCACTGTTAAAACCAGGCTTACTAGGTTCAGCCGCAGGACTCAGCAGAATCCTCCTCTTTTGTTCTAGCAAGAAGAAACGTTCTCGCGTACCTTCATTATTAAAGGGCGAATAAAAAGAGTGGGATAACAACACTGACAGTGTTTTTATAAATTTTAGATTTAAAAACTTTGTTAATAAAAGTTGTACTGTTTATTATTCGGTACATTTGGACAACTTTGATATATCAAGTAGTGCACAACGAACATTCTGATAAAAGGGTGAGTATAATCATGTATGAACTCTCTTATGAATTTCAAGATATTTCTTGCTAGAATAGGCCTTGCAACACAGATCGCATCTATAAGGTAGCTTACCAGTAGGTCTGCTACTGTGAGCAATCAGGTTTCGTTTGCTAGGAAAGCGCTCATCACACAGATCGCATTTGTAAGGCTTTTCTCCAATATGAGTTCTATTATGACTGGCTAGATATTGCTTGCTACTGAAGCTCTTATCACACAAGTCACATTTGTAAGGCTCTCTTCCTATATGCATTATCTTGTGAATGATTAATTTTCGACTGCAAATAAAGCACTCATGACATATTTCGCATTTGTAAGGTTTTTCTCCTGTATGAGTCCTATTGTGAACAATTAGTTGTTGCCTGCTCCTAAAACTTTTATTACACAGATGGCAATTGTAAGGTTTTTTTCCAGTATGGGTTGTGATGTGGACGATTAAGTTGTGCTTGCTATCAAAGTGCTTATCACACATTTTGCATCTGTAAGGGTTTTCCCCTGTGTGCGTTCTATAATGCCTGAATAGGTCTTGTCGGCGAATAAAGCGCTCATCACACTGATCACATCTGTGCAGATGGGAATCTCTTCCAGAATCAATCTTGTTATATCCGTCTTCATGGAGTATTCCTACTGCGTGAGGATTGTGTACCGCTTGATGCTCTTCAAGAAGCAGCTGGCTGTCGAAGAATTCACAACATATATTACAGAAATGAAACCAGAAGGCGTTATTCTCCTCTTCCACATCAGAATCACTATCATTATTCGAAGATGTTTCCTTTTTAATTTCTTCTTGATAAATTATGTGAGGTGCCTCTTCAGATAGTTTAAGGTTGGTAGCTCGCGTTGATAGGGTTTTGTTCCTGAAAATAACGCATGTTAGTACTGGAATATATGTATCTGTTGTGCTTCGATTAATTACTACAGGGTTAAAAGGAACATTTACGGTTATAATAATCGGTTATCTAAACTCACCAGTTCTTTTAGCTTCATATGATGCTCTCTTACGATGATGACTGAGGCCTTATGCTCAATCGTACTCACTAGCTGGTACCTGTAAGATGGCGTTCTCAATGTTCGATAGGTTCAACTGACTTAGCGTCAAAAGTCGACTACAAAATTAAGAAGTAAAGTTAAGAATACCTTTCTAGCGTTCACGCGCGCACTTTTATATCAACCCAAGGATGTTTCTTTGAACAAGCTTCGTACAAAATAAATGTAAACTTTTTAATGATTAATAAATTTATTACGAGCTTCATAGACCAAATTCAGGCATTTACTTGACTAGTAAAAGTTTACTTAGATGAAAGGAGGCTGCCCTCCTTGACGACCTAATCCAAAAACTGACAATAGTCGTTAAAGGGCGATTTCCAAAAGTTCTGATGGAGCAGATGCAAAGGCTCAGAAATTCAAACAAGAGCTAGAGTTAATGCTCAGAGAACATCAAGTTGTTATTCAAAGAAAAATAACCTAAAGGGTCTGCAACCACTAGTGATAAAAAGAATACCACAGGTCAAAGATTGTGGAATACACACAACCAAAAAGCAACCAACAAAGCTACTATTGCCTTGGGCAGGGAGTTTGTGTGGAAAAACTGAGGCCTAGACTCTGTGGCTATAAGAGATAGCATACGGAGCACAAACTGGGAGGCGTACAAAGACTGGCTTGTCAGTGCGCCACAGGGGCAATGAGATCGACCCCCACCGCCGTGGAAGTCTAAACCTGCCACCGCTGTTTTTATTACTTACTGACTCATAGTCAAGCACCGATAAGTAAATCTGCTGAATATCAAAAATCATTGGATGAACTGAAAAGACGCCATGGTTCACAACCTAGATAGGAAATATCAAGTTATAATATCAGACAAGAACGACCGCGAATATGCCTCTCCCTCCCCTCCCCCTCCCAGTAAGAGCAGGCTCAAACTGGTACACCGACGGCTCTAAAACTGATTACGACGTAGGAGCTGGCATCTACGGAAAGAAGCCTAGGAAGGTCCTTTCACTGAGCTTCAGCAAGGACTCGACGATATTCCAGGTTGAGGCTTCATCATTGTGTCAGAGAAGTAGATAGATGGACCGGACCAGGTAAAACCGTCGCTATTTACTCTGACAGTCACGCAGCACTTAAAGCGATCAGTTTCGCAAATACTGACTCAAAGCTAGTCTGGAATTGCGTAAGAGCCCTAAATGAGGTGGGCACCCAAACTAAAATAACTTTGGCCTGGGTCCCCAGCCACAGGAGTGTGAAGCGAAACGAGGCGGCAGATGAGCTGGCCAGACGAGGTTCGTCAAGGCCTTTTATAGGAGCGGACCCTTCCTTCGACATCAACAAATCACAAATTAAAAAATTTATCTACGAATGGACACAAAATAGGTTCAAAGGCGTTCCTAAAGGAATAGAGCCCAGAGTTTACTGAAGACCTACTGAGTAAAGACAGGAAGACTGTGAAAGTGATAGTAGGTCTGATGACTGGTCACTGCAGACTGAATAGGCATATTTTTAACATCGACCTATCAGATGATGCTCTCTGTAGATTCTGTCAAGAGGAACAAGAAACCCCAGTTCATGTTTTGTGCCACTGCGACGGCCTAGCGAGGTTTCTAGCAATGGGTGTAGAGAACCCCACAGCTAACTGCTACATAAAACAGCTGCCACCCCACTCCTAACCTAACCTAACCTAGGTGAAAGGGAACTGTAATTTATGCCTGAGAGTGTCCCCTTTTCTCTTCAATTTATGACGGCTCAGTTGGCCACGTGGAGTGTGTGCGTCAATGATCTCTTCAAGAGTGTGGCCCGGTTTTGGCCTAGAGTTACTGAGCATCAGTGCTGCGACGTACTCACTCAACTTGGAAATACCCAATACTCTATGAATTTAGTCGTTTCTGACATACCAGGGTGCCACGACAATCATTCATAACATCTAGTTTTACAAGATGTTTAACGGCTTGATTCGAGACACGCTGACACTGAACCAGGTTGGAGGAGCATAGGTAACAATTGGTCAGAGAAACGTCGTATCGATCACAAGTTTGATCTTTAAACTTAGGGAGCTTTTCCAACTTTCAAAAAAATGGTGCCCTCGTTCACAATAACTTAGATCCAGCGCTGGTAAAGTGATGATTAAAAACAAGTTAATTATCGTGCGTGACCCTAAGACACATTACGTGCTACCTGTAGCTAATCTTTCGCTCTCCACGGAAATGGTGGTGAGGGGAAGTCTACAGAGAGTTGAAAGCGCCTAGAGATAAGCCACAGATAAGCATTGATTGAGGACGTGGCAGGCTTAAAGGGCGGTATCGTCAACATAGTTGGTGAGTCTCGTGTACAGCAATCGTGAAATAAGATAATACAATAAAAAAAGTTCAGGCTTCTACCGGAGCGGTAAGACTGAATTAAATGAATCTGGTCCGGGCTCATGCCAAGACGTCTTATCTTAAAAAACAAAGCCATCATGCCGCACTGAATCCAATGCTGCGCTGGAGTCTAGAAAAAACCCCACCGATCGAATGTCGCAGTCAACCTCTTCCGTGACCTGAAGGAGTTGAAAATCAGCCGATAAGCCCGGACGAAAACTAAGCTGCTCGACTGGAAGATGTTGGATGATAGCGTCAGCTATTTTGGAGGGGTTGGACAAAAGTCTTATCGGTCTGAAGTTGAAATTTATGTCGACGTTGGTCCGTTCCCAGACGTTCGGAAACGTATACAGACTCAGCATTGCATTGAAGTAGGGTAAGCGCTCCAGGGTAGTATTGACGATGCTATCGGAATCCGGTCAATTTCAGTCGCACATCAGAAAGAAATGTTTGAACCTGCTCCTTCTTTCCGTGTGACTGTGAAGAGCAGAAGAAGTCTTTACATGTCATCTTAGGAAATGAGTAAACTAGAAGCGTACTTACAATAGTTTAATAAACAATAAACCTTTTTTTAATGTGAAACATAACAAGCATTTCAAAATAAAACAAGCGTATTTTAATAAAGTATTTATTTATTACTCTCATTTTTATTACAAATTCTACGGATGCCTAATTAAACTTTAGCAATACACGACTAATTTAAACACGTTTCATGTAGGTAATTATATGCATGTTTTTAGCAACAAATTGTTCATGAATGCCTTTTGTCAGTATGTGTTCTCTTGTGATCATTTAAACGCTGTTTCCGCACAAACCGTTTATCACATAGATCGCATTCGTAGGGTTTTTCTCCTGTATGTGTCTTCTTGTGCCTAAATAGGTGAGCTTGTTGTGTGAACTGCTTATCACATACATCACATTTGTAAGGCTTCTCTCCTGTATGAGTTCTCTTATGAATGGCTAGGTATTGCCTGCTATAATAGTTCTTATCGCACAGATCGCATCTGTAAGGTTGTTCACCAGTATGTGTGCTATTGTGAGCGACCAGGTTCCGTTTGTTAGGAAAGCTCTCATCACACAGATCGCATTTGTAAGGCTTATCTCCTGTATGAATTCTCTTATGATCGGCTAGATAGTACTTGGTACTAAAGTTCTTACCACACAGATTGCATTTGTAAGGCTGTTCTCCTGTATGTCTTCTGTAATGAACGATTAGGTGCTGTTTTCTAATAAAGCTCTCATCGCATACGTCGCATTTATAAGGCTTTTCTCCTGTATGTATCCTATTGTGGATCACTAGCCTTGACCGCCTAGTAAAGTGCTTATCACACAGATCGCATTTATATGGCTTTTCTCCTGCGTGAGTTATCTTGTGAATTTCCAGGTTCCGCTTGCTGGAATAGTTCTTATAACATAAATCGCATCTGTATGGATGTTCTGCAGCATGTTTACAATTATGACCGACTAGGTTTCGTCTGCTAGCAAAGCCCTCCTTACATAAATCACATTTGTAAGGCTTTTCCCCCGTATGAGTCCTCTTATGAATACTCAAGTAGAACTTGCTCCTGAAATTTTTATCACAGAAATGGCATTTAAAACACTTTTCTCCAGTGTGGGTTGCGTTATGAACGACTAAGTTTTGTTTTCTACTAAAGAGCTTATCACATAGGTTGCATTTGTAAGGTTTTTCACCTGTATGCATTCTATTGTGAGTGTTTAAGCTCTTCTTGTGGGCAAAGCATGTGCCACATAAATCGCACTGATAACGCTTTTCCCCTGTATGTACTCTTTTGTGATAGATTAGGTGCGCCATTTGGCTGAAACGCCTCTGGCATAAATCGCATTTGTAAGGCTTTTCTCCTGTATGCATCCTCTGGTGCCTGACTAAGCCTTCTTTTCGAGTGAACTGTTTACCGCACAAATCGCATATGAAAGGCTTGTCTCCTGTATGTGTTCTAGTATGAACGGCGAGATTATATCGTTTAGTAAAGTGCTTATCACATACGTCACATTTGTAAGGCTTCTCGTCTGCGTGTGTTCTAAAGTGTCTGATTAGGTCTTCTCGGCGAGTGAAGTTTTCTTCGCACAATTTGCATTTATAAACTTCTTCTCCAGTATCGGTCTTGCTAGAGCTTACTACGTAATGTTCGCCGTCGTGGGGTGATCCTACTGTGTCGTGGTTGTTCTCCAATTTATGCGCTTCAAGAAGCTGCATGTTGTCGAAGAATTGGCAACACACATTACAAAACAGAATCCAGAACTCTTTGTTCTCCTCCTTTATATCCTGGTTCGGAGATGATTCCTCCTTAATTTCCTGTTCACTAATTATTATATGAGGTTCTTCCATCGCTCTTGTCTTGTTCCTGAAAACAATAGGTATCAGTATTGGTTGTAGATTAGTGGGATGTAGGTAATTGGAGTTACTGAATCCAACAAAGAATTTAAGTACAAACAAAGAAATTATTCTGTTATTCTAGCAATGTACATTGTCGTTGTACGCCCTTAGATTGTGTGCTACATTGTGCTAAACCGATTTCCTTCCGGCTATTATTTTGTGCAAATATGTGTTTCAAATATTGGGCGCCACGGTATATGAACAAATCCCCAGGTGACTCCACAATGTCGGACGTTAGTGACAGTTAATAACCTTCGCAGGCTACGAGCTCGTATCTCAGAAAGATAACAGTTTTCTGGCCAAATACCTTTCACGGCTTCTTTTGTAATTTTTCTTTCACCAGTATTTTAATTTATTAGCTACGTGCTGGACTTTTGCCAGTAAACACGGCCTTTATTCTTTACTGATTATTCAAAGAAATATATTAATTACAAGATCACTGATTGGGCGCTAACTTGACAACCTTTTATATATCCTTTCAACGCGAATTAGACTCTTCAGTGGGGAGTGTCTCAATTCGGAATAGGGTAGGATCGCATCACCTGACAATTCGCTCTATTACCATATACATAAGGTGATGTCCTCATATTGGCGCGAAGAATACAGTACAGTTCTAAAAAAAGCCATCTGTTTGCTCGTTTTCGGTTAAAGGCTAGTATGTTTTAACTAGTAAGAATTTATAACATTTTAACATAAAGAGAAAACTATATACAGTCACGGCAATATATAGATAGGTGCATTGCATTAATTAAGACAACAACGTTACAACATACAGGGATGATATATTTTGAAGGTCACTATTGGGTTTTCGGAAACGATTCCGACTACTTTCAAAATCCATAGAAACCAAAAACTCGGTCAAGTTTTTGCTCCAACTTTTTATTTATTTCTTCGGATATGGTTTGTATAATCCCTAACTTAGAATTTGTCAGTGTTTATTTAATTAATTCTATTATCTCACTTATTTCACTTCTTGTAAGACCTACTATAACTATTCTTCTACTACACTCATTGTCAAATTAACGATAATAACGGATCGTACATTCAGCCGGAAACATAAGAATAAGAGGAGGTAAATCACACGCAAACTATAGAGCATGTGCACCGTGGATCTTAACAGATTTTGTATAATGTCTAAGTGGAAACTTTACTTTAATCTTAAATATGTAAATCTTTTTCTAAAAACTTCGTTTCTGCTATAATTAGTAGTAACTGCGTGGGACAAGATAGGTATCAAAGAATATTTTAATAAAGCATTTATTTTTGTCTTTACAAAGTAAGTAGATATTTCAAAAGTGATTGTTTAATTCAATTTCTAGGAACGCCTGATTAGTAGTGTATTTCCAACATGAGCTTTATCTAATCGTAACTATTACCTCACCTAATTTGTTCCTCTGGTATGTGTTTTATTATGTCTATTTAGGTGCGATACTTGAGCGAATCGCTTATCACATAGATCACACATAAAAGGTTTCTCACCAGTGTGTGTTCTGTTGTGATAGATTAAGCTTTGTCTCCTGGCAAAACGCTTATCACACAGATCGCATATGAAACGCCTTTCTTTTGGATGTTCTTTCTTATGTGCGATTAGACATTGCCGTTCTATAAAGCGCTTATCACACAGATTACACTCGTAAGGTTTTTTTTCTTCGTGTGTTTTATTGTGTCTGGATAGGTATGATTGTTGAGAAAACTGTTTGTCACACAGGTCGCATTTGTAAGGTTTTTCACCAGTATGCATTCTTGTATGCAGCATTGACCTGCGTTTTGTAGCAAAGTGCTTATTACACAGATCACATTTGTAACTTTTCTTCGTATGAACTTCCTTATGAGTGATTAGATGTTCTTCCTGTATAAAGCGCTTATTGCATATATCGCATTTGTAAGTCCATTCCCCTGTATGTGTTTTGTAGTGTCTATATAAATGTGCTCGTTGAGAAAATTGTTTATCACATAAATTGCATTTGTAAGGTTTCTCACCAGTATGCGTTCTAATATGCCTGATTAAGCCTGGCTTCCTATCAAAGCGCTTATTACACAGATCGCATTCGTAGGGCTTTTCACCCATATGTAATCTATTGTGCATAATTGCATTATGTCGTTTAGAAAATTGCCTGTCACACAGATTGCATTTGTAAGGTTTCTCCTTTGTATTTGTTGTGTTGTCTTCTCCACTATTTATTTCTATTCTTTCTTGAGATGATTTAAGTTTGGCGGTTTCTCCAGGTACGTTTTTGTTCCTAAAAAATAATTGATTTTAGTATTGCAGTCTGATATCTGCAGACATTAAACCTAATATTAAAACAAATCTTTTTTTAATATCTTTAAAGGGCAGTTAACCTTTCCGGGATAATTTATCGAATTGAAACAAGAACAAAGATAGCAAAGCAATAATTTATTTAACGACAGGAGATAGATCAAGACTAGGTACATATTACAAATACGTATGTAATAAACCAGACAAAAGTACTAGTGAAAGTCGTAGGTTGCTCAAGACAGAACAATATCTGCAGTTACCAACTTGTCTCTTACAGCTTTCCATTGATACTAAACACAAACAGATTCCTGAAATTATGTTAAGAGTGCTTATTACAGGTATTTGTTGGTCGCCGTTTTGTGGTACCGAATTAGACTTCCACATTAAATAGAGCACCTTCCACAGATCACATGCCTAAGAGGTTTCATTCGAATGTGTTTCCATATGCTTGTTTAGACTTCCTTGCCAGCTAAAGCACTTATCACACAGATCGCATTTATAAGGCTTTTCTCCAGTATGTATTCTGTTGTGTACGACCAAACTTTGTCTGCAAGTAAAGCACTTGTCACACAAATCGCATTTATAAGGCGTATCTCCTGTATGTATGCTGTTATGAGCAAATAAGCTACGTTGACTAGAAAAGCACTTATCGCATAGATCGCATTTGTAAGGTTTCTCACCAGTGTGCGCTCTGGTGTGAAGTATTAGATGTTCTTGCCTAGCAAAGCGCTTATCACACAGATCGCAACTGTAGGGCTTCTCCCCTGTGTGTGCTCTGTTGTGTACATTTAGAGCGGATCGTTTGATAAATCGTTTGTCGCAATGATCGCATTTGTAAGGCTTTTCTCCCGTGTGTGTTTTCTTGTGACAACGCAAGTTTGATCGTTCCTTAAACGTTTTCTCGCATAGATCGCACTTGTATGGTCTCTCTCCGGTATGTACTCTGATGTGTGTGGTTAAGCTGTGTTTCGTAGTAAAGCCCTGACTGCATTGCGAGCAAACATAAGGTTTTTCTCCAGTATGCGTCCTGTTGTGAATGATCAGGTCACCTTGATGAGTGAACGGTTTATCACAATGGTCGCACTTGTAAGGTTTCTCACCGGTATGCGTTCTGTTGTGTCGTATTAGGTATTCTTTCCTACTGAAGCATCTATCACACAGATCGCATTTATAAGGCTTTTCCCCTGTATGTCTCCTCTTGTGTGCAGACAGGTCATACGGTCTGAGAAAGCTCATACTACACAGATTGCAATTGTAGGGCTTCTCTCCTGTATGTCTTCGCTTGTGCGTGATTAAGGCCGATTGGTCAGTAAATCGCTTGTCACACAGATCGCATTTGTAAGGTCTTTCTCCAGTATGTATTCTAGTGTGGGCGACTAGGTTTTGTTTTGTTGTAAGACTCTTATTACACAGTCCGCAGATGTAGAGCCTCTTTTCTGTGGTATGTATTTTGTTCTGCTCTTCCTGTTCGTGTGGCTCCTCTTTCGGTTGAATTTGATAATCGCTTTGCTGATAAAACGCCGTCTTCTCATCATATGTATAGTTATTCGATTCTGTGAGGTGGTGGACCTCTATTTTATGTGCTTCAAGAAGCTCGTTGGTGTCGAAGAATTCGCAACAGACATTACAAAAACAGGACAAGAACGACTTATTTTTAGCTTTCATTTCTGAATCGCTATCCTCGTTCGAATACGTTTCCTCTTTAATTTCGTGGTGCTCAATTTGGTGATATTCTTCTATTTTTACATGTAGTGGTTCAGGTTTCGCAAGTCGTGTTGGTAGTGTCTTCTTCCTAAAAAGGATAGATATTAGTATATGGTTATATACAGAGTTAGAGAGTTATATAAATTTGATTTAGTTTTGTCATATATGTCAGGATTAGTAGGTACGATTAAAAGAAGAACAAGCTAGGATGACAAAACGATCATTTATTTAGAGAGAAATAATATACAAAAATAATAAGAATGAGCCAGTCCTGCTAGATGTCCAATACTTAATCTCTTTTATTGCACTTTCTATTAAGGTGATTTCTGCAATTACAGAAGAGCGCCTATTACAGACATTTCCAGACTTCCACACTACGTCGAGTACACAGTCTATTTGAATCGAATTAATGTTTATGTTTGAAATTCTTTTCTACTACTTTACTAGGTACTAAATTTTGAACAGCTTGTGTAATCTATTGTGGGTTTCGAAATAAATTTGGCAATCATTACGGTTCTAGTTGCGATTTCTAAAATATGAAGGTTTTACGTTTAAATAAGATCAAAAGAAAAAAAAATTAATACAATTGAGTAAATGTCACAATATTAATTGAATATTAGTTTGCGATTATATTAGTTAGATGTTACATTAGCAAATGTAGTACCGTAGAATGGGGTGAATAGGATCACTTTTGGACTTTGAAACTGTGTAACTTTTTAACAAATAGGGATACAGTTTAGGTATACACATCAAAATAACAGTTTACACCTGATCTATTGATGTCAACATTTTTTTAAGACCAGTGGCGTACCATACATATTTTTTATTTACTGATCCAGGGATGAATAGGATCAGCTATGCGTTTACAGTAGGTACTTTCTATTTAACACTGATCAGTGAACGGAACCGGCACTGTTGTGTATAAATCGTTCGAACAAAAACGGTTTTGTTCGCGGATCAGTGTTAAATAGAAAGTACCTAATGTTTAAAAACATGTAGATCCCAATTTATTCAAATTAATATGAAGTACATATGAACGTTTATTATTATAATTACAAGAAAATACTATATATTTAACCACAATTTTATTTATATTTTGTTTATTGTATTCTTGTAAATTTATTTTAAATCTGAAGAGTCCGCGTCTATAACTTTCGGGAGATTCTAGCTTGGCTGCAATTTGTTGGAACGTAAAATCATACTCATCTCTTACATCGAGAAATGTATAAATATAACCAGAATAATTTCTGGTATCTTTTTCGCGTAAGAAATTCGTATCGGTCTTTATTTACATTTAAAACTTGTGCTATATAAAGTCTACTGAAAGACCTAGATGTACCTTATCTTTTGTCATTAGTGGAATATGACCCCAACACCTGATTCCACTCACCTCAAGTATTGGTCCGATTCACCCCATTAACCAAACAAAAGTCATCAAATTACAATTTAATTTCCAAATTATTTTTGCATGAAATTTGACTAAAACTGTTTTATGTGCCTTAACTAGTAGGTAACCTGTTGGAGTCACGAACACGAAGTACTTTGATTCTATCTCATTAAATTTCGGAATTTCAAAAAAGTTTTGACACCCGCGAAGACAGCTACTAACAAAGTTTTTAGGTTATATACTGATTGTCAACACTAATAAACTGCGAGTGACGATGTATTACCAACTTTTTTCTTACTATGATATTCGGAGTTCATCGAGGTCAAATACAAAGGGTTTTATTGGTTATTTTGGTGATTTCTTTAAACAAACTCCGACTTTTTGATCCTATTCACCCCAGCGATCTTATTCACCCCATTCTACGGTATCTATTACGTCTACTACTCAAAATTTCAAATATGTCAAAAATTTGAAATTTTATTATTGTAAGACGAGCCAGTGATGGTAAGGCACTGATATTTGAGAATTAGAAACGTTAAGAAAGTCTTGTTAACGTTTTTTACAAACGTTTGTATTCCTATTAAAAAAATAAAACTGGATCTTAATGAGATTGATTGATACTATTGACGATGCCCAAAGAACCTATATTATATAGTAATTCTACCCTTCATTGTAACAAATTAAAGACATCTTGCTTTGAAATAAACTTTATTAGATCTTACGAATACAAGATTTTATATTCTCCCCTTTATATATACATATGTATGTGTGAATTTATATTATGAGGGCACATAGGAACTAGTTTAATAAAGCAGTTAACTTACACCACTACATACCAATTTGCTAATTCTGACTTTGTACTATCACCTGCCATATCGCTTCTCCTACGAAGCTCCACTCTTTACCTGCTTAAACATACATATACGACAATAGGACACAATAGAACCTTTCTTCCCTCAATTAAAGCGCGAACGATAAAGCATATTCCGATAGTCTTAATACATATACATGAAGTTAATACCATTTATTACAACATTTATTTACAAACAAATAAATGGTTAATAGTTTCTCGCTTACTGCGTACCTTTCTTGGTTTTGACTTTCCTAGTTGTATGAGTTTTGGTATGACGAGCAAGGTTTGCACTCAAAGTAAACCGTTTTTCACACAGATTGCATACATAAGGTTTCTCTCCGGTATGAATTCTATTGTGTCTGATTAGGTCGCCACGCCAAGTAAAGCTCTTATCGCACATATCGCATTTAAAAGGTTTTTCTCCCGTGTGTGTCCTGCTGTGTCTAACTAGATCTGCTGGCCAAGTAAAGCTCCTACCGCACCGATCGCATTTGTAAAGTTTCTCTCTTGTATGTATCCTGTTGTGTTTGATTAAATCTCCTTGCAACGTATAACTCTTGTCGCACAGATCGCATTTGTACGGTCTCACTTCTGTATGCGTTCTATTATGAACGATTGCGTTTTGTTTGCGTGCAAAGCGCTTAAAGCATATCTCGCATTTATACGGCCTTTCCCCGGTATGTAGAAAGTTGTGCACGATTAGGCTTCTCTTGTTAGTAAAACGCTTATCACACAAATCGCATTTGTACGGTTTTTCTCCGGTATGCATTTTTTTGTGAGTGAATAGATGCGATTGTTGAGTGAAGCTCTTATCACATATCTCACACTTGTAAGGTTTTTCCCCTGTATGTATTCTGTGGTGGTAGATCACGTGATCTTTCCTAGAAAAAGTCTTATGACACACATCGCATTCGTAAGGTTTTTCCCCTTTCTCGCAGATCTTAGGTTTTTCTTTGTTTTTTTCTTTATTGTAGGCGTAGTGGTGGGTACCTGAGAAATTGTGAACCACCTTCTGATGCGTCTCAAAGAGTTGTTCACTATCGAAGAATTTGCAACAAATATTACAAAAATAAAACCAGATCATTTTATTTTTCCTCTGCGGTGCCGAATTAGCTTCCTCTTCCGAAGACAATTCCTCTTCTTCTTGTTCTTCGTTAGTGTTCCTAAGAAACAATACATATTAGTTAGATGTTGTTTATTACAGTTAATAGAAGCAACATAAAAACGGCGCATGCGACTGGACGACACTTATTTGTTCAAACATGACAGAAGAACTGCACAAAACTAACCAAAGACTCACCACAGACAATTAAAGTGATTAAATCACTTCAATGTATCAGCCTCACCGAAGACCATAGCAGGATTATCTCAAGGATCACTGTGTTCCTGACTTATATGTACGACTTATCAAAGAGGTTCATCACGTTCATCATATGCAGATGGCACGGCCATCTGTCCATCGTCTATGTAGAAGCGACCTGGCCCACACTTCAGGGACAGATGGAACCCATTAGTCAATGTTGGAAGAGGGATTATGCAGGGTATTATATTTCCTTAAGATGAAAAGCAGCTTTGTTTCTTTTAATGCAAACCTATTTTATTTTTAATTCTAGTAAATTCTGGTCAATTATAATATCGCAATTGTTTTGGTTACACTAATTAACAGAAAAAATATTTTTTGATCAAATGTTAGGCAATAATGGTTCTTCAAAATACCATGTTAGAAACTAACCTACAGTATAAAAGGTGCGCAGAAAATATCAAGTTTGACGAAGAAAAATATGAAAAATCTCTGTTAATTAAAACCAATACAGTTTAATTCATAAACGATTTGCAACAAAATAAGAATCATTTAATTTTTTCTATTTATTTTATTCTTACAACATATTGCAATTAGATACACTTAGTGTTGGAACAATTAAAAAAGTCATTAATACACAGTTTACAATACCATTCACAGTACAATACAGAACACGTCTAAGGGGTTATATACCTACCCTTTTTTATCGAAAAAATCGAAAAACTTTTTATTGCGTTATCTGAAAGTAAAACTCCTTGAGAACATTGCCAGGCAATCTCTAGGGCAGGTAGCTCTCAGCAGGAGATTCCTGAAAGAGAAAAACGAGATCCCCGGATTTGTTCACTCCTACCAACCCCTGCCCGATGATGTTTTGAAGATTATAAAGCCGATAAACGAAGACCTATCTAAAAATGAATTGATCGAAAGATGCCTCGGTGGATTCACGCAGAATAAAAAACGAGAACTACAACCAACTGACCTGGAAACTGATCCAGAAACATCTTCCAGGAGGTGCAGTACCTGTGGAAATTGCAGCTTACACATCAGCCCTCATTTTCAACGAGGGGTAAACATCAATATTGAAGATGCCTTGTGGCAGCAACTTCTTCTGTCACTCGTCCAGTTCCTCATTCGGAAGCTTTACCAATACCAAGTCCTATGGATGTTTCGGACCAAGAACATGTTGAAACCGAGATAGAAGAATACATTTCAGAGTTGTCGGACATAGATGTACAATATTTGCCATCTTAAGAGGACACGCCTCAATTAATAAATCAATTGGAATTAAATGACCTAGTTCGAGATCTCAATTTATCAAAAAATCAGGAAGAAATATTAGAATCAAGACTGCAAGGATGGAAGTTGTTAGCTCCGGGTACGCGTATTTCTGTATATCGAAATCGCCAGAAAGAACTGTCACAGTATTTTTCAACCAAAGAGGGTCTTTCATTTTGCAAAAATGCTGACGGTTTAATGCGAGAATTAGGTTACAAACACCAACCGGAAGAATGACGTCTTTTTATCGATGCTTCTAAATTGAGTTTGAAATCTGTCCTTCTACATGTAGGCAACATCTACCCCTCCATTCCTGTTGGTCATGCTGTGCACATGAAAGAAACGTATGATAATATGACATGTCTCCTTGATAAAATCAATTACAAAACTTATAAACGGTACATCAGTGATGATCTCCAAGTAGTTGCAATTCTACTTGGTCTCCAACTTGGATTCACAAAGTATTACTGTTTCCTTTGTGAATGGGATAGTCGAGCGAGAAATTTGCACTATACTGTTAAGCAATGGCCATGACAAAGAATTTCTTAGGAAATAAAAAATCTGAAAAATGTACTATTAAAAATTAGAACTTTAGATTTAATAAAATTATTGCTGCATGTCTTTAAAAAAATCCGAAGTTTCCTTAATTTTCGGCAATTAAACTTATCATACAATCTGAATGGCCAACCGGAATAAACGTTAAATTAATAATGTATTTTTTGAATGTACTTATCTTTTAATTCCTGATTTATTTTTCGGCACTGAGAAAAGAACGTAAATACAAATCGTCCATAATTCGTTGGTAGAGCCTCAAAAATAGTTTTACCAATTACAATAATATAAATATAAATTGCCATGCCTATCAAAAAATTATCTAAAAAACAAAGGATCTGATGAAAATTTGATTTGTTATTCAATGCATAAAGAAAAAAACCTAGGACCAGGATTAAATTATTGTAAATAACGAAAAAATTTACAAAATATTTTCGTAAATTAATCTTTTTTTATAATTATTTTCCTTTTTTAATATAAAATCAAAATGAACTTTCAAAAACAGAGGATAAATAGATTAATACAACAGGATAGAAATTAGGTATAGTGTGGTATATGTTATTATTTGATTTTGTACGATTTAGATTAATTTATTGGGATAACTGCTTATTGTTTTTACTTTGGATGCCTGATCTACTAAACTGTAGTGATGATTGTATATGCTTTGTTCTGCACACATTTAGGAAAAAAAAAAAGAGAAAATCCGAATTTAAACTTTTTTCAAACACTTCGATTTAAAAAAGCGTAATTAATTTATTCAGGCTATTAAATTAGCTCACCCTGATTTTAGAAAAGAAAATTTAAGCAAAGTAAAAACAATACTAAAAAAAATTTTTTAATTTTTATACCACTATACAATTTAAGGCACAAAAAACACGGTATAGAACCCCTTAAACAAGCTGCATAAAAATGTTAAAATCTTAACACTAAGTTTAAACTTATCATACAACTGTTAAACATAATTTAAGCTAAGAATGTTAACAGAACATTGACAATTTAATACACGCATGAATTTTGCCAAAACAAATCGAATAGGTTCGGCCTGAATACTTTGTTCTTTGTTTTTTAGATAATTTTGTTGATCAAACAATTTAAATACAAAGGTTAAACGAAAACATATTATTATATATTATGGAATAAATTGGTATTTAATTATTTATTGTTTTATTGACCTCTAAGTGTAAATCTATGTAACTATGTAAATGGATGCTAACTTAGCAGGGACCTGTTAAGGACAATTTAAAGTCTTCAAATTAACTAGAGCTTAGCTAGAATAGGGTCGATTAGCGATTTCCTTTCATGCATGCCGTTATGCTTGCGTAGATCTCCTCGTCTAGCAAAACCCTTATCGCACAGGTCGCACTTAAAAGGCTTTTCTCCTGTATGTGTTCTGATGTGCGAATTCAGGTTCTGTCTAAAAGCAAATAGTTTATTACACAGTTTGCATTTGTAATCCTTTTGTCCTGTGTGAGTTGCAGTATGAGAAACTAGATATTTTTGTGTTGCAAAACTTTTATCACAACGCTCGCATTTATAAGGCTTCTCTCCTGTATGCGTTCTTTTATGCATGATTAGACCTGGTTTGGAAGTGATACTCATATCACAGAGGTCGCATTTGTAAGGCTTTTCTCCTGTATGTGTCCTTCTATGTTTGATTAGAACTTGTTTGCTAGTTAAACGCGTATCACACAGATCACATTTGAAGGGCTTTTCTCCTGTATGTGTTCTGTTGTGTCTAACGATGCCTGAAAGCTTAGAAAATTGCTTATCGCACAATTCGCATTTATAAGGCTTCTCTCCTGTATGCGTTCTCTTATGAACGATTAGACCATGTTTACTAGTAACGCGTTTATCACACACATCGCATTTGTAAGGCTTTTCTCCTGTATGTATCCTGCTGTGTCTGATTAGGTTCTTTTTGAGAGTAAAGCAGCTATCACAATGGATGCATTTGTAAGGCTTTACTCCTGTATGTATTATGCTGTGTTCAACTAGGTGTGCTCGATATGTAAACCGCTTGTGACACACCTCACATTTGTATGGTTTTTCTGGTGTTTGTTCGCTTTTAAGGTTTTCTTCAGTGTATTCGGTTTTGTGTTTCCCGCAAGCATGTTTCAATATTTCAGGTTTCCGCGAAAATGTCTCACTACACGAGTTACAACTGTAAATATTTTGTTCCTTGTCATAGATATAGTTATTGAAGCCTGAGTGGTGGTGGACCTCCATTTTGTGCGCTTCAAGAAGTTCTTCGCTGTCGAAGAATTCACAACACAAATTACAAAAGCAAAACCAGAACTCTTTATCCTGTTGGTCCATCTCAGAATCTCTATCTTCGTTGGAAGATGTTTCCTCTTTAATTTGTTGTTGATGTAGTAGTTTTGTAGTTCGTGTTGATAGGGTGTTGGTCCTAAAAACGATGCATATTAGTATAGGTATGTATTCAACGGAAATATATGTAAGGAGTTACTCTATAGAGGATTATTTCATGTTAATTTTGTTGCTGAATTCTAACAGAGAAAATAAATTATTTTATTACTTAATTATGCTTTTTCATGGTTTATTATTTAAAAAAAACAAATTTATCCACATATTCGATTAATATAAATAATTTATTATCTATAATATAAACAAAATATAATTGCGTTAAACTAGATACCTCATAGAACAATTTATGTCTTGTCTCCGGCATGTATGAAATACGGTAGATGTGCTCTCAGACTGAAGCACCTGCTACATTGATCACATTTGTGAGAATTTCTCCCGTGTGTGCAGCTTTATGTCGGAGTAGACGTTCGCTCCGAGTGAATAAATCACAGTGGTCAGAAAGCAACACAACACACAGGGCAAAATGTGTATTGTGTTGCTTTGTGATAAATTAAGCGATCTTGTCTTGTTTAGTGTGAGTTAAGTTGTGAGAATGTAAGCATTGTTTCCTTGCAAAACGTTTACCACAGAGCAGAGGTCGCATTCAAAAGGGTGTTCTGCAGAATGAGTTCTATTATGCATCATCAGTTCTCCTTTCGTAGCAATGCGCTTATCACACAGTTCGCGTTTGTGGAGTTTTACTTTTGTATGTATTCCTCTATGTCGGATTAGGGCTTGTTTAGTAGTAAAGCATTTATCACACACATCATATTTGTATGGTTTCTTGTTTGTTCTGTGTGTCTAGTTAGGGTTTCTTTCCTAATAAAGCGCTTATTGCATATATTGCAGTCATATTTTTTTCCTGTGTGAGTTGATTTGTGAGAAAATAAACTTTCTTGTGATGGAAAACTCCTATCCCATAAATCACATTTTTATGGTTTTTCTCCTGTGTTATGTCTGATTAGGGATGTTCTCTCACTGAAGCGTTTATTACAATGGTCACATTTGTAAGGCTTTTCTCCAGTATGTGTTCTGTAGTGGACGATTAATTGAGCTTTTCGAGTGAAACGCTTATCACACTGATCGCATCTGAATGGTTTCTCTCTTGTATGTTTTTTTTTGTGCATAATTAGGTTCTCTTTACGGCAAAAGTGGTTACCACACTGGTCGCATTTAAATTCCGAGTGATGGAGAACCTCTATTTTGTGAGCTTCAAGGAGTTGATTGCTGTCGAAGAATTCGCAGCACAAATTGTTGAAGTGAAACCAGATATTTTTATTCTTTTCCTCCATTTCCGAGTTCGAAGACGTTTCAGACATTTTTTCAGAGAGTTTAATCTCGGATCGACTTGCCATTCGCTGTTGGGAGCAAAGTGATTAACAGCGCGGCATCATTAAAGGCAATATGATGCTGTCACAAAGCCAATTGAACACAACATACACACACAAAAACTACACCGCGAGAGTTGCAGTGATAGCCAGACAAGCGATACAGTCGAGTCACTACAACTAAGCACCACCACATTAAAAAAAAAAGATACATCCTAAGTATTACACAGTCCTTATACAGGACATGCTTCCCCGTACTGCAATAAGCACCAACTTACTCATCCCAAACTGAACTACCCATGTCTTTATTGCATTGTACCCGTGATTCAAAATGCGATTGTCAAATCCATTCCTATGGATAGTGACGTTGGTATGTGCCCTGAGTCAGTGGCGGAGTTCAAGTAGATAAGTAAAAAGACCTGTCATGAATCATTGAACTCGCATTTTTACCGACTATAAATGAGTATGGATTGGTGTTTTCTTTCTTGTAAAACTAAATATAATTATTATTATTAATATCTTTATTAAATTATGATTTCAAAAATAACTATTTTCGTGATATAAAATGTAAATAAAAACCGTTTGAAAAATAGGAGGGATAAATAAAGGAAGAGTTCTACAACACGAACGCCAATGTCAACAAGTGTCATTAAATCTCTGAAATTTGTATGTAAATAACTTCACTCATCGAAATGGTAATAACTATAGCAAAATATTTGCGGTAGACAGTTCTTGGTAAGCTTTATTATTATTACTTACCTAGTCGTAAAGTCAGTTAACTATGAGTTTCATAACTCTCAGCTTAATGCATACTTTGAAACACATTGTAACTGCTAACTATGACTTTAGCTTGCAATTAAGATTAACTACCAACGAGTTAACAGAAACAATTAAGCGCCGATTGAAAAAGGTGACCTTAGTGTTGTAGTTCCACCAAGCACAGAATAAATTTCTTAGACTCCTTCTTCTTGGAGGAGGACCGTTTGAAATCAACGATATACATAGGTACAACACACTACTAGAAAATGTTGTGTTGTGGCCTTGCCTGTATCCGAGTCCCTTTTTAAGGTAATTGGAAATGAAGAGAGCTTTAGGTATAACTTAATTTTATTTCAAAAAAAATTATTATAATGTACTCTCGTATGTGAGCAAAATCTAGGTATATACTTAAAACATTTGTAAATGCCTATGCTACACTTGTTATGATACTTTTTAGAATTAATGTTGAGTTTTACTATGGACGTATTAGGCGTTTTTTGTGACGCAATTTTTACGAAATACCTTACATTCGTAAGACTTTTCACTTGCATGAATTTTACTGTGCCTGTTTAAGTTGTGTTTTAGAGTAAAGCTTTAATCAAACTCTTTACGTTTGTAAGGATTCCCGCCGTATGCCCCCTTCCGTGGTTGTGTAAGTTCTCTCTTCAAGCAAATTTTAGTACATACTTAAGCACCATTATTAACACTTCTCGCCTATATGAGTTCTACTGTGAATGCGTAAGCTATGACTATGGGAAAATCGCTTTTCGCATAATCCTCAAGTTTGTCCTAGTAGATAACCTTTTACCACACGCTTCACATTCGTAAGGCTTTTCAGCTGTATGAATTCTACAGTGAATTGCCCGTATGAATTTTACTGTGTTTGTTTAATTTTCCTTTCTGAGAAAAGCTCGTGCCACATACTTTACATTCGTAAGGCTTCTCACCTGTATGAGTTCTACTGTGAATCTTCAGCTCGCGTTCCGTAGAAAATCGCTTTCCGCATACTTCACATTCGTAAGGCTTCTCCCCTGTATGAATTCTAACGTGAGAACGTAAGTCGCCAGTCCTAGAAAATCGCTTTCCGCATACTTTACATTCGTAAGGCTTCTCCCCTGTATGAATTTTAACGTGACAACGTAAGTCGCCAGTCCTAGAAAATCTCTTTCCGCATACTTTACATTCGTAAGGCTTCTCACCTGTATGAATTTTACTGTGAATCTTTAAGGTCGCGTTCCGAGAAAATCTCATGTCACATACTTTACATTCGTAAGGCTTCTCACCTGTATGAGTTCTACAACCTGTGAATCTTCAGCTGGCGTTCCATACAAAATCGCTTTCCTCATACTTTACATTCGTAAGGCTTCTCGCCTGTATGAGTTCTAACGTGACAACGTAAGTCGAAATTCCTATAAAATCTTTTGCTACAAATTTTACATTCGTAAGGCTTCTCGCCTGTATGAGTTCTCATGTGACAATGTAGGTTCGTAATTCCTAGAAAATCTTCTGCTACAAATTTTACATTCGTAAGGCTTCTCACCCGTATGAGTTCTTCTATGATCGATTAAGTGTGAATTTCTAGAAAACCTTTTATCCACATACTATACATTCGTAGCGCTTCTGACTTGTATGAATTTTGATGTGCCTCTCTAAGTTGTCCTTTCGAGCAAAGCTATTATCACATACGTTACACTTGTAAGGTTTCTCATTTGTATGTTGCCGTACGTGCCCAATAAGTTCCAGCTCGTGTATAAAACCTTTACCGCAAACCCTGCAATTCATAAATATTTTATCAGTTTTGGTGCGTTGCCCTGTCATAGGACCATCCTTAATATCTAAGTTTTCATCATCTTCTTCATACTCATTGCTTTCGGTCATATGAACTCTTTTATGTTGCAGAAGATTACATTTTTTAGAAAAGGTCTTAACACAATGACTACATTTAAATACCGGATGCTCGAGGTGAATCGATATGTGAGAAGTGAGGTCCGCTATATTGGTAAACGATGCATTACAAAGTTCGCAACGGAAAGACTTTGCGTTGGAATGGACTCCTCCTGTGTTACGATTCCAGATCGCTGAGTAAATATTTTCTGGCAATATTTGGATTTGTTCGACATACTACCTACACAGCTCTTGGTGTGAGTAATTAGTTCGGACTTTGTATTAAAACTTTTATCACATATTTTACAGTAACAGCGATCGTCGTCCGTCTTGTTTTCGTGGACTCCTACGTGATTACTTAATGTCTCACGCGAACTGCAAATCTTCCTGCAGATAGGGCATTGATTCTCCAACAAATCTATCTTAATTGTCGGCGAATGGCTATACTCTTGATGTATAAGTAAATCACTGGCGCAGCGGTACGTTTTTTTACATATAATGCACGACACGAAATTCAGTCGCTTCACCTGTGCAACATGTTCACCCAAACATTCGGTATTCTCAATTTGATTCTCGTGTAACGTGGAATTGGATAGTTCTTGGTTAGTATGAACCTCCATTTTATGCGCCTCAAACAGTTCCTTTGTATCGAAGAATTCACGACACGCATTGCAGAAATAAAACCAGAACGATGTATCGTCATCTTCTACTTCTGAATCACTATCTTTGATCGAATCTATTTCTCCTGCTCCTGGGGATAGAGCCAAATACCTGAAAATGCTAAGTATTAGTTCCTCTATCACTTTGACGCTTTCTGATATTGAGATAAGTATATGTTTTTTTAGAAATAAGGTAGGTATACATAACTGGAATGTTTCGTCATATAATGTTGTAGAAAACAAAAAACGAGATCTCTATTTAAATATGTACTAATTGGTACGTATGAGACTAGGATACTAACTACATCTGTACTAAAAAATGAAAATAAGCACCAACTTAATTATTTCAAATAGAACTACCCATGTTTTTATTGCATTGTACCAGTGATTCAAAATGATTGTTAAATCCGGTCCTATAGATAGTGACGGGGTGTTGATATGTGCCCCGTGTTTCTTATGAAGGTTTGAACTGAGTGGTGGAGCACAAATAAGTAAAAAAACACGTGGCATGAATCATTAAACTCGCAATTTTACCGTCGATAGATGATTATGGTTTCGTGTTTTATGCTGTAAAATGAAATATAATTATTATAACTGATATATTTATTAAATTATGATTTCAAAAATACCTTTTTTGGTGATATAAAATGTAAATAAAAGCGGTTTGAAAACATAGTAGGATAAACAAAGGAAGAGTTCTACAACACGAACGCCAATGTCAACATGTGTCAAGAAAATTGATTTAATGTGTGATATTTGTATGTAGATAACTTCACTGATCAAAATGGTGATAAACATAGACAAATATTTGCGACAGACAGTTTCTTTTTCTTACAACAATCATTGTGACTCACCCGTTACTAGCGAAATAATCCTAAGACTGCTTTGCCTGGTACGCTTTGCCTCCAAAACAAGTCCTTCATACCGACCTAATCACTGCAAAGTCAACGACGGGGAGGTACATGCACTCATACGTTCTCCCGCTATACCTAACAGAGAAGCGTATCAATAGGGTTAGATTGATCAGTATTATTAAAGAAAGCAAGTGTGCAGGTTGATAAGTCTCTATTAAATATTTCTGTAAAAATGCCGCGTTACACTGTGGAGGAAAGGACTGAGATTTTGCGGTGGTATCACGCTGGCAATTCTTTCCAAAAGGTATGCGACATGTTTGCAGCTAAATATCCCAACAGACCTATTCCTAATAAAGTCACTGTTATTAAATTAAAAAGAAAATTGATAGCATTGGTTCTGTACAAAACATAAAAAACGTCATTTCCAACTCGCAGAATTCCTCTCGATACGTCCGTTTTGGTATGTGCTGCAGTTGGAATGAATTCTAATCTGTCATCTGGTTTTACATATTAGTAATGATCTTGCTATATCTGGTTCTTCCGTTCAGGGAATTTTTAAAGCAAACGGTTATCATAACTATAACTATTCTACACACCAAGAACTATCGCGATGCGTTTAAGCGTATGGAATTTTGTGAAAGATTAAGCGACCTAATAAATCGATGATAATTTGGTGAAGAATATCCTTTTTGCTGACGAGTTCTTCTTTTCCGCTGGTTAAAACAATTCATTCGTGACAACATACCTACTAGTCCAAGGAAAATGAACACAGGTATTTAAGGTCATCTGCCAGCAACAGGACAAAATAAATGTTTGGGCAGTTTTGTTAAACAATCATATTAATCGGGCCACTCTTTATCACTGGAAATTTGAAGGCAAATACATATTTAGAATTACTCAACACCCACATTCTTCGTACTGTCCATTCCCGACATAGATATGCAGAATATTTACTTCCAGCCAGATGGTTGGCCCGCTCATAATGCAGTGGTTGTAAGATATTATTTAAGTGAGCAATTTCATGATCGATGGACTCGGAACTCATTCTGACAATATTAAAATGACCACCACGTTCACCCGATTTACCCCCCATCGATTTCCTTGGCGGGGGTATTTAAAAGAATCAATCTAATGGCAACATTGTTCATATTTCTAACATTAGCCCAGAAGTATTAGAGAATGTCAGGCTAAATTTTTACCATAGATTGGGATATTGCTTACAAAAGAATGGGGACATTTTGAACCTTTTATTTAAGAAACTCAAGTTTATTTCATTCACGAGTATTATTAACCATTATTTTAATTTAGTTTTTTAATTTATTTGCCAAGAATTAGTTATTCTTTGTCTTTCATTAAATTTATTATTTCTTTATGAAAGTTTTGCCCTTTATTCATTAGAATTACTTTTAAGTTTCTTATTTTGAAAATTTATTTGCAATAGGTATAGACGAAGCGGGTAGCATACAAGGCAGGCCAGTGCTTCTTGCCGCTCATGCGATAGGTTTCACGTTTTTTTTTCTATGTTTGTGGGTGCTTAGTTGCAGTGACTCCGTAAACTGTATTACTTGTCTGGCTATCACTGCAATTCTTGCGGTGTAGTTTGGTGTGTGTAAGTTGTGTTTAAATGGCTTTGTGACAGCATCATATCGCCTTTTATGATGCCGCGCTGTTATTCAAGCTTTGCTCCCAACAGTGAATGACAAGTCGATCCGGGAATAAACTCTCTGGAAAAAATGTCACCGTCTCAAGAATTGAACTTCTTAAAAATATCGTTCTTCAAAAAACGATAGAAATGCCGCCTAACCACTGCGGCCATCGACCCGTTTAGTAAATTGGTTATAGCGAATTGTCGGAAATCACGCCGCGAAAGAAAGCAATGAACATAGAATCAAACATTGGAACCGTGTTATGACCGATTGACTTTGCAGAGATTTCGTTTGTATTTTAAAAGCACCACCAATGATAAGATATTAAATTTTATTATAACTCAGAATAAGTTCAAATGAAACATAGGCGCAATTTTTAACGCTTTTTTTGTGTGCTACTAAATTAGTTTCAAGCTAAATCTTGTCACACAATTTTTATTTTTTAATTTTGAGAAAATCACGGACTTTCTCGATGCTCTTTTCGGCGTTAGCGATTCTCCATGGGGGCAAGACCTAACTTTATCGAACTCGTTTTCATCCTTAATCACTCATAATACCTGGGATAATGATAAACAACTTCATACCTCCAGTACAGACTGTGGATACTGCATATCTTGTTCCAACGATTTCCAGTTTGTCAAAGCTCCCTATTTATTTTTCAGATCTTCATAGTTAATGGGGATGCCGTATATGGTTTACTATAAAAGCTAATAATAATTGTGAATTATTTTTCAGTTAGAAATGCATTAAAGGTTATTTTCAATAGTTTTCCAACAAACTTTTTTTTCTAACCTGTGGTACATTTTTTTACATTCAATTATTGTTTTATAGTTGTTCTTTAACTTTATTAATGGCAATTATCGGAAAAAATTTTTCTGAATTTAATACATTGCACGTATTTCGACTGCGGCAGTAACTGCACCTACTACAAAATTATTGGGTAATATTCCCTCTATTGAATAAGGGCCAAAATTTTAAACAAGCAAAATGTAGGTTAATACAAAGCACGATCTTGGCTTAATTTTGTGTTATGGCACACCTAATTATAATTAACGACGAATTGCCACTTTTTGAACTGTATGATTCGCGAATTAATAACACGAATTTACCATTCCAGATGGTAAATACGACACATGGACACATAATTAGGTATTAGTTCATTATTATCTTATTACCTACCTGATCGAAATCAACAAACTATAATACATAACTCTCAGCTTAATGCAGATTGAAACACATTGTAACTGCTAACTA